>JAHLJT010008446.1:253674327-253800244 GCA_031308135.1 Acheta domesticus | reverse complement strand
GCTCCATTGAAAATGAACTGTGTGCCACTGATTGTTGTTAAAGTAACAAAATTTTTAGATCTATCAATTCAGTCAAATCTCAAATGGAATGCCCACTTAAATAAATTGAACACAAAATTAAGTTCATTGTGCTACGCGTTCAGAATTCTTTCAAATTCCGTCAGCCTTCATACTGCTCGTTGTGTATATTTTGCGAATATTCATTCCCACTTGAGATATGGCATAATATTCTGGGGAAACACATCTTATAGCTCTCAGACTTTCAGATTACAAAAAGAACTGTACGAATAATAAGCAAATCCCAACCACGAGATTCTTGTAAGTCTCTCTTTATTAATCTAGGAATTTTACCATTACCTTGTCTCCTGATTTACGAATCAGTAGTTTTTGTCAAAAATGACTTACTTAAGGGCGGGAATATATTTTCAGCAAACGCCGATGTCTGTAAGTATAACACACGACGTAGTAATAATATTCATCAGGTGGCAGTATCAACAGCTCATTACAAAAAATTCACATACAATTCATGTACATTACTCTACAACCCTTTGCCAGATGACATTAAACGATTAAATTCGATAGAAAAGTTTAAGTCCTAAGTAAAATCTTTTCTGCTTCATAATTGTTTCTATACAATTATAGACTATACCGAGCATCAAAAGGAAAGTAACATTAATTTTAACAATGATAGTTAATGTATTTATTTATCATTTGGACTATAATTCTAAAGAACCTGTAACAAGTACTGTACCACAGCTTCTGGGTTGATGGCTCCCATCTCGATCAGGTTTTTCGTCCAGTTTCCCTGATCCTTTGAGCAAATGCTGAGATGGTCCCTTGTTTTGGACATAAATGTAACTTCATTCTTTGTTCACGTCTTCTGAATTTCAGTGGGAAATACAGTTATTCAAATTATCGTTTTCCGTATTATCGCGGCAAAAAGTATTATTCTTTCATGAAGAACATGATGAGAGTTAAGAGCACAAATTTATTGCTAATTTACCTTTGAAAATATATTTTATTATATTGGAGCGAATATTTTTGTGAAAAAAACTTGAAAAAACAGCTCTTTTTTCTGTACTCAAAATTCGACTAGAATATGGTTTAGGATAGAGTTCACAGAAAAATGAAAACGTGCACAAATTTCACTTCTCCCCATAGCTCGTCACATACAGTTTTAAACTGTTTTTGACATAAAATAAATAATAAATAATAATAACATTCTAATTTTGTATTCATTTAGTATTAGTCATAATCTGTATAAAAATGTGTTTATAATGTATTTAATTCAATGTATAGCTTGTATGTATTTAAAATGTATTACTTGATGTACTTACGGATAGCTGCCATCGGGATCTTTCCCAAAGCAGTTAATGTATTATTATATATTATATTATATTATATTGTATTATATTATATGTTTTTAAAAATATAATAAAACAAATTTATTTATATTTGCACCAATTACGCCACAATGAAAAGATTTTATTAAATGCAACTTTGACACCAAGTTTTCATTTTGTGGGAGGGGGCCAGTGTCCTGCCCACTTGACGTTTTTTGTAAAATCTTTTTCATTTGTGTAACATGTATTCAAATAATGAAAGCCCGTATCAATACATTTATGTTAAGTATTTTCTATTTTCTCAGATTGAAGATTACATTAAGTTATTTTAAACAATGTTTTCAACATAGTACGTATTTGCGTAACTGTGCTAACGAAATTTCGCAGTGTTAGTACAGCTCCAACGCACAAATTGAATACACCGTCGTCATGCCTCGATGTTACCATGTACTTACATCATGAGTATACTTTTCAGTTACGGCGTACCTCGTGTTCGCGCCCCAACATACACGACAACAGCCCACGATTGGGCGGACGTGTTCGACTGACCCAGAGAGCGCGGGCGAGGACAACAAACCTTCCCCAAAAAAGACGCTCCGGTCTGGAGTGCTAACTCGAGCTAACGTGGACAAGCGCTCGGGTCGAGCGGAACACGCGGTACGAAGCGGTCGCCCCGTTTTAGTGCGTCGTAAATGCGCGGGCGCGGAGCTTTGGCGTGAAAAAGCGCGAATCCGGCGAGGGCGGAAGCGGGCCGGCGCCCAAGGGCGCGAAACGGGTCCCAACGCAGGCCTAGGCAGGAGTGGGCGCACGCGAGGGGAGCGAGCGGTCGCTGGGGTTCGGCCCCTCCCGGCCCCTCCCGGCCCCGCCCCCTCACCTGAACACACACACTTGTCTGTCTTGTGTTTATTTAGTATTAGTCATAATCTGTATAAAATGTTTTTATAACGTATTTAATTTAATGTACAACGTGTATGTAATTTAAATGTATTGCTTGATGTACTTACGGAGAGCTACCACCAGGATCTATCCCAAAGCAATTAATATATATATATATATATATATATATATATATATATATATATATATATTTAATTATATTATAAAATAATATATTATGTTAAATGTTTTTAAAAATATAAAAAAAAATCAAATATATTTATACTCGCACCAATTACGCCACAATGAAAAGATATTTTATTAAATACAACGTTCACACCAAGTTTTTTTTTCAGTGGGACATACTTATAGTTCTCACTCATTTTCTGTAGTAAGAAAATTCATTTAATAGCACAATTGATAATGTTAGATATAACTTAAAATCAACAAATTAAAAACTTTAGTTTGCATAAATTCAGTTGGGTCTTATAATAAGAATGATTGGATTGGGTTATTATGATTTGGATTTTCTTCATTTACTAACACATGACTTATTTAAGGTTTTATTATTTATGTGTGCTGGTGTTATTATTCATGGTTTAAATGATCTTCAGGATATTCGTGGTATAGGTGGGATTATTGATCAATTTTTTTTAACTTCTGTATGTGTTTTTTCATTTCGAATTTGATTTCATGTGATATTTAAACTTTTAGTTTGCATGAATTTTAGGTTAAGCATAAATAATATTTTGTATAAGAAAACATCAAATAGCCTGGAGTGTAGATCTAAAACATGCTCTTTCCCGCACACGAGCATACACACACACACACACACACACACACACACACACACACACACACGCACGCACGCACGCACGGAAATATGGTTCATTCAGTAGGGCCAATTGTTAGTGTTTTAATAGCAGTTCTGGAAATTTCAAATAACTGGAAAGTAAAGAAATAATGTCTTTTTTAAATTCCACTATCTGAACAACATCTTCAACGTAAAATGTTTCGATTGAGTAAAACGTCTTGCCGAATAGAATAAAATATACATTGTTTCAATATGGAGAAATACATTTAAATTGTTCACTGCTTATAACTTCAGTTCTGATGAGGTCTAGCTTGTCTAGACGAGACGACAGTTTAAAGCAAATAAATTTTTTTCTTTAAAAATCAGCGCCCTAGACGTCGATCCCCTAGTTCATTATACAATCTAAACAACAAATGATCGCATTTGTATGACGATTGCATTTGTATTTTTGTGTAATGAAATGTTTATCTACGTAAATTATTTGTAATTTTGTATACATTTTAAGATGTAATTAAACTTTTAAAAGGACATATCACATACTGTCGTTCAATTAATTAAATCATATGCAATACAAACTGTCTCACCTATAACTTGTTTTAACCAATATATAGTGTCCACCGAATAAAAATTAACAAAAATAAAAAAAAATCTCCGTAAAATTAATGTTAAAATTTGGACAACAAAAAATATATACCCGTTGAGATCAGCGGCCCCGACCTGCTTTATTGATAATGACGTCTGTTAAAAAGTCTATTGCACGTATTGGAAAAAATGACACCAATTTTCCCTAAGGCAATTGTGACATTACTGTAAGTAAGAAATGTGTTGAAAAACGATCACTTTTTGGTAGGTGACGCAATAGGACGTGTTCCAATGTTTTGCTGTGTTTTGAAAAATACAGTTTTATATATGTTGGTATTTCCTGAATTCTCGGTGCTTATCGAAAGTTTACACCCCGACTCCAGATATTATTGCCTAAAGCCCTTCCATTGTTTTGCAGGTTTTAAGGCAATAAAATGGAATATTTATTGATTACCCTTGAAATTAGTATTAAACATTTTAGTAATTGTTAAGTGGGTCTCACTTGACACACGTGTGATTGCACGATCTCAGAGGTAGTTTTTACCTCTGTGGCCTATAAGCTAGAAGAATAATTAAGGAGAAAAAAAGGAGGATTTCTCACAAAAGAAAGAAAGGAAAGAGAGAGGAAAGGGAGAGGTTGTCGTCGCATGATAATGCTGTTGTTGGTATTATTATTATTATTATTCCATTACATCACGACTAAAGATGTTATGAGTCGGCTGATTATAAAATCTACTCCAGGTTGCAACCAGCTACCTAAGGAGCAGATCCGGTGACTATCAGTGCCTCTACAATACTTTACGCAAAATGTGGGCTGTTCCAAATAAAGCAATTTCTTGCACTTCCCAGTCTTTTATTATTATTATTATTATTATTATTATTATTATTATAATAGGCGAATTCTCCCGATAAGTGGAAGACGCTAAGCAAGAGCAATTAGTCAATTTTTCTTTGGGTTTTTATTGTTCCAATATGCTTTCACTCTTTCCGAGAAAGCTTTTTTTGTTGTTATTTTTAAGGTCGCGTCAACATCTACGTCATTGGCGACCATTATTGGGTTTAACGTTATGGTACTATGAAGATGACTGATATGGTAATGATAGGGGGTGAAGGGACACATGTACAGTGTAGCGTCGTGGCGTGCTAAAACACCGGGACAAGCGTGGCCGACGGCGGGCATAGCCGGATGTTTAACAACGGCTGTATCTAAGCGGCGATGACGCACCGGCACTTTCCGTTCAGTGTGAATGCGACGGTAGGGCGGAGGCAATGGGGGCGGCGGGTAGCGCCGAAGGGCCTGTATAAGGCCACGAGAACAATGCCTCGATCTTCTTGGTTCCTGGCAGCGTCGGCGGCAGGTTGTGCGTGAGTATGTGCTAGTGGCAAGGGACCGGCAATTCATTTTCGTAACTAGGAGATATGTAGTAGGTCTCGGGGTAGTGCGGTGCTCCGTACAGGGAATACTGGTCGTATGTTGCGGCGTGGTAGCCGTTCAGTAAAATATCTCTCCTAGCGGTGGGTTCTATTTATTTAGTTAATTGTAAGCAGTGCAATTAGTTATTTTTTACTACGACCTAGTTTATAAATAACCTTACTGTTCTTACAATCCCGCGACTCTTCGATCCGAGATCGCTAAGACATTGCTGTCTTAGTGATCTCGGCCACAAGGGATCGGCTCCGAGAAAGCTTCTTTATGTTCTTCCGACCATTTTGTTTTGTATTGGTTCCTCTGTTGCAGCTTCCCAGTTGTCCACTTTGTGTCTAAAGGTGTCTCTTTCTATAAAGTCATCTGGTCTTATGTTAGCTTTTCTAAGGTTTTTCCGAATTTCGTTCAGCCAAGGTGTTGTATTCTTAAACGAGGTTACATAAACTAGTGCAATTTTTTGTAAATCGGTTTTCTGGTAATCTGTTGAGATGGCCAAAGGATTTCATAGTAAGAATTTCCTAATGTCAAATTCAACGTTTGAAAACTTGTAGTGTTTTGAATGATTGTACTCTGTAACCGCTGGTAATTTTGGTTCTAATTGCCCTCGTGTTCTCTTCAAGAGAAACTGAAATTTATAGCCAATAGAAATTTATATGTGACTGGTAGGGGGGAGATCCCTCTGTAATTGGTTACATCTGATTTGTTGCCTTTTTTGTGTAATGGGTGGATTACAGCAATCTTCCAATTATCTGGGATTTTCTCGGCTCGCCAAAAGTTTTGGATTATTTATGAAATTTATTTGAGTGAATTTGGGTCTAATTGTTTTAAGAGTTCAGCTACGATTCCGTCTTCCCCTGATGCTTTGTTATTTTCAAGTTTCGTGATATGTGAATAGATTTCTTTTGTGTTGGTGGGTGACAAGTTTTCTGATGGGATTTCTGGTTCTATTTTGGGGAATCTCTCTTTGTGGACAATTTAGAAGCTGTGAAAAATAAGTGGCTAGTTCTTGGCAATTTTCTTTATTTATCAAGGCTAGTTTACCATTTTGTTTTCAAAAGCATAGGTTCTGTGGTGAGTACCCTATGATTTTGTTTGTAAAAGCCTTGCAAAAATTGTGTGTGTTGTAATTTATGCAGTTGTCTTTGATTGACATATTTTCTCGTTATTTGCCTTAACATTTTGGAAGTTTGTTAGCGAACTTCGAAAAATTTTCTTCTGTGTTTCTTTTGATTTGTAGCAATTGTGATTTTGAGACGCCCTTTTTCTTTTTTCTAGTGCATTCTCACATTCTTGGTTCCACCAAGAGTGTTTTGGCTTTTTGTGAAGAGGGATCAGTTCTTTGGCTGTTTTGATGGTTTTGCAGGATCTTCTGCAGATTGTTCTTCCCGTTTCTCTGTTATTTTGGAGTCTTTGATTTTGTATAGATCGAATTTGGGGATCACTGGTGTTTTCCTGTTGCATTTTCTTTTGGGTGTGAATTTAAGTTTGATTCTGGTTAAATAACGATCCGAATCGATATTGGCACCTCTGCGTACTTGCACATCGTGAATTTCTTTTTGGTAGTCGCATGATATTGCGACGTGTTCAAACTGAAATTCCCCTTAATGAGGATGGGTGATCGCCAAGTTTTTGTGTTTTTTGGACTTTTTCCGAAGTGAGATTGACATGATTTTGAGGTTATTTTGTTGGCATAGATCGACTAACCGTATGCCATTTTTGTTGGTGTACTTGTGTGTGAGATAGTCTCCCACTGTTCTCCTGTACCTGCTTTCCTTGCCAATTTGTGCATTGTAGTCACCAAGTAGAATTTTCACATCATCTATCGGAATTTTGGCAATCTCTGGTTCAAGTTCTTCCCAGAATTTTTCTGTTTTATCGGGCTCTTTTTATTGTCACCATTTGTTGGTACGTGTACGTTGATGAAGGTGTAGTTTTTGTTTGTGTGTTTGAATCTGATGTTCATTAGTCAATTGTTGATAGATTTTACATCTTTTACGGAATCTAAGATTCTTTTGTCTGCAAGAAAGGCCATGATAAACAGTGCTGCTATTTTGTCATCACTCTTATTCGTTCCACTTTTGAAGATCTGTGTCTTCGTTTCTGAATCTGTGAAGCTTGTTTCTTTCAGAGCAAGAATTTGGGTTTTCTGCATCATGAATTCCGTTGTGAGATTGTGCAGCTTTCCTGTTTGAATAAGTGTCTGAATGTTCAAAGTGTCAATGTAAGTATGTACATTCCGTAGAAGTTCACCCGACCACTCCGACTAGCTCTTTCGTCCTAGCTCCCTAGGATCCGAATGCTTGGTATGCCACTGTGAAGTGGGTGGATCGACCTCCTGGAGTAATTTTGTCTTTACAAGTCACGTGTGTTTGTAATTAAATTTCTAGTTTTTGCTAGTGGTGTAGAACCAGAGATTGTGAGTTCCTGGAACGGGTTTGCACCCGCACCTCTTGGTTATTACTATTATTATTATTATTATTATTTTCCCATTACATCACGACTAAAGATGTTTTGAGTCGGCTGAATATAAGATCTACTCCAGGTTGCAACCAGCTACCTAAGGAGCAGATCCGGTCACTATCAGTGCCTCTACAATACTTTACGCAAAATGTGGGCTGTTCCAAATAAAGCAATTTCTTGCACTTCCCAGTCTTTTGAATTACCTGGGAGTTTAGACAAGTTCTTACTCAAATTTTGCGGAACAAATCCCAGAGCTCCGATAACTATCGGGACGACCTGTGCCTTTACGCCCCACATTCGGCTGATCTCGATTTCCAAACTCTTGTATTTAAGACGTTTCTCTGCCTCCTTGGTAACGACGTTTTGATCGCAAGGTACAGCAACATCGACAAGTAAACACGATTTTTTCGCCAAATCTCGGATAACTATATCCGGTTTGTTTGCCGCTATCGTGCGATCAGTTTGAATTTGTTGGTCGTACAATATCGTACACAATCCAACAGACGTCACCGGTTTTGGTGAGTGTTCGTACCACTTGAGGCATGTGTTTGGAACTTTGAGGGCGGTACAGATCTGCCAGTGGAGGTAGCTACACACCCTGTCATGTCTTTTCAGGTATTCTGTCTTTGCTAGGATTGGACAAGCTGAGACAATATGATCAATGGTTTCTACTTGCTCCTGGCAAATGCGGCATTTATCATCTTGGGAAATTTTGAGAACCGCTTTATCATAATGTCGTGTTCTCAAGGCCTGATCTTGGGCAGCTATTACAAGTGCTTCCGATTCTGGCTTCATCCTTCCCCTTTTAAGCCACATAAATGATTGATCTTTATTGATCTGCACCTTGTCCATTCTTTTTAGGTATTGTCCGTGGAGTGGTTTGTCTCTCCACGTTTTCTTTAACATTTTTTGTGTCTCACACTTCATGTTTAGCAGCATCAGAAGTTCAGTGTCTGTGTTACTCGACGTGTCTTGCCTAGTTTTCTTCGCAATGCTTCTTGCTACACTAACAATGCCTCTGTTTCCCATTCTTCGGTCAGATTTCATGACCTGCCTCATTAGAGGGTCATCTTGATGGCTGACTACATACTTCCCCAACCCGACTATTGCGTTGTGCCAGGAGGCCTCAATTTGTCTGAGGCCTCTTCCTCCTTCCTTACGTGACACATAAAGTCTATGTATATCAGCTCGAGGGTGGGCAACATGATGCATTGTTAGCAGTTTTCTGGTTTTTCGATCCATTATTATTATTATTATTATTATTATTATTATTATAACTTAATTATTTACCTTTCTTGATTTGTTTCATAATATTTCTCACTAAACGATTGGTACAGTCAGCTGCAGCGGATTTGTTTACTGATGTATCATTAAAGAGAATGTCATATTTTTTCACGTAAATGTACAAGTAGAACATTCGGAGGAAGAAAACAGAATTTATTTACAAAATCATGTAAGAGAAAGAAGATACATAAAAAACGGGAGGAAAAAGTAGAAGAGGGGGAACGAAAAGAAGAGAAGGAAGAGAGGGAAGAAGAGAAAGGAGAGTGAAATAATAAAAGAGAAGAGGAGGGGGAAGGAGAAGAGGAGAGGGAGGGAAAAGAGGAGGGGGAAGGAGAAAAGGAGAGGGAGGGAAAAGAGGAGGGGAAGGAGAAGAGGAGAGGGAGGGAAAAGAGGAAGGGGAGGGAAAAGAGGAGGGGAGGGAAAAGAGGAGGGGAGGGAAAAGAGGAGGGGAGGGAAAAGAGGAGGGGAGGGAAAAGAGGAGGGGGAGGGAGAAGAGGAGGGGGGAGGGAGAAGAAGAGGGGAGGGGAAAACGACGATGTAGAGGCTATGTAGGAAGATTTAAGAAGATCAAGCAGAGATGCATCGCGGGAAGACAGAATAAGACTAGGAGGAGGAGGGAGGGGTGGAGGAGGCGGCGGCGCGGGGGCCCCAGAGGCGTCGGGCGTCGTCGCGTCGTTTGGGGCCGCTGAGGGCTGCTGGAACGGAACGACGACACCCAACGGCATCGGACGCGGCGGCGGAACGTCCGTCGCACGCGCTCGGGTGGCTCGCGAGGTGGCGTGCCTCCCAGCAAATGGCATCCGCTCGCGTTTTTTGCTGCCGGCTGTAATGCGTTCGGAGACAGTTCCGAGACCGTGCTTCCGCGACCCACACTCCATCGAGAATGTTCGTTGAGGATACCGTTGTAAATATTGAAATGTTGGAATGTCGCTGGAGTTTGAAATTTTTGTCTTTCTCATTTGATGTCATTCAAGAAATACGTAGATTGGATGAAAAGTAATCAGAGTGTTGCTGTAACTTAAACACGATGAGACGCGTGCTGGCATCTGTCGTGACAAAAGGAAAGACTATTAGAAGAGTGTGAACAGCGAGCGGGAGCAGTAGTCTGTCAGTCTACTACAGTGTGTAAGTCGTTGAACTTCATAGCAATAGTGCAGGCGCCCTAACGCCATGTTTACAAAGGTAGGGCACAGCTCATGGATCAAAACTGAAGTGGTACGAGGTCGGAGTAAGCAAAAATGTTTCCAGGGACTGAGTAAAGCATGTGTGATCCAGGGTTGCCATATTCACAGTCGCCCGATGGGTTGAAGCATTGAGACTAAGCAGAGATGATGTGAAAGATAACCCCCGTAGAGGACGACTCCACGTTGAGAACTCTTCCGCCGCTGGCAGTGGAAAATTCTGAAACATCCACCTTACTCGCCCGATATGAGCCCTGCTATTATGATCTCTTCAGGAAAATGAAAGAACCATTGCGAAGAACCCGGTACAATGCCAGAGAAGAAGTTATTCGCGCTATAGGGCGGTCAATATTGGACATTAACAGAAATAGACGCGCAGATGGTGTACGACGCCTTCCTAACATTTGGCAAAAGGTCATTAATAACGGAGGAGATTATATTGAAGGTGTGTAAATGTAAAAACCTCTTTCAAAAAAGTCATTTCTGAGAAAAAAAAACATTCCTCATTACTTTTTATCCAACCCTTGTCCGTACATCCTGCGGGAGGAAACGGCCGCTTTGTCACAAAATTTTACCTCTAGGGGAGGGGAACAATCGAAATGTGTACGTACACTACCAAATGAAGGAATCTTCGTAGAATAGATGTGAAAAGTGTTTCGCAAAACAGGTTTTTCCGAGAAAAATTCGGTTTTGCTTGTTTAGTTATTTTTGTTTCCGTTATTCATCGTTTAATTATTTATTATTTTCAGTTATTTATAATACTCCTGTAATTACCGTTTTGTAATACCGTCATTTGTGAAGGAGGTGAGCTTAAACTATATACCTACACTTGAGATGATAGATGTCTTTTGTTACGGAATATTTTTTTTTGACTGACCTCTTTTTTAACTCTCCCCATATCTTGTGATCCTATTTTATTTTGGAACTATATTAATGATCATGTTTAAGATGATGATTTTATAATTATTTGCTTCATTACATTAACGGAGTAGGGTCAACGGAGCCGGGGGCTATTTTACCTAAATTTTGAGAAAACATTACAAATTCTTTCTTATTTGTTTTCTTCCATGTGCCAAACAATTTATAATATAAGAAATAACGAATACTACTCACCTGCAACAGCAAACGTGCTGCTGTACAATATTTACTTTTTCAGTTGAAAACAACTGTGTAATGGTTTTCGGATTTTTCTTGACTTTCTTTCTACCTAACGATCCCGTAGATCCCTCTCACATGGACGGATGCTGCATACTTTTTTTCAATTTCTCGGCGCGTTGGAAATTAGTAGTATAGATGCGCTCATTCAATTAAGGCGATCCAGGCGATTTCAGAGACATTACTTCTAAGGTGTTTTACGGTACGTTGCTCCGCCAGAAAATTACTTCCTGTTGGAGACTTGTAATTTGTCAGTTGAAAGTGTTCGTATGCTTTTAAGTAATTTTGTGTGATGTGATCCGTTGTGAGTTCCGTTGCAATGTGGACTTTGTTTCCAACTGCAGAAAATCTCCTCTTACACACACACACACACACTAACATGCACTACACTACCACACATGTCGGGAGACCGGTCGGGAGCTTAAAAACTTGTCCCGGCTGGGGCGGTGCCCTGCTGGTGGGAGATACCTGGTTGAGGGGAAAACCCCGCTAGTCAACGGTAGGTCGGCGCCAGATCTCGCCATCCAGTGGGGGAAAGATCATTGCCACCTCCCGGGGAAAACACGCACTACACTTACGGGACTAATGACCAAAGTAGTTGACGCGCCCGGAAACATCAATCAATCGAAGCTCCTGCGAGGAAGGCATATATTTTGTATCACTTTTTCAAGTTAACTGTGCCGATGCTAGTGTAAGTGCTGCAGCCTGTTTTCATGGGGTACCACTTTTTAGATCTTCACAGGCACGCATAACTGAATTCAGAGTTAGAGCAATGGATTACAGTAAAATAGAAAGGGAGCAGAAAACGTTCTAAAATTCTAGGTGCAGAGGAAAATTAATAAATAATTTGGCAGTGTTCGAGAGTTGTCTACTACGTGTTCGGACGTATGCTTTCAAGATCATAGTATTAAATCAACATAACTATTCCCTTAGTAGTTCTTTCCTATTCTACTTATAAGCAAACTTAAGTAGCGAGGATATTGAAGACGATGCCCAGAGGTCAACAACAGTAGGTTTTTATTCTGTCACCGGCTAACTGCAGCTGAATAACAGCTGAAGGTAATTCTGAACTCGAAATAAAAAGGCATTGACCGGAACGAAAAGCTCCGTGGAGGCAACGGCAGCAGTAGAAGTAGCGGGAGAGGACTAGGCGATCCCAGGGATGACTGAGGCAAGGTCGGTTACAGAGGAGGAGTATGCAGTGTCGGAAAAGCCGACGGAGGCGGGTTTGACGAAAACAGGGATGACAGAAGAGGAATCTACGGGGCAGAATCGACGGAGGCGGGGTTAGGTGGAAGGAGGTGGGGTTCGGTGCCAGGAGGTGCGGTTGGGTGCAAGGAAGCGGATTTGGGTAGACGGAGGCGGGGTTAGGTCGACAGAGGCAGGGTTGGGTCGACGGAGACAGGGTTGGGTCGACGAAGAGCAGGGTTGGGTCGACGGAGGCAGGGTTGGGTCGAAGGAGACAGGGTTGGGTCGATGGAGGCAGGGTTGGGTCGACGGAGGCAAGGTTGAGACGGTGGAGGCAGGGTTGGGTCGACGGAGGCAGGGTTGGGTCGACGGAGGCAGGGTTGGGTCGACGGAGGCAGGGTTGGGTCGACGGAGGCAGGGTTGGGTCGACGGAGGCAGGTTTGGGTCGACGGAGGCAGGTTTGGGTCGACGGAGGCAGGGTTGGGTCGACGGAGGCAGGGTTGGGTCGAAGGAGACAGGGTTGTGTCGACGGAGGCAGGGTTGGGTCGACGGACGCAAGGTTGAGACGGTGGAGGCAGGGTTGGGCCGACGGAGGCAGGGTTGGGTCGAAGGAGACAGGGTTGGGTCGACGGAGGCAGGGTTGGGTCGACGGAGGCAGGGTTGGGTCGACGGAGGCAGGGTTGGGTCGACGGAGGCAGGGTTGGGTCGACGGAGCCGGAGTTAGGTCGACGGAGGCGCGGTTGGGTTCGATGGAGGCGGGCTTGACGGGGTCGACAGGGACAGGGACGGGTCAACGAGAGCGGCCGACGGGTCGCAGTAGACGGGGTTGGGGACGTCGTAGGCGGTGATGGAGGCGGCAGTGGTGGCGAGGGCGCATGCGATGGCATCGGGGGTGGCGGCGGGACTGAGTTCCGCATGGGCGCCCTGCTTTTCGCGTCTTGCGGTGCTCGAGCAGCTGAGCGGGTGCCACGTCCGCGTGCGTCGCGCCCGAAGCGACACTTGGCCACGTCTGGCAGCCCCTGGCGGATCACTCGCATGCGCCGTCCACCGCCACCGCGTCCGGCGACACGCAGCCCCGCGCGCGAGCAGCTGCCGCGGTGAGAAGGCGTCCAAACGCACCGGTACAACATTGCCACAGTCCGCACTCATTCAGCTATCGTTTGACCTTTGTTTGGGGCAGGGAGTCTAGTCGAGGTAGGCATTTTTAAGTGGTGCTGCCAATTTCTTGATTTATTGTTAGAGAACTATTTCATTGAGGGATTGGAATAATAATAATAATAATAATTATTATTATTATTATTATTATTATTATTACTCTCTATATACAACCGTGTATTTTGTTCTTTGATACTTCTCTGAATTCGGTTCCTACCCAACTACCCTAACTTTGTACACAGAATACGTAAAGGGAGTGACAGAACCCCAGTAGCTTCTCAGACGTTTTAGCTCAGAAAGGTGAGGTATTTTGTCAGATGTGTGACTATGCCCCCTAGCACCTACAATATTATTGGGACAATCATAACAAGCATTACGGGGACAAACTATGACTTTCCATTTTCCACGTACTTAGCAGCCATAATTGGAATTAGCATCATAGGCTGGACGCCTGTCCGATGAGTCCTGAACTACGACGAAACGCTTTTGCTACCCTGACCGCTTTTGCTACCCTGACGTCTCACCCTTTCCGCCTCTGCGCTGGGATTACTCTGCACATGCACTTGTGCGGTAGGTGGATGCGGCACCAAGCCGCTGTACCTTTTTTTCTCGAATGAGAAAAGATGAAAGCAATTAAAAGTAATACCCCTCTTCTACATCCACTGGTCGGTTGACCGACTGAGTATAGGCCAGGAAGCCGACTTTCCGTGTCAGTTTCGCCTTGTGTTCGGTTCATCGCGGACTTGAACTGCGTGACCGACGACCGCGAAAATCCTTGTTACGCCTACCTTCGGTGGGGAAGTAAATCCGTCTGTCTCATGTTAATAGATTTACTGCATGTAAAAGATCAAGCCTAAATAAAGCCTCTGAGATGAATTCATATCACCTTTTCATCACCCATGTAATACCTTCTTCTCCGCTAGTTGCTGAAAGGAACGTAGTAAAATTTGCGTGGTCAGACGGAAGAGCAGGCCTCATAGCCTGAGTCTCGCCATGTAAAATAAGGCATCAATTCAATTCAATTAGTTTTCATGCTCACCGATTCCCGATTAAGAAAAGGTTGAAACGCAAGTGGGGAGGCGGTGAAAGGGTGCATAGAGAATTCAAATGCAATGATCTTTAGCACCTACTAATTATTCATTCTGTACTTAGCAGTGACTCTAACCCCTTTTCAGATTTTCCGTAGAAATTGGTCATCTGGGTGGACTATGTGGGAGAATCTACAGTTCCTGCTCTTTGAAGTTTGATACCCGATTTGTGTCTTCCCTAGGCCTCCAATGAGATTGTCACTGATGCAGTAAGAAGAGCAGCAGTGAGAGCCATTTTTTGGAGTGTCCCTCGATGTCGTCATTCTTGTTGTTATTGTTGTGTCGTCGCGTTGTGGAACTCAGAATTCAAATTCTATGGGTCCTTGTTACCGAGAAATCGATTGACGCCAAAACGTTTGTCCTTTGTCAATCCGTCCGTCCGTCTGTGGCTGTGGTCAATGGAAACGTTTAAACCGTTCTGTCAATTGAAACAATTTTTAAACAATCATTTTCTCTGAAAAGGCACCAAATTTTTTCTTCCAATTTTCCCCTCGTATGTAGTAAAGTATGGTACAAAAGTTGTTAGTAGTCGGCCGCGCGACCAAGGTCGCTAAAGCAGTAGTGCCGTAGTGATCTTGGACCTTGGGGTCGTGGGTTCGAGTCCCCCCTCGGGCATGGTTGTATGTGTTCGACCTTTCACCCCCTATCATCACCATATCATTTCATCATCATACCATAACGTTACATTCAATAGTGGTCGCTTATGACCTAGTAGTTGATGCGACCTTAAATAAAAACAACAAAAAAATGAAGAAAAAAGAGAGAGAAAAAAGTTGCTAGTCTGATTTTCGTCCAACTCTGTATTTTCGAAAATTGCAAAAAATTACCATTGCAAAAAATGACCATTTTTGCTGGCCAAATACTAGAAAGAAATCTTCAGTATATAGGTAACTTTTCTTAGTACTATTAATTTCGGATAACGTGATTTACTGCTTTTATTTTTGATTTTGGAATTAAATATTTTTATTTAATTCATATTTCTAAAGATTTTTAATTCACTCAAAATTCGAACAACAATTTATTATTCACAAATGTTTCGTTTTACGTTATTGAAGCTCAAGGCAATGTTAATGGCAAGTGAATTTCTCTACGTTGTCAATGAAAATAATTTGCCAATAATAATAATAATAATAATAACAATAACAATAATAGTTTGAAACATTGGATTAACTTCCGTATTGTATTTATACGTTACTGATTTTTTGTTTAGCATTTCTTTCAATTCAATATAAATGAATTGCTTTCTTAGATTCTCTTTTGCCTTGTTTCCTACGTGGCTAATAGTTCTTATCATGGATTACGAGGTAACTTGCTAAATACGAAAAAACTTATTAATGTTTATTAATTACGTAATCTGACCCGTTTTAAGGAAAGTGTTAGCAGTTAATTCATCATTTTAGAGTTCTAAATTTAGAATTTTTAAAAGAGAAATTTACTATTATTCTTGGTACGCTCGAATATTCTCAGAATAATCTTCTTTGAATATTTAGGAGCTTGATAACATTGCATCTACGCCCACGTACTCTAGGTACCCCTTTTGCGTGATGTGACCCCGCTCTGTAAATAGAGTCGCGCTTCTGGGAACGAAATAAGTCTTCCATTCAGCAGAGAGTTGTCGCCGCACGGACGTGTCCCCCAAGGATGATTTATGGTTCACTTCACAATTCGTCTTCCAGATGGGCAGGCCAGGCAACTTGCGTGCGGTTCGCTCAGGCCTCGCTTGGAGAGGTCGTAATATCCCTGTCAACAAAGGAGACAAATTCTAGGATACATGTGACATACATGGCAGGACGGGTTGTCTACTTTGCGCCCGAGCAAGCGAGGGTGCCCAACAAGATTCATTGAGTTTGAAGACTTGCGCGTTCACTTTATTAACTTGTGTCATCCGACGAAACTCTTGTTTTGAATTCTGCATGCTTTTCATGTAAGTACTAATAAGTATAAAATATTTGTGTATTGACTTTCATCTATTTATATTACTAATTTTCAATGCGCCCAGAAATTGAAAGAAAAGTGTGCAACCTCCGTTTCGGTAGATACCCCAAAATTCGGGGAAAAACGTAAATAATGAAATAATTTTGATTGTATCTGAAAAATACAAAATTTTGATTATAATATTCTCATGCTGTGCGTACTCACTTCATTCTCACACTTATTCCGTAACTGCTTATGACACAGATAAAGACAAGCGACAGCAAGGCTCTAAGGAGGAGGCCGCCCGCCATTAAGTATTTTCTATGCACATGCTTCATTACTGAACAGCAACTTTCTTGATAGTCTTAGTATGTAAACAATTGTTGCACTGTGTACCCGTGTATATTGTGCTACTTTATTGCAGCATTTGAGAAGACTGTTTTTATTAAAGTATTTAATATATTGCTGTGTTATACGACCGTACTTTACTCGTTCTTGAGCAGTGTATTTCTGATTAATAATTTTGTTCGTAGTTTTGTGCAGTAACGTTTTTGCTGTTGCAGTCTATGACAATATCTGAGAGTCGGGGTCATCGTCTCATTGTCAGTTTCCACTATTAATTTAGCCCGTAATCTGAATATCTGTTTTCTTGGACCTGCAGGGTATATAACAAATAAATAATATGAAATATCATTTCATTGTAATTTTAATTGAGGCACATGTAAGTGATGGAATCTCTTGATATTTTGTTTACAAAGAATTCTTCTTAATGCTTGCAACAAATATTGTCATTTTTTACTTTCTCGCTACGGAGTAGAGCGCGTAACGCTGCACGAAAAAACGCGAAGTTTTTGGCAGAAAAACTCTTATTAGAGGGCCCTGCTAACGAACAAGTAAATATATCTAGTTCCTAAATTAAAAAAAAAGATCTAACACGTGGTATACCCAGAATCCTTGTGTAGTGGTTCCTTGATATCGAAAAATCGAATGACGGCAAAACGTCTGTCTGTACGTCTGCACGTCTGTTCGTCTGTCCGTCTGTCCATGCGTCTGTCCGCCCGTCCGCCCGCCCGTCCGCCCGTCCGCCCGTCCGCCCGTCCGCCCGTCCGCCCGTCCGCCCGTCCGCCCGTCCGCCCGTCCGCCCGTCCGCCCGTCCGCCCGTCCGCCCGTCCGCCCGTCCGCCCGTCCGCCCGTCCGCCCGTCCGCCCGTCCGCCCGTCCGCCCGTCCGCCCGTCCGCCCGTCCGCCCGTCCGCCCGTCCGCCCGTCCGCCCGTCCGCCCGTCCGCCCGTCCGCCCGTCCGCCCGTCCGCCCGTCCGCCCGTCCGCCCGTCCGCCCGTCCGCCCGTCCGCCCGTCCGCCCGTCCGCCCCGTCCGCCCGTCCGCCCGTCCGCCCGTCCGCCCGTCCGCCCGTCCGCCCGTCCGCCCGTCCGCCCCGTCCGCCCGTCCGCCCGTCCGCCCGTCCGCCCGTCCGCCCGTCCGCCCGTCCGCCCGTCCGCCCGTCCGCCCGTCCGCCCGTCCGCCCGTCCGCCCGTCCGCCCGTCCGCCCGTCCGCCCGTCCGCCCGTCCGCCCGTCCGCCCGTCCGCCCGTCCGCCCGTCCGCCCGTCCGCCCGTCCGCCCGTCCGCCCGTCCGCCCGTCCGCCCGTCCGCCCGTCCGCCCGTCCGCCCGTCCGCCCGTCCGCCCGTCCGTCCGTCCGCCCGTCCGCCCGTCCGCCGTCCGCCGTCCGCCCGTCCGCCCGTCCGCCCGTCCGCCCGTCCGCCCGTCCGCCCGTCCGCCCGTCCGTCTGTTTGTCCTTCCGTCTGACCGTCCGTGCACAACGCTAGCGGCTAAACTGTTCATCCGATTTTCTCCAAAATAGATCCGGTCGATGTTGCAGGTCTTTGAATTTGAAGGAATTTGTTCTTTACATGAAGCCCCTGGGACATTTTCAAAATTTAAAAAATGGCTCTAAAATTTTTGATCAAATTAATTTGTTGGAAAGTGTGAATGACGTTTAAGAGAATGGTACAGGTATCAGGTTCGTTGAAAACCCTGATTTTTCCAGAATTTCTAAACTTTAAAATTTGTTCGGAGTCTTCCTTCAACTAAATATCAAAGACTGAGATTTCCTCCCCTTAATTTTCTTTAAAGATCGATTTTGAAGTAAGGTCATGTACAGTTTTTCGAAAATTTGAGTACTTTTCCCTTAATTTTGTGTGAAAATATGGGCGAGAAAATACGTACTGTTTCCGTGCCACTAGGTTTGTCTGCTATCATCTCTTTGTGCGTTTTCATTACGTTCTATGATCGCCGTAACTGATGTGTTGAGAAGGACCGTTGCCGATGGACCACCGTTGAAAATGAATTATTCTTGTCAAAAAGAGCCAGATTTTTATTGTTTGGTACGAATTAATTAGTCAATGTATAATTTCGTGACTATGTGATCTAAAAGCAATTTGAAGTCAGCTGCTCGTCACAGGCAGAATTGTATTTTGTAGAACATTTTCCTCTTTAATTATTTCTTTTTTGGATAGCTTTTCAGTGACTCGGCTTTCTCATTTTATCTTTTATGTGTATTCTATAGTTAAACATTATTTATGTATCTAATTATGTATCTATTTATGTAACGTAGAAAATTTTTTGATGTATGGAAAGCACAATAGTTGTGCATTTTGAGTTTTCAAGGTATTTTTCTCTCTACACAAAGCGGATCATGTGGATTTCGCTGAAATCTTCGCGATACGAGCGACATTACAATTGTGTATTGTTCATTCACGAGTTAAAGAAAACAGCTTGTCATTAACTTAAAATTGTGTATTTTTAGAAATCGAGCTGCCTGGATAAATAAATTTTAAAGGCAAATTTAGGAGATATATCTGAAACCATGTTCAACGACATTTTAGTGATATATTTTGAAAGAACATATATGATAAGAAATCGTTTTTATTAAAGAATTAATAGGATTTTGGAAATAGTTGATGAAATTGATGTCAGTGACTGAATATGAAGTTGGAGCCATCTGTAGTTTCGCATTTCTCCTGTCCCCTCAAACGATTCGTTATGTAATCCTATGTAATGAAAATGAACGTGATAATCAGGTAAATACAAAATGAATATAATTAATCGCCATATATTAATAAATTCGTTATCATATGATAACTCTTACTCTGAGATGAATTCAACCAGAAAATTATAACTGGTGAGAAATGTAGAAAAGGCATCATTTTACCATTTGATTGGTCTAATATAATATCTTTGTTTGCATGTCTGTACTTCTGTAAGCGGTGCAGTTTCTTCTTGCGAATTAGCCATCTTGCGAGTTCGATTACCTACAGGGTTTAGCCTGCGGTCGAGACCGAGTCGGCGAAGTGTGTAAGCGGAGTTTTCTTTATTCTCCGCGTACGCGTCCGAAAGAACACAACCTAATCTCGTGGCTAATGTCCAAGAGGACAAAATCGACGGGAATTAGCGTTGAATGGGGGACGCAGACCGCGAGCGGCACGGGGCCGACCGCCGGTGGTCGACCGCGGCGGAACCCCGGCGGAGAATGCACGTGCGGTGCGCTGGCGGCGGCGTAGGAGGGCGAACCGCTCGTCTCGCTCTTCGACGGACCGCCTTGTGTGAGGTCTGATTTTATTTGACTTCATTGTATACGCAGCATTAGTATTGTGTTACAAATATTGTATTCATTTTCTAGACAGTCTGGTTCTCTTATCACCTTCATGTGGTAATAAAAATGGTCATTATGTTTCTGATAAATTTCCTATTAAGATGGCATTATTAGAGACTATTAAGATGAGAGTATTAAAGCAATTCTGTTGATGAAAATATAGTTGAAACAAATTACATTGTTTTCAACTTTGGTTTTTGTCATTTACATTCCCAAGGATTTTGAGGATTCGTGAGAATACCTACTGGAGCATAGCCACTCCATGCGGCCAATTTTGAAGTAATTTTGATTTGATTTGATTTTATTTGGTAAAAAATCTGTGAAAACTGTATATGACGTATGAGGGAGAAGATTATTTGCACACGTTTTCTTAAGTTCCACAATCACTTCCCAACATTTTAACTGTAAATACGATGATTGAAAGACGAATAAAATATAAAAACGATGTAATAATAAAATTTTAAAAAGCGTGAGATTAGCAACTTTTGAAAAACTAGATATATATAATTTCCGAGTTATAGAAAACATACTTGCAATGGTAAATGAAATGCAGATGCGATTTTTCTGCATTGCTAACAAAATAGTAACCCGCCCTCAGCTCTGCTCCTACCACTAAACGTAAAAGGAATGCTCAACAAAACGTGCGCATAGTGAAGCTACATTTACATTCAGAAGCAAAACAAGGGACCATCTCAGCATTTGCTCAATCGATCAGGGAAACTGGACAAAAACCTTATTGAGATGGGGGTCATTGACCGAGAAGCTGAAGTACAAGTACGTCGTGTGTTGGAAGAAGTGTGATTGGCAGGAAGTGCGTCGTGGGTTGGAAAATGACGTCGTGGGTGTGACGTCGTTGGTTGGACAACTGTATCCAACTGTACCAAAGCCATCTTGTCGGTGACATAATGTGGCAAGATGGCTTAGGTATATTGACAGTTTATTTACATATATGCACATAAGGGCCGTACCATTTACTACAGGAGCATTTCTTCTTCGTTAGCATCTGCTAACTACCGAACGCATTGTCGTCATGAGCCTGGTGCTCATACAGGCTTGCGGCCTCCCTCATACACTGGCGTTCTCGCGACTGTCTCGTGACAAACGTTTGAGGAACAATGCTCCCGCCACTATAACCTCGCAACTATAACCTCGGACCACTATAACCAGGGTCCACCTGCCACTATAGCCCCCATAAGACAGTGTCGCCACTCCCGGGTGTGACTGCCTGGTCTTGCGAAACATCTGGCGCAAGTCTGGCACGTACCCTCTGGAACTGCAACCCCTCGCCCGCTTCCGCCCATTGTCGTGCATTCCATACGTGTCCAAGTGACCACGCTCCCGCTGCGCACCACGCCGCTGCGTGCTGTGTAGCGGACTGTCACTGTTATGACCCCTTGTTATGACCTCTCTTCACTACACACCCATCTCACTTGTTATGACCCCTGGTCATATATTGGCTATTTTTGTGAGGGGATGGTGTGTGTAATTAAAGGAGTGCTCAAATTGTACTTCACTAGATATCACATGCAGATTTTATTGGACTTTGACAGAAGAAAACAACCAAAATCTAACAAATCAAGTGACCGCATGAAATGACTGAGTGACAACAATCGCTACAACGTTCATTATCAGCAGGTCCTAGGGTAGGAGTCCAACGGTGGCAGATAATCGACGCTAGCTAGAGAGCTAGGCCAAATTCAGCAGCTGTGGGAAGGAGAATTCTAGCTGATGACTGCTCTGATCGGTACCTTTCCATGGTTTCTCAGATCAGTTTCCAGGCGAATGCTGGAGCAGTATTTTTTACAAACGCGCTACGGGTTGGGCGGGAACACTTCTTCGTCCTTGTCTCATCTTTTTCCCGTACACACACACGTGCACTACTCTACACCACACACCTATGGGCAGACAAGTCAGGAATTTTGAGCTTATCCCAGCTGAGGTGGTGCCTCACTGGGGGAAGTTATTTGGATGGGGAGAATTCCATGAGCCAACATGTAGGTCGGCGCCGGGTCTCGCGTTCCTTAGGAGGAAGAACTCCGACACCTCTCCGCTATAACATGCACTAGTCGTAGAACTAATGCATGATTTTTATTAATTATGATAAGTATTTGACTTGCACGGGAATACGGCAGCTCATTCTGTGTTTAAAAAATTGTATAGTTAACGGTAATCAATCATTCAATCGATCAATCCTTTTTGCTTTTGAGAGAGTCCTTGTGCTTATGAGAGAATTGTGAAAATAGTTTGTTGTGTTTTGAAAATTTCATAGTTTTTAGAAATGAGAAAAAATTGAAGTTTGTAAATGAGACTGACTTCATTTCGTAGAGCGGAATGACAGCCAGGGTTGAAGGAAGTAACCGTAAAATTGTGTTTACAACTTGTGAAAACAAATTAGAATTTGTAAATTGTATCTTTTGTATGCTAAGACTGTGTATAAATTATCTTAGCTCAAAATTGCTGAGTGCATATAGAAACTAATAATTGGATACTGAACTCTAGTTCGATATGTATGGAACTCATCTCTAAGAAACGGAATGCAAATTACTCGATTGTTGTTTAAACGAATTGAATCAATCACTTTGTGGCAGAAAGATTATCGAACCAAGATAATCACACTACCTTTTGACTACTTAATGCCAAATGAGCATTAAATTGTTATTGGTAAATGTAGAGCTGTTGATTTTAAACATGTTGGATAGTGCGAATTTGGAATATAAATCTGAGGGATGTAAAACTAATTTTATCAGATTTCGTGAGCAGTGATGAAAGTCTAGAGTTTGATTCAAAGCCATTTTGATTAGAATTTTCGTTCAGTTTCCCCTCATCTTTGAGCAAATCTTGAGATAGCCTTTCACTTTGCTTCTGGTCATAATATAGCTTAACTTTGGACACGTTTTCTTGTGTTCTTTTTTTACTACTTGCGTAAGTAGAGGGGAGACGCGTTATTTGTTAGAAATACTATAAAATCAAATCCTGAGTTCGTTTGCCGTTAAGAATTATTTTTCTATTACTTTAAGGCAAACATGTATAGGTTTCGAATATTGCAAACGGCGCTTGTTGGTACCTTTATTCACTAATCAACTATTTCTGGTAAAAAGATTTGGAAGAGATTTTGGAGCTCAAATAAACATGCGCAGTTCATACTTCACCCATACGTCACGTACGGTATTTCATGTTTTGTGAAGATTAATCAAATTGAATCAGTATAATAATGTTGAAGTTACTGTATACTAATTCCCCCGTCAACGAATTCCGCAAATCACAAATACATTGGCGATAAATAGTAATGTTGCGAATGATAAATGTAAATATTAGTAAATAATAATTGGTATTGAAATAGTTCATATAGTTGCATTAACAATGCAAAGCATTTACAGTATGTATACAGAACGTTCACAAGATAGAAAAATCATAGAAATACGAAATGTCCTTGGAATCATTTTACATATGAATATTTAAACAATCATTGACACTGTTAGTAAAACAATAAACTTCGAGACTTTGATATTCTACAAGTATCTGACCACGCATGACACAGGGGGAGGGGGAGGTACAGACCCCCCAGAAATATAATAGGTCTAAAAAGATCTAATTTTGTAAATTACGGGATAACAAACATACCTGCATGTGTATCTATTTTGCGGTTGGCATGTAAGCGCTTGGGTTGTTCCTGGTTTTCGTGTGCGTCTACCTGGCATTTTAGTGCATAATCGACCATTAGAATCGACATTTTGGTACATTTTTTGTCAAAAACTGTTTTCTGTGCCTCAGGAAGTATTCCCATATCCATCAGTACCTCATTTAGGGAGCTTAGTTCGATTGCGTGCATAAAAAAAGAATGAAACCTCTTTGGTATTATAGAAATAATATATATACGATGGTTAAAATTAGCTACCCTTATCGTAATCTAACCTTACTGTTGGTGCCTCATATTAGTCGGATTCATTGGATCTTTATCCAGTAGACTTGTGGGATGAGATTATTTCGATTCAAGTATGAATACTGTTTTAATCTTTAGCTGCAACAGTAAATTCCTGCAGAAATAATGTGTTCTTACGTGTTGGCCTCCTATCAAAAAATTGCTGTTAGATGTCTCAAGGAATGTCTAAGAAAACTCATACCCAATTACCCTTTATAAATATTTTTCGCGTAATACTGAGTGTAATTTTAAGTGCTTAAACATTTTTAAAGTACAATTATCATTTCAGAAGAAAATTCATTTCGGAGAAAAGAATCACAGGAATTACCTCCACCCCCAAGAAAAATAAATGACGACTTTTCCAGTCCGTCTGTCAACACTTGACTTGAAACAATTGTAAGTGAAGGGTATTATATGTAAATGGTTTGTGTATTGAAGTGAACACACTCTAAATACATAGTTGGAAGCAAAAGAACATGACCAGTTGAAACTGAGAAACACCACATAAGAATCACTGCCAATTCTTTTATTTTTGTTGAATCACTTAATTGCTTTTTTCAAACTCAGCCAATAAAAAATATGTAAAAAAAACATCCTCAAAGGTAAAGAGTGCCGCGCTTTGCAGCGACCGTTGTAGACTTTCCGATAAAACCCTTTAGTTGGGATTATTAAAACAGCATGTTTTGGATCATCTGTTAAAAAAAAGAAGCAGCTTGCAATAATCTCGAAAGTAAAAAGCTGCCGCACCGTCGGCGGGAATTTCCTCACGAGTTGTAAAACGAGAGCAAAAGTGAGGAGTGGCGAAGGCGAGTAGCAATGCTCTCGGATGCCCGGGGCAGGGAGGGGGGGTGGACCACCTCGGGCGCAGGCGGTGACCGCGGGCGCGCGTGCGGGGGCGCGAGGGCCCGGCGGCGGTGAAGAGGCAGTGGCGGTGGCGGCGGAGGCGGCGGTGGGTGCGGTCGCCGGCGGGAACAATGCAGAAGCCGCTAAGCGGTGGGCTAAGCGCTGTAATTGCTGCGCGCCGCTCGTTCTCCTCGCTACACTGCGCCTACCGCCCACAGCCCACCACCCACCGCCCACCGCCCACCGCCCACCGCGCACCGTTCACCGCCTGTTGCCCGCTGCCCACCGCGCACCTCGCGAGCCACACACTCAAGGAGCGCCACACACAGTTCACCGCGCACAGCCTACTGCGCACCTCGCAAGCACACCACACAACGCGCGCCACACACGGTTCACCGCGCACAGCTTACCACGCACCTCGCAAGCACACCACACAACGCGCGCCACACACGTTTCACCGCGCACAGCTTACCACGCACCTCGCAAGCACACCACACAACGCGCGCCACACACGGTTCACCGCGCACAGCTTACCGCGCACCTCGCAAGCACATCACACAACGCGCGCCACACATAGTTCACCGCGCACAGCTTACCGCGCACCTCGCAAGCACATCACACAACGCGCGCCACACACGGTTCACCGCGCACAGCTTACCGCGCGCCTCGCAAGCACATGACACTACGCGCGCCACATACTGTACACCGCGCACAGCTTATCGCGCACCTCGCAACCACACCACACAATGAGCGCCACACACAGTTCACCGCGCACAGCTTATTGCTCACCTCGCAAGCACACCACACAACGAGCGCCACACACAGTTCACCGCGCACAGCGTACCGCGCGCCGCCAACTTCGCACTGCCCAAGTCGCACCGCGCACTGCTCACCTCCCCCGCCTCATTGAGCGTCGCACGAGCACATCGCTCACCGCACACCACCACTGCCACCGCTAAACTCGCACTGCTCCAACTCCAACGCGCACCTCTTACATCCACCGTGCAATGCGCATGCACACCACACACAGCACACCGCACATCGCTCACCGCCCGTTTCGTTGCCCACGGCGCAAGCAAACCGCTCACCGCGCGCTTCCCACTGCAAACCTCGCACTGCACAAACGCCATCTCACATCTGCCACACCCTACCGCGCAACGCCCGAGCACAACGCACACCGCGCTGTTGCTCACTGCGCACTGTCCAACGCAAGCCTCACACTGCCCAAGCCCCACCGGGCTTTGCCCACGTTCCACCGCGTATCGCGCAACCACAGCCGCGCTCAGCGCACCGCCCCACCACCCACCGCCAAACTCGCATTTCACAAACTGCACCGCGCATCTCCCACACCCTATTGCGCAACGCGGAAGCACATCTCAAATCGCCGACCGTGCTCACATACCTCGCATCACACACCGGGACCTCCGCCCGGTGCAACTCATTTTGTGCCTCAACACTTGCTCCTCATGCGCTTTCGGAAAACGCTGCAATGACCATAGACTAGTATATGCTTTAATTTTATTTATTTACAGCTATAATTAACGTTCTGTGTCTCGTTTGAGCAAGAGAGATCTTCCTTTCTCTTTTTATTTATTCATATATTCATGTATTTATATATTTATATATAAATATATTTATATATTTCCTCGGGGCAATGCTATGTCACAATACGTAAGTTTTGATGAAAAGGAGTGTAAAGGTTTAGACATTGCATTCTACACATTGGGATAAAGAACATTAATTTATGAATTACACTGTCATCTTGCGGCGAATCTTTAAAACACAAATTTGACATCTAGAAATGTGCAGGAGCATTTTATTGCACCAAGTTACATTTATCCCTTGGCAAGTTCCTTTTGGGGGATCAGCATTCTACGCTGAAATTCCAATTTTTATCCCCCAGAGTTGCTAGTCCTGGGTGAATGGGATATAGAATGATGATAATGAAGGTTGAATGGACGACACTGACACACACAAACCCACTCATGGCCGAGGCGGGACTCGAAAACGCGATCCTTCCGTCCGAGATCTCAGCAAGAGCACATCACTACTGCCATAGTGATCTCGGGTATTAGGATAGGCATTTATTTATTTTTTTGTTTATTTTTTGTGTATTTGTTTATTTAATTTTAGTGCTTCTAAATTTTCACTGGCGAAGACGTTTACACCTGGAGATACAATAATCTCCATTTCAAAAATATGTTAAATGGCGAACCTTAAGCCTTACAAATGAGGTTGAGATTAAGGACTGTCCTATCGCCATAATTCAATCTAGTTGCGACAATTGATATTTTTAGGACGACTGCGTTGGGGATTTTTTCAGAATTATTTAATTTGGGATTTTTTTACACTCCGCAAATCTGTGATATAGGAAAACTGGCCGTTAAAAATCCACTAACTCGAGCCACCTCGTACTTGCAGACTAAAATCAATTTTTTCACAAATATATTTATTCACAAAAAACGTATGTAAAAGTAACTTGCAGAATAAATTATCTTTTTTCACAAATATATTTATTCACAAAAGTGTATTTAAGTCTTCGCTCAGTTTGTGAAATAGGAATATTTACCAAAACTTGAGGATATAACGAATTGAAAGTTCGGAGTGAGGTCGATAATCAGTTCTGATTATTTAAATGTTCATTTTTAAACTTACATGTGATGTTTCAATGCCTTTATTTTTGCTAGATAATTTCAGGCGTTAATACAAGTAACTACTATTTTCAAATGTGCTCACAATATATTATATTCACATAATTTTGGGTGTTACATTTGGCCATGTGCGTTTCGTTTAAATATTATTTTATATTCAAAAATCTAGGAACGTGTATCTGATTGTCTTAGAAGTTATGAGGGGAATACCCTCAAATGCTATCTCAGTCCCATGTCTTTGCAGTATATTTAACACTGAACTTAACCGTTTCAATCCGATCTTCTTATACATACAATTCACTCTTTCCTAAAGCCTTTTGCTCCCAAACACGTTCTCATCTTTGCAAACCACACAACGCCTCACTTTTCTGCTCTCTTATTACTTATCCTTCCCCCTCAACCACCCTTCCTTTCTACTCCATCGTTATCTTCGTTCTTGTGCCATTTAATACCCCCTCCAGTCTAGACTTTCCGTCTCGTTCAATTTTTTCTCAAACGTAGAATCGATTTCCGCTTACTCACTTCAGAACACATGGCTTACCACAATTCCCACAACTATAACCACCTATGAAGCTGATAGGGCCTCCACTCTCACGGCTTCTGGCACCGCAACCACGCCGCCTCAGTCTGCCCGATGCCGTCTCCTCACACTCGTCGCCTCCGATACCACTGTCGTGTTCTTTTTTCGACAGATGCGCAAAAGCTTATAATTGCTGGAGAACCAAGTAGTATCCCTCTTCTTTAGATTCATTACATCAGCTTTCTCCTGACTCTTCAACATTTGCTAGAGCGCTACTGTACTCTCAGTGAGCAGTGGAGTTTCAAAACGCATTTATTTTCCAAAAGTGTAATAGTAAATCAAGATCGTATTCTCACCCATTCCCCTTCAGGACTACCCTTCCTTGGACTGAGGTTGTCTAGTGAGACTTCCCCATGGCTCCCTAGCTTAGAAGACCTCTCCGACTGCCCACAGCACCCCCGTGGTATTAACGACGTACGTACATAACGCCGAAAACCAGGAAAAAGACTAGGTGTGTTTGTGCCGACATCGTTCCCGTTTCTCCATCCCGTCGGCTTGCCAACCACCCGACGCTTCCGCACTTCCCTCCCCCGCTCTCCCACTGGTCTATCACCACCGCCTTAACGCACACCGCATTTCCCCCGCTATAACGCCCCTTCGCCACGCTCTCTGCCACCCTGATCTACCTCTGTCACCCACTCCCACACCCGCTATCCTCACTCGCACACTTGCGTCCCTCATCCCCTCCCTCTCGCACCGTCACTCGTCTCCCTCACCCGGCCCCCCATCCGCCTCCCTCACCCTTTGCCTCACCCGCTCCCTCACCCGCCCCCTCACCCAGCTATATCACCCGCCTACCTCATCCCCTCGCTCGCCCGCCCCCTCACCCACCGCCCGCAACCGTCCTCACTCACCTAGCTATCTCACCCGCCTCGTTCACCCTCTCGCTCACCCGACCCCTCGCCATCATCCCTCAACCCGCTTCCCTCATCCAGCTATCTCACCCGCCTGCCACATCCTCTCGCCCACCCACCCCTCACCCTCCACCCCCACCCGCCCCCTCACCTCCTCCCCCACCTGCCCCCTCACCTTCCTCCCGCAAACCGCCTCTATCACCCGGCTATCTCACCCGCCTACCTTCGCCCGCCACCGCCTCTCCCACGCGACACCGTCGCCCGCCACCGGCACCCACTTCCATTCCCCGCCGCCCGCGCACGCGCCCCGCGCCCGCCCCGCGGTTTCGACGCCGGTGGTCCCGCCGCTCGCGCTGTGGGTCACTGGTTCCTCCGACCACCGGGCGGCTCTGTCTCCTGCCGCCGCGCCGCCGTTGCGGGCGACGTGACGTATCGGCGGAGGCGGGAGACGGATACCTTTTTGCTCGGCAACCAATAAGAGCCTGTCACAGGTGCTGATCAGTCAGCGCGCCCGCCAGGTTCGCGATGTACTCATAAATCTGGCGGTGGTCTACGGCAATGGGACAGGGTCGGCCAGAGGGGGAACCGTGTAGTTTGCTTGTCCTACACGTGTGGAAATGCAGGCTCACAAGAAACGCCTTGTTTTCACGAAGGAAACATTAGTAAAGTGATCGCATGTTGATTGCGTACATTTGTATTTTTCACCAACAATTACTCACTATCGTGGGAAGAGTTTTTAACACAAAATGGAATGTGTGTAGCAAAGTTTTTTAAGCAATAATAATGTGCATTATTTCTAAGACACATCTGAGCAAGTAATATTGAAAACGGTAACAGGTTTTGATGAAATTAAAACATTAAAAGGTTTTGATGAAATATATTTAACTGTACATTAAAATAACGTGAATTTTACATTAAAGTATTTTATTTAAAGTGAAGCGTTTTGTGACCTGATTCATCTGATAAAGGCATTTACTTGGCAAGATTTCAAACAGAACGAAATTAAAACCATACTTTACATTGTCTCGTACCTCCTGCCTCTCCACGAATTCAATCATTATGCCAATTTTCTTTCTTAACTGAAATTACATTGAATGAATGAAAAGCTACCGCAATATCTTTGGCCATTTCGACTTAATGAATTGGATATTACCTATGATCTTGTATACAAGAGAAAAGAAGTAGGATTCCTTTTGTTTTCTTTCATTGTGAGAAAAACGGGCATCTTTAAAATGTAACTCCATGATCGCGTGTACAATTGATTTTGTGATTATAATTATGAATGGAAGGTATTCGGTTCTTAAGGAACTCATCTTCCTTTCTTCTTTGTCGGCATCTGGAACAGAGGCATGGGCAATCCCATGGGAGCTATCAGGTGAGGTTACGACCATTCACATGATAATGAAGTCACTGGACCAGTCGATCCAAAGATTCAGAGCAGACGCTGTACTTAAGTTTTTCGCATGAAGCAGTTATAGTGTATTCAGTTGTTAATTAAAGAGTGTGATTGCTGATATCCGGGTTTATTTGCTCTGTACGATCGTTGTATGGAACGCTGTACACTTAGTTTCCTTTTTCCATCGTTACGTATCTTCCCTTTCGTTTATTTAACATACAAAGATGGCATGATTCGGTTGAACGCCCCAGGCGTACATAAAGTGCACATAAAACGGCTACTTATTGACCTTTACTGGCCCTTTAGCACCTCACAGGTATTAATATACAACGCATCGGACAATTTTGGCGAAATGTATTGCGCCATTACACGTTCAGCAGTAAATATTGCAGAAAAAACTGACAAATAATTAGAAAGTGCTTAAAGATACTATATACAAACAGAAGGCTGAGACAAAACAGTAACTGAACAAGTACACAAAATGACAGCGTAGGAAAGTATAGCAATCACACTTTCTTATTAATACGTTTCCACTGTCAGTGGTGAATGTTTAGAGTTTGTATTACTATATCCACGTTCCTTTTTTGGGTTATATTTTTTGTTCTTCTATAATTCATTTCTCATTGCTTGAATAATAATGTGAAGTACATAAAATAAAATGAAAGGCAACAATGCTGAGATGAAAGATACGCAAGAGAGAATCTGAGAGATATGATTCACCATTAGCATTCAGACTATCCAAAGTGTTCCAGTTCTCTTCCTCAATTAATATTCATGTTTCACAGTGATATGTATGGTACAGCTGGGTAATAGTAGAAATAGGTAACTAGAGTAATTACTTCAAAATTGACCGCATGGAGAGGCTATGCTCAAGAAGGTATTCTCACTAATCCTCACAATCCTTCGGAATGTAAATTATAAAAAACAAAAATAGAAAACAATGTGGCAATTTGTTTAAACTATATTTTCATCAACAGATTTGCTTTATACTCCACTAACTTAATAGGAAATTTATCAGAAACTTAAGGGTCGTTTTTATTACCTCATGAAGATGATTAGAGAAGCAGAGCGACTAGAAAATGAATATAATATTTGTAACACAATACTAATGCTGCGTATACTATGTAACTGAACTGGTAACCACTTTAAGATTTGGGATCACCTACATTATCAATTTCCCATGCCACCAAACGTTGAAAGAAAACTATGTAGCCTCCGGCTGTGTGAGAAATGTCTATGGTTTTGTTAGATACCCAAAAACTTGGGAAAAATAAAAAAAATTAAACCAATTCTAATATGACTGGGAAAATGCTAATATTTGATTGTCTTATTCCGACTATTCACTTACTGGTCGTACCGACTGAATTCGCACGCTCAGTACATCTCTTCTTACGACATAGCAGCTGTCATGCATGACCGAGGCTCCAAGGAAGAGACCACACACTGCTATTCTCACGTTGTGTTATGGAATAGCAACTTTTTTTAACATTCTCACTTTTTCTATCTCTAATGAACTGTTGTACTTGAATATATACTGTACTATATTATTGCAGTATTTGTGAAGACTGTTTTCGTTTAAATATTTAATTTAATGCAGTGTAATACGAGAGAATTTTGTTTGTTGCTCTTGAGCAATGCTCGTGCTAATTATTGGAGAACCATTTTGCGAGTTTTTGTTCAGCAGCAGTTTTTGCTGAAGCCGGCAGCTACAAAGTTTGGAACTAAAAATAGAAATATTTTCCACAGGGATTAACTACACTTCTCAGTTCTCTTTCTCTGGCACTGCTATTACACATTTAGATAGATTTTATTTATGCCAATTATTCTCATACTTATAAGGGTTATAACATCAACTACATTTACGAAATCAATGCCCATTGCCATTGACGTGCCAGGAAACACACAACAAGCGATCGCCTTCAGCTTTGCAATGAGCCATAGCCCCGCTCGTGAACGCGAGCTATACTGCGATTTTCGTAACTTTGCCCCTGACAGGAATTCGCTGTTGACGGTTTCATCCAATCGGGAGCTCGAACGGCACCATAGTGACGTCACTTTAGTGAAATACAAGCTCCCGATTGGATGGCAGTGAAACAGCTGATTCCTGTCATGGGCAAAGTTAAAAAATCGCAGTGTAGCTTGTGTCATCCATATCATCTTTCCACATTTCGCTGTTGCTCGTGAAAAATACCAAATCGCTAATTCTTCGTCGCCCGTGTTCTGTTGGACATATGCACCAGAGTGCCAAGAGGAAGAAGGTGAAAATGCTGAATAATATGACAATAGAAAAGCAAATAATAACGAACATGAAGGTAATAAAGGAAACGAAAATAATTTTGAAGGAAATAATCATGGAGATGTGCAAGAACAGCTTCTGAACAGAAGCATCTTCAAACCAAGTGATTTTTTCTTGAAAGACTGGCTTGAACGTGCGCATGGTCATTTGTTACAGTTTTTTGAGGAAACGGTCACGAAGTCATTGATGGAACTTTTTCCGTAGAACTAAACAGACTTTTTCTGTACAAATTTCCGTGTCTAGATTTCGACTTTTTCAGTGGAATGCTTTTATTGCTATTAAATTACTTTTTAATATACAATTGCTAATAATTCAATTTTTTTTAACTCTTCAAAAAATGTTGTGTTCTTGGATTTAATCTTATGCCGTTTTCTTCTCAATTTTTTTAAAAATTTCTTCTCAGAGTTTTTATGTCAGTATCTTCTGAAATATTCCACTTACAGGCTTGAACATTTTCCATTGCTCACTTTATTTTGTCAATTTTAAAACCATAAAAATCTGAACACTGAAAATTATGACTTTAAGACCTTTCTGCTTTCAACAAAAAACATTTTTGTGCTTGAACTAAAGATATCGGCGGCTCAATGCATTTGCGGGGAAAGCTGCGTGTCGACGCACTCTGTCCTCCTCCCGACCCTCAACCCGCACGTACACACACACACACTCACACGTCAGCGCCCGAGGCGCAGCCGAGGCGCCGCAAGAGCACGCTACGTCTCGCTTCGTCACGTCACACGTCTCGTCACGGCGACGGCGGCGCCGCGACGCCCGGCGACCCGACGCGTGACACGCACTCGTGAGCACGCGTGTCGCTGCGGGCGCCAGCGCCCCCCTCCGCCCCCTTCCGCGCTCACCGTGCTGCGCCGACACCCGCGTGTGCCCTCGAGCCGCCGCCGCTGTGCGGTCATCCATATGCAAAGCCCAGGCGACAGCGCGCGGCGGCTTCACGAAATATTTGAGGTGGGAGGATTTTTAAAAATTGAGTGTTTTTACGGTATTCGATATTTAACTGGTAAGTGATTTTCAATTAGTAGCGTGAAATGGTGTAACTACGTGCCGCGGTACACAACAATGGGCCAAGCATGTATAAGGGCCAATGATACTCTATCAGCATAAATCATTCTATAATATAAGGGACGTGTCTTCGAATATATCGTGGAATTCATTTTCTCCTAGCAGCCGATTGAGCATATCATTGTCTCTTAATAATCCTAAGTCTTTACTTCTGTACACTGGCGCAAAGTAGTACAAATTGATGTTATACATACATCCACACACAAACACATCCACACACACACACACATATATGTGTGTGTGTGTGTACACATAAACAATATTTTTTATTAATTCTTCCACTAGCACTACTGCATCCACTACGAATAGTTTGAATTTAAACTCAGTGCAAACTTTTAAAATGTTTATATTTCAAAAGTAGACAAATTATTCATAATTCGTTTGTACTTGCCCCGTGCACGAGCCATCGCCTACCAGCAACGTCCCGACCTCGCGGCCATGGGTTAAGGGGGTACGTGTGGTCAGCACGAAGATATCCCCACGCCGTATTCTGGTCTTCTCAACCTGAGAAGTGAATTTTCCCATCGTCACAGAGCAACATTCATTGGGAGATTTGTTTGAGATTCATCTGCTAGATGTACTTCAAGTGGGGCTGTAGTTATTTTGTCTACAATGAACTACACTGAAATCAACACTACAGTGAAATCAAATAGGTATGTCGTTTGCCGATGAAAGTTACCGTTTGCCGATGACATCTCTTTTATACAGGAGAATATTTCTTGTTATCAAATTTTGCCAGAAACGTACGTTGCTATTTTTATTGATAATTGAACTAAATGTAGTTAAAGAGAATTATTTTTTTTCTTCTCACTGTGAAATTGATTTATCAAACGTCCCCTATGTACCCATTAGGCCATGTATAGACAGTTTCTACTTTTCTATATAATTGCTGTTTGATCAACCTCATCAGGCATCACAATGCGAAACAATACATTTCTCTTCTTTCTTTTACTCCATTTTCCATGATCGTTTACTGAACATTATGAAATACCCCATGATATTTACGCCGGTCCAAAAGTCCTTTTACATAAGTAAAACAAATCGTTGTTGGCAGACATTATCATTTGATTTTTGCTTCGAACACGAACGCGTCTTGTTATCCATTCACTGCTTCTTTTACATGAATTATCTTACAGTGATTCGCAATCTTAGAAAGCATTGACTGAAGCAAACACTGCATCATTTTCGCCGTTTATTTATTTGCTCTGTTGATCAAGTGTTACTTGTGTCCATTGGTTTTCTGAGTGTCAAATTCTCACAGGAAGCCATTCAATTCACATTTTTGTAGACACTGCCAAACGTTCCGCAGACTAATTCATCAACGTAAATCTTAACGTGCCATCTTATAAGGCGACAGGCGAGCCTCGTGAACAGGGAACAACATCCTACACTTATTTATGAAAGGTACTGGAAATGTTTGTGTTCGGTTTAGACGTCATGTTTGGAGTGCAAAATTCAGTCTAAAATACGATTTTCTATTTTCTTGCAGTATTGCACTAAATATGTTCATGGTATATCTTCCTAGAAAAATAAATATTTTGTGACCAACTATCGTTACGTTCTTCAACACTTTAGATACCCATTGACGATGTAAATTGGAATCATGCGTTTGCATTTTTCTTTTGTGTTCGGAGAAATCAAGAAATAAACAAAGAAGTATACAAACGTTGGCGAGATTGAAAACTCTGATTGAGATTGCTGTTTTTAGACGGAAGCCCTCCGATAAAAATGAAAGTGAAATGCTGTATCACTTCCATTCATTTTATAGTCACGTCAGGTGGAACTGAGATAAAATGAAGTTCAACGACATCGTTATAGCGGCATTGATATGTCCTACGGATACATAAAAATGTACGTGTAATAAAAATGCTTTCATTATTGTTCTTACTATTGTAAGGGGCCTAATTTATAATCAATGGTTTTCATATATGGTAAATATTGATACGAGTTTTAGTGCTTACGCAATGGCAGGCCTTTCCTAACGAATGGCGTAAGTTTTATAAATGCAATCATGAAATTCTCTGTGTTACTTCACTGAACAATAAATTCCATATTATAATCCTTTTATGTTCTGTCACTATCAATGTACTTTCGTACATTAATTTGAATTGGAAGATCAAGTTAAAATTATATCAACGTAAAAATTTAACAATAATCGCGTGGACTAAATATAAATGCGCAATCTAATAGCTCAATTGTCTTCATAGTTTCATTTTATATTTTCATCGCTCTTATAATTCCATGACATTAAATTTCTTATCATTATTTTGACTTCGTTTTTGAATAAATATTTAAGTCATTCTGTATTGTTTCAACAATAAATGTGTTAAATATCACATAAATAAGAATTCAGCCAGTAACGTGATTTCAGTGGTGCGTCAATGGTCGATAAAGCTATCTGAATGTAGGTAGCATTGAATCTAGCTACAATTTGCTTCATTAGATCAATCTTACATTATGTTATTGAACAAACGTTATTAGTTCATTATTCATAAGTGACGAAATAGTAATAAAAGTGACCAATGAACATATGCTAAAATATTACGCAATAATTTTAATACATAAGTGTCTTTCTTTCAAATTTTTCTCCTTTTCCAAATCTTGGGATTGCAATTGGCGCTAATGAATGATCAACTACGCTACAAGTTTCCATTGCATTGGAACAGTAGAATTGTGATTATGAATTATCATCGGAAACTGCCTTAAACCCATTTGCCTAACTGGATTGAGTGAAAGTTATAGAAAACTTAATTATGTATATTTTTGGAATGCTTCACTATAACAGCTTAAAATTGCTGCGATTTAAATGTTAAAAAAAATAATTTAGTAATAGAAATTTTTTCAGTAACAAAGATTGCAAGGATCGAAAGTGTCAAAATAATTTATGATAGTGAGAATTGTGATGATACGGCGGTAAATTCTCAGTATTTTCAGTAATAGGAATTGCCATTGGGAGCGAGTGGATCTTTACCACTCTTCCCCAGTTTCTGAGTAGCAGCGACGCTTTACTCTGTAGTACAAAATCCTCCCACATATCCCTGCGGCTATTAGAGATGAATAGGACTGAGAAGGAGCAGCCGGGCACTTTGCCGATTACATACAAGTGATTTCAGAAAATCAATTCGGAAATTAACTTAAAAGCTGTAACGGTTTATTTATTTATTTATTTGTCAAAAAACAGTTAGTGTATACCCAAGTTCGCGGGTTCAAACCCGATCGAAACCGTGGATTTTTAAGGGCGAAAAAATCGTTCGTATGCCTTCCTTCGGAGGGGAAGTAAAGCCGGCTGTCCCATGTTAGTAGATTTACTGCATGCAAAAGATTTTCAAGCCTAAATGACGCCTCTGAGCTAAATTCAAAATCGCCTGTTTCGTCGCCCAAGAAATATTTCTTTCTCCGCTAGTTGATGAAAGGAGCGTAACGAAATTTGAGTGGTCAGATGGAAGAGCAGGCCTCAAGGCCTGAGTCTCGCCACGTAAAATAACGCAATTCAATTCAGATTCAAAGTTGCCTCCATAGGCGAGAAGCTGGTGAGAGCCCCACCTCGAAAAATTTTGAAAATGCGACAGGATAAATACTCCTGAGAATGCGCCAAGGGGCGATGACCGGATCGGGCAAGCGGGGGGGGAGGTCGCCGACATGGCCGTAATAGACCAAAAAGCGACCTAATTAATAAATACTAAAAGAAAAACCAATTTCCTCTGCCGAGAAGACCCTCGTGAAACACCGCGCGTTTTTTAGCGATTTCGTCGAAAACGATGATAGCGGTAGCGCCAGCGTCGAGGTGTCGTGGAGACATGCGTGGAGGAGTGCGTGCGAGGCGCGGCGCCGAGCCGCCGGCGATCCTGCGTGCGACGTCGGCGTCGGGAACGATGACGACAAACGCGTTTTGTTTGCCGGCTTGCGATTTCATTGATTACATTGGCGGCGACAGCCCCAACAAGCGATCTCCGTCGCGGAGCGGCGAAGGAAAAAGTTGGAAGATTTATTTTGTTTGGAAGAGTTTATTTTGTTTTTTACGAAGATTACTTTCACAATATCTTCTCAATCTGTTACTCTTTACAGCAAGAATTTGTTTGAGTTGATCAAGTACCGTGATGATTGTCTGTTTTTTTTTCATTTTTGTATTTGAACATAGTTTTCTCTGCTTCTTTTTTAATCCTGGCACTGCAGTTGTCTTTGAGTGCTTGAGTAAGTCTACCAATGTTCTTACGCAGAATTTCAATTTGATGTTGAAGTCGCCGTTCCAAAGGAGGCTACACAGGCTGAACTTCTTTTTTGTCACTTGTTAAAATTAGCTTCTGGCCATTAGCTTTAAGTACTGTGACAGCACTAATGAACACAAAGTTATGCAGTAATTCTATATTGTGCATATTCTCATTTTTATATTGGAGTATTCTATCGACCTCGCTCAAAATGAGATTTGTTTTAGCCTTTACTTGAAGTTTTCGTATTTTCGGTCTTTGGAAAGGGTCAGATCCAAAAAATTCGGCATACGATTCCTCCCAGTGTTGTTTGACTAAGTTCTCTAGTTCATTTTTGTTGTTAAATGATGGGGTTTCCCTGAGGCTGATTCTGCTCTCATTACTAGAAAAAGTGAAATCTGTTGGAGTTTGATTTTCTTCTGCGCCCAGTTGATGCGGTCCCAATTCTTGAGTTATTTTTTCTTTAATTTTGTGTATTTGGGATTCTCGGAGTAGCTTATTGACTAGAATGGTACGTTTTGGGTCAACAATATTTTGAACTATATGAGGAAAGTTCGGGTACTTGTCAATAACCATTTGGTACAATGGTTCTCTATAAACTGTTAAGTCCGATTCCAGTTTAGTTATTTTGAGGTAGCAATAAACGATGTTTTCATGCATTTCTTCAGTCTCTTTCGCTTTCTACCTTAGCTTGCCAGCAAGAGTGGTCAGTGGCTGAGTTTCCATTGAAACAGCAATTGCTGGTTCGGCTGGAGATGGTGGGTGTTGGGTTCTCCTTCGGTGATTGGCTGTAGTCTTCGGGTTCCCCGGCAGGTGCCCGCATAGTCAGCATCCTGCCACAATTGGTTCGCATATTGTCACCTCCAGTGATGGCTCCAGAGGTGCCCTGGCGCTCCCCAGGCAACGGCTCTTTTCCGAGGCTTCTTAAATGTCTTTTCTCGATCAGAGATGGGTACGCCTTTTGCACCTACGGCCAGGTATTATTTGCCATTGTCCTATTTGTCGTTTTTAATCGAGATAGTCTGACTCCCACGTGGCATGAGATGATGTGCGCTTTAACGCAGGGTTGGACTTTGCGAGACGAGGCTTGAATATGGGAAGGGAAAAATGTGGTTCGGAAACCTTTCCAGATTGAAAATGCCTAGGGTTTAGGTGACGGAAGAAAGTGAGCTACTCGATCCACCCACCTACTGCCGTTGTAAGGGGGAGGGCGGAACATGAAAGGGAGGATGTCTGGGGTAGTACAGTGGTCGCCTCTTTGTAGGTAGGGCTGATTGCGGAGCCCCTACCCTCCAGCAGAGTACTGGGGGAGAGTACCTACGCCTTTATTATTATTATTATTATTATTATTATTATTATTATTATTATTATTATTATTATTCCATTACATCACGACTAAAGATGTTATGAGTCGGCTGAATATAAAATCTATTCCAGGTTGCAACCAGGTACCTTAGGAGCAGATCCGGTGACTGTCAATGCCTCTACAATACTTTGCGCAAAATGTGGGCTGTTCCAAATAAAGCAATTTCTTGCACTTCTCAGTCTTTTGAATTACCGGGGAGTTTAGACAAGTTCTTACTCAAATTTTGCGTAACAAATCCCAGAGCTCCGATAACTATCGGGACGACCTGTGCTTTTACGCCCCACATTCGGCTGATCTCGATTTCCAAACCCTTGTATTTAAGACGTTTCTCTGCCTCCTTGGTAACGACGTTTTGATTGCAAGGTACAGCAACATCGATAAGTAAACACGATTTTTTCGTCAAATCCCGGATAACTATATCCGGTTTGTTTGCCGCTATCGTGCGATCAGTTTGAATTTGTTGGTCGTACAATATCGTACACAATCCAACAGACGTCACCGGTTTTGGTGAGTGTTCGTACCACTTGAGGCATGTGTTTGGAACTTCGATGGCGGTACAGATCTGCCAGTGGAGGTAGCTACACACCCTGTCATATCTTTTCAGGTATTCGGTCTTTGCTAGGATTGGACAAGCTGAGACAATATGATCAATGGTTTCTACTTGCTCCTGACAAATGCGGCATTTATCATCTTGGGAAATTTTGAGAACCGCTTTATCATAATGTCGTGTTCTCAAGGCCTGATCTTGGGCAGCTATTACAAGTGCTTCCGATTCTGGCTTCATTCTTCCCCTTTTAAGCCACATAAATGATTGATGTTTATTGATCTGCACCTTGTCCATTCTTTTTAGGTATTGTCCGTGGAGTGATTTGTCTCTCCACGATTTCTTTAACATTTTTTGTGTCTCACACTTCATGTTTAGCAGCATCAGAAGTTCAGTGTCTGTGTTATTTGACGTGTTTTGCATAGTTTTCTTTGCAATGTTCGTTGCTACACTAACAATGCCTCTGTTTCCCATTCTTCGGTCAGATTTCATGACCTGCCTCATTAGTGGGTCATCTTGATGGCTGACTACATACTTCCCCAACCCGACTATTGCGTTGTGCCAGGAGGTCTCAATTTGTCTGAGGCCTCTTCCTCCTTCCTTACGTGACACATAAAGTCTATGTATATCAGCTCGAGGGTGGGAAACATGATGCATTGTTAGCAGTTTTCTGTTTTTTTCGATCCATGGTGCGAATTTCTTGCTCAGTCCAGTCCACTAGTCCGGAACTGTACTCTACTACAGGCACCGCCAGACTACCAACTGCAGATATTTTATTCCTGGAGTTCAGAGCAGACTGCAGGACAAGTCTCACTCTTCTGTAATACTCCTTGCAAATTCTCTCTTTCATTGTGTCGTTCGAGATTGTCTCACATTCTTCAATGCCCAGATATTTGTAAGTTTTACCTGGCTCAAGATCTTGAATCACAGTGTGCGTATCAATTTCAATGTTCTCAGACGTTGTGTGTTTCCCTCCTTTTAAATTGATTTTTGCGCACTTGTCAAGACCAAACGTCATGCAGATGTCATTGCTAAAGTCATTCACGACAGACAGCATTTGGGAGAGAATCGCTTCATTCTTAGCAAACACTTTCAGATCATCCACGTAAAACAAATGTGATACTGGCCTTTCATCACCATGGAGCTTAAAACCAAAGTCAGCTTGCGACAACTGTCTCGATAGTGGGATCAAACTAATGCAAAAAAGCAGAGGGGATAGTGAATCTCTTTGAAAAATACCCCTTTTAATCAGAATACTTCTGGTTTCTACTGCTTCCTTTCCGCTGTGGTTTAATAACCTGGTACTCCACGACTTCATAGTAGCCTTGCAAAATTCAATAAGTCTAGGATGAAATCGATAGATCTCCAGAGTCTTCCAAATCCAATCGTGTGGTACACTATCAAAGGCCTTTTGGTAGTCGATCCAAGCCATGCTCAAATTACGTTTGCGTTTCTTTACATCATTCAAAATGACTTTATTCAGTAGCAAGATTTCCTTACAGCCATAAGAGCCTTTACGACATCCTTCTTGTTCAGCTGGCATTAGATGATTCTTATCTAGATGTCTGTACGTTTTGTCAGCTATGGCTGCAGTGATAACTTTGTACAGTACTGGCAGACAAGTAATTGGGCTGTAGTTCTTCGCCAAAGAGCTGTCTCCCGCTTTGGGTAGCAATGATATTATTATTATTATTATTATTATTATTATTACTATTATTATTATTACTATTATTATTATTTTCTTTTCACAATTTTTACATTGGTTATTTTGTACAAATTCGATGCTAGCAAATACAAGAATTCATACAGTTTTACAATATTTACAGATATATAAACCGGAGATCATTCCGAAAAGAAAAATATTTTGAAGTATTTACACCTATTTACAGATATTTACGAAATATTTTCTCACTGTTAAAAATTTAAAAACTTTATCACATGGCAACTGTCTAGGATTTGTGTAGTTCGTAATGCACTCTGAATGGTATTTTTGGTTGTGATAATGTTGATTTAAGATATTTGTGGATAAATCCTGTGATCGATATGACGACTGATTGAACGCTGATGATTTCTTGTTTCCAGAAGCCTTTAATTTCTACAGCTAGGTAAATGTATTTTGTTAAATTTTCTTGAATTTTTTTTGTAGATTCTGTGTTTGGGTATTGAAACATCAATGAGGAAGGCTTCCTCTCCTTTTTGAGCTCCAACGTGATATCGGGCCTTTTGTATGGGATGGATTTTTTGGTGATAATGTAGGTATTCCAGAGAATATTGAATTCATTTTCAGTTACGGGTGGTGGTTTTAATTTGTAATATGGATTGTCTTCCAACAAGACCATTGGTTGCTGTTATTATTATTATTATTAATAATAATTCTGCAAACCATCATTTACTATTCAAATAATATAAACATCAGCATCCTCCTTCTCCAATACATCAAACCGTTCTTCTCAGGTATGGCCGAATAGGCATAAATACTGAGGATCGCAATAATGATGGGTGTAGGAAAGGAGATAGCGTTGAGTTCGTTGCTCCTAGCTGCTGAATACGAAACAACACTGGTGATATCAACTGGAATGCAAAACTAAATAACGCGAATAATGACTTTATCGGTGGTAATTAAGTTTTTTTCTCTATTTCACTGATAAATGTGTTCAACGGGACCGATAAATGACTTCCGGAAAAGAGAAGTAGTTTTATGTTGCATCTAGGCTTATTAAGCGATATGTCATCCCGTTAATTTAGCAGCAGCATTAAAAAATATTCATTTAAATGTCTAATGTATAAATATCTTAGACATATGAAAGGGTAAATGGTAGACAAAAGCCATTTTTTTAGTGTTTCAAATTCACCATTCACTAAATATGTTGACTAACAATTTTATATGCATTCATTATTACCGATTTTCATTTTCTTGTCATATGTCAGAATGAACCTGACTGATTCTCTTTACCCTCCATTGATGATACCCAACATTGATTTGCATGTGTTAGCGAAACATAAAACGAGTTGTATCTCAAAATAGTGAGGGTGGCCTAGTACTCTAGGGAACAACATTTTTTTCTTCATACCTCCAGGATGAATGTGGATGATGTCAAAGGAAACGATCACACTGATTTCGGAAATAATTATAAAAACCTTCTATCAAGTAACGTTCAAAAGAAATAAACGTATTTAGTATTTGAAATAAACAAAATTCTATACTGATTTCCAGTTATATTGCTTCAAAATTTTATGAGCATGCTTCATATGAATTATGAACAAGTTAAAAATGTAATATGCAAATTCGTGCAATAATATGTAGATTCGTGCAATCATTTGTAATATGTAATATTGGTTTGTTGGTATTCTCCACAACATTGGTAGTGCGAACGGCTACGATTTGAGTTTTCCCTACAACTACAACATAAGATTCATTGTACAGGTCACACAACACTGGTGAGCAGCCCATGATTTGTCCTGCACATAAACCCGACATCCAAAGTATAAAGAATACACAAGTTTTTAATTTCATGTTTTTCCTTTGAAGTTGGTGTGTAAATCTTCCATAAACATAACAGAAGTTGCGTGTTGATTCGCACACTTTCAGTGTGAAATGACGATTTGCTGCTTCTATTTCTCACTTCAATTTCGTAGTTAATTCATGTTCGGATCACATTCGAATGCCTTTTCGACTATATCTTGTTGAAGTTTTACAAAGCCATTAACAGTTTTGACATTGTTTTGTAGTTGCTCTAGAACGCAGTTTCGCATTCATTACTTCACCATTAAGTTTGAGGTTTCCTTTGATAATTTTCCGAAGCTCCTCTTCAGTGAGATCATCGTAATGAGAGTTGCACAGATCTTGAATGAATCTTTTTTTTTAATTCTGGCCCTCAAGAAAATGTGCTTAGATAAATCTCTTTCCCCCGTCATATACAGTTTTTACTGGTTTTTTGACAAATAAATAAACAATAGAATGGCTTTTCTGTTCATGTGACCTAAACCCTTATCTCCAATTTGATGCGACTGAATTAAATTATTTTACAATTGTGTTATTCTATTAATGTCAATTTACATCCGAACTTTGACATTTTTGAAGATACTTCGAGCTCCGGCGTGTGCAGAGACTCGCGAATGTCGAAGTCGCTAATGTTAAAACCGGGAGCATTTCTCTAATCGTGAATGTTCGGAACTCGCAAATAGCGAATTCGCGAATGTCGAGGTATTACTGTATTTAAAAACTATGACGTGATATGACGTTTTTATAGTGATATTCGTAATCTACGTATAAAACTGAGTATGTTACGCACTCTACCTTTCTGGAGGTAAAAATCGTGTTCCCTAGTAGTTATTATCTCTCATTGAGCCCTTCATATGTTAAGTTTGAAGTTTCTACTGATATTTGTAATACCCTTATATTTCAAGCGAAGTTTACAAATATTACCATATACTTACGTACATAATATGTAGTACGTATTGTAGGCCTTGTAGCTCTTGTAGACGAGTGAAGAATGCTTTACTTTCTCAATTCCTTTTCATTCTTTTTTTCTTAAAAAGTATTGACTATTGATTACTTCACAGAATGATGATTGAGAACCAATCATCATTCTGTACTCAGGTCTCGTCTGTAGAATACAGTTTTGATGAACTTAAAAATAATTACCGGTAATTGAGGACCGCTAGGCGTTACGGAACTCGGTTGTTTCAGCGGCGATTATTGCCACGGGCAGCATCAACCACGCCGCCAGCTGCAAAGGTGATGCGAACGATGATGAAGTGGCGGTGATAGGGATGACGACGCCCCTGATGTGGATGAAGAGAGTTGTGTTTGCGATAGTTATGTTGGTCGTGAGAGCAAATGTTGGGGTGACAATGTTAATCGGACACTGATGTTGAATCGTCTTTGTCGGAAGCGACAGTGGTGGTTAGTAATAATAGTTGTTGATTTTTTTTATGGTTATTGCTTATTGGTGGTTGGTATTCTTCTTGGGAGTTGTTCGTAGTGCTTCACAATTGTGGTGGTTTTCTGCTCAGTTTGTTGTAGTTGTAGTGATGATTGGTGGTAGAATGTTGATGTTATGGTGGTTGTGTGTGATTGATAGAAATGTTGGTTGACTGGTTGATGTTAGGACGGTGCTTTATGGTCAAGGCTCATGATTTTATTTACTTAACGTATATCATGGATTTTCGGCGAACTGCACGATAGTCGTAGATCCGAACCCAGAAATATAAACATGTCTGTTAAGTGGTATCCCCAGTAAGGGGCTTTGTGATGGGATGAAAGTGTGAAGATGATGGTGAGAAGAGAAAGGGGTATGAAAATGAAGAGGTTGGAATACGACGAAGGAGGTAGGACAGGAGAGGATGAGCAAACCTGCCGCAAATCCCCTTTTTCCTTCGCACATTGTGCGTGAATCAGATGGGATTGGAAACTCGTCCGCAAATCTTGGCCGTTACCCCACAGGTCCCGTTGTTGGCGGTTGCTTTTAATTTTTCGTGGTGATGTAGTTAGTAATGGTGCTGATGGTGGTTGTTGGTATTGTAGGGATGGTATTGCTTGTGATACTCGTTAAAATTGTCGCCCTCTGTCTTCTTTTTTTGGCGCTGCCCTCATGTTGAATGAAATAATACCCATTGTCATCCTTTCAAAAGGAACCAGGGAGCCATGGTTCAATGGGCATGTTTTTCAAGTTTTTCTCAAAAACAGCTCAAATTTTTCTGTACTTTTTTTGGCTTAGATAGTGCACAGCTCGTTTAGTAATATGAACATACGAGTTCAGATTTTGATTAAAAGTTTTGGAAATTCAAAAATTGCAAAGTTCAACTTTGTATGCGTCGGGAGAGTTGATTTATCTGATCAGCGTTGACGGTGTAAGATCATGATCTCGCAATAGTTCAAATTCAGCCTGGGCAAGTATTTTCTGACGGTTGGATACACTTTTGTAAAACTTCTTGTAAGAATTCTTGTAACTTTGTTTCTCTGAGGAATTTTTTACTCGAATGAGGTTTCGTGTAGACCATGGTTGTCGCTGTCACTATTTTGGATCTTCTGGTAATATTAGCCGTATTTTATTGCGTATGTTTGGTGCCCCCACTTCGTAAATCCATGAACACGATATTGCTTTTCGCACCCCATCTCGATCAGGTTTTTGTCCAGTTTCCCTGATCCATTGAGCAAATGCTGAGATGACCAATTGTTTTGCTTCTGGACGTAAATGTAGCTTCACTGTGCGCACGTTTTGTTGAGCACTCCTTTTACTTGTAGTTCATTTACCGTTGAAATTGATTTTCTATAACTCGGGAACAAACATTTTTCAAATACTTTTATTTTTCCAAAATAATTTTCTAAATTCATTTTTTCGTTTTCTATTTTCGTTTTTTTTTATTCTGGCCCTCAAGAAAATCTGCGCAGATAAATCTCTTTCCTCATACGTCATATACAGTTTTTACTGTTTTTTTGACAAATAAATAAAAAAATTGTGATACTGGAAGCGACAGCGGCAGCCCCGTTGATATGAGGTGCGACGAGCGGTAGCGGAGGCGATAGCCCATCGATGGAATTCGAGCGCTCGGCAGTGGTGGCAGCGGTGGCTTTGGCGGCGGTGGCGGCGGCGGCGGCGGCGGCGGCGGCGGCGGCGGCGGCGGCGGCGGCGGCGGGGCGGTGGCGGCGGGGCGGTGGCGGTGGCGCATGTCAACGGCCGCGGGCGCGCGCCGGGCGTCGCGCGTCGGGCATCGGTCGGCGGGCGGTCGCCCCAGAAGAGCGGGTCTCCAGAAGCGAGTTCCTGCAGCTTCCGCACGAACGGCGACGCTCTCCAACGCGCTGACGTCACACGCCGTCGCCTCGGCTTCGCTCCTGCTGCTTCCGGCGCTGCGGCGGCCGCGTTGCGTGCTGCACACCAGGACTATTTTACTCTCGGAGACGACGGATTCACCAAGTCAGAAAAAACTAATAATGTATCCACGAACTAAATTAATTTAATAATAATTAAATAAATGTTTAACTTTGAAACGTTTAATATTTGTTGAAATATTCTGCAATTAATTTCATATAAAAGTGTAATGAATAAATATTAAAGTAGTTTGATCCATTGCAAGATTTAGGTTTGACATTTGCGAAAATGTTTGTTCTTTTCGCCTTTAAGATACAAATTAATAGTAATTTGTGTTACACGATTATTTGTTTATATGTTAAGCAAACCTTTTTCTTTATATGTGCTAATTTTTGTAAAACTGTTTCATTGGGTGTATATTTAGCAACCAGACGGCTACACTCGTCACGAACGTCAAATGATAGGATGGTGTGTAAGATGAAATGTGGACAGGCATGAAAAATCATTGGAATGAGAAGACTCGCATAATTCTTTTGCGCCACTTGTATTATTATAACGATGAGTTATAATTTATTATAACTTTAGTATAATACTTAATTCATTTTTTAAATTTTAATGCATTATTTAATTCATTTTATTATATAATATTTATACAACATTTATATAATATTATTAATTTTAATATCATTATTTGATGGAAGCTAATAACTCGAACTCCGATGCCCCGAACTCCTGGATATCTCCAATTGTTTCCCTTTACATAATATTTATTTACCAATGAGCATTTATTTCTATAAGTCGTGCATTGAAATTGCTTACTGAGCTGGATTGTCGTGAACCAATAGTATTGCTAGTATTTTCTTCAGACATTTCTTTTCTGCATCTGCGGAACGACATCTTCACTGACTATGAGTCAGAAATCATAGAGCTCTCCTTGAAGATTTGAAGATTAGTGGTAAAAAAAAAGAGCTCCCTGACTGATGAGTCACACCACGAAACTTCTGAAGGAAGTACGAGCAATTCGACTGCACCGCGACCTATCAGCATCTAAGTAATTCCAGTATTGACACCGGCCAGGAAAGCTTACATTGCTTTATTGTAGTGTCTGTATTACTGTCTTCCAAAGCACGCAGAAATGAAACAAAAACTACCATTGTTATCCCTCATAGTCTTCGGCCATGTGAGGGGTATCTATGGTTTCTTTAGATAACCATAAATTTAGGGGAAAAAACATGAACAATAAAATAATTTCAATTTTGAATTGAAATATTTGGTAGTGTTATTCGGCGTATTATTACACTGCACGTATCGTTTTAATCATAATTAGTACGTTACTGCATGCAAGCACATCGTTTCATCTCCTCTGTAAAATACTATATTTCTAGACGAAATATTTCTTCGACATTCGATCTAAAAACGTACTGTTATTAAAAATTCTAATAGAAATATTTCCATTCAGATATTTCTATATAGACATTAATTTCAGTAATATCATTTGTATTGTATTGTAAAGATATTCTACCAGCTATAAACCGAGTATCCAAAAATATATATTGTGTTCCGATCACAGTAATGTTCTTGTCAGCGTGTCAGCGGCAACCTGTGACGTTGCCATATTGTGTTTAACGACTCAGCTACTCTCTTTGGAGAACTCGTATAAAAGGTTCTATATTTGGTTGCTCTCGGAAAAACAGGTTTGAGCGACAGATACAACGTAGGTACCTGCCTCTGGCTCATGGTTTTATATTGTTACGGGTTCTTCATAATTTATCATTGGCCAAAGTGCTTCGCCATAAAATTGCTTTTCGAATGTGACATTGATTGGCGTACTTAGATCCCATGTAAGTTTCATTACTTTTTGAAGGATTGTCAGTACGAATTTTGTCAAAGAACGGGGTGTACAAAAAGTATCTGTTTTATCTACATGTAAGCAGATTGTTTTTTCAATTGAATAGTAATTAAATACATCTTTTGTTGTGACTTTGAGAGAGTCATCTTTCAACGTACCTTTTGGTTTAGTAGGACCTATTTTAACCAAGACTATGTAGCTGAAAACCGCCTGTTTTACCGGCTGCCTCCGATAATAGAAATCTAATAGGTTTGATGTTCGCTCATAGTAAGTAAATGGTCTCTTCTTAAAAGTATTTCTTAGATACTGTAATCGGCAAAAGTATCAAAAATGTCGAAATGAACAATTTATTTTATTTTGATATTCGTACATTATTGAAATGGATTAAATGAAATAGCTAACCTTCAATAAAATAAAGACGAATACTCAAAGGAAGACAACTGAATGTTGGTTAATCTCTTTCATCCTCCTTGGTAAAAGAAACTGACCCTCTGCTGACGAGGGGAAATAGTTTTGTCTTCTATATTTGTCAATGATTTTTTCGGTACCGATTGACTTAGAAAAAGGGAGTGACTAAACTTGCTTAATATTTGATTTGATTTATGTTTATTTCTTTTCGTCAAAGAGCAGTAAAAACTGTATGTGATATATGGGAGAGAAATATACTCTTTTTCACGTTTTCTTGAGATCCAGAGGATGAATAAACGTATCAAAAAGAGATGTTATCAAGATTTGAAATTTAGGCATTTCCGCTCCCGAGTTATAGAAAACTTATTTTCATAAGTAAACTACTAGGATTCTTTTTTTTTATGAGAATCGCATGTCATTTGGAATAAATAAATACTGTTACAGTTTAAGTGAACATGAAAATTAATATGTTCATCTTTAGTTTTATGATTACTTTCATGATTCCCTTCCATTTTTACAATGCCCTTGTAGAATATAGTGTACTTTAAAAAAAGAAGTTAATGTTCGAAATTGTTTTTCCTCATGTTTATATATATCGAGTATTGCGGAAAAATTACGATTATTTTTTGTATTTTTTTTATTTCATGTATTATCTATGAGCCTATTTTCGAGGATTCAAAATTTAAGAAGTTTACTGTAATCGTATTTTAAGATATTCATTAAAACTGTTATTATTGTTGAAATAATAAATTGTAATTATATTATTACTTAAAAATAAAATATTAGTTATTATTCCACCAATAACTAAAAGCAGCATGAAATGCACTATTTGAGTATGAAGTATCCAATCGCAAACTGAAAGTGAGTTTTCCTATATGTAGCAATACTGGCTCAATTTCAGAAAGTGAAGGAAAAGTGAGGATATGTATCGATCGCGTTTTCCGTCTGGTTTCTGTTGATTCTTGAACAAATGCTAATGTGACCCTTTGCTTTTTTCTTAATTCTTAATGTAGGCTTCTCCCTCTTAAACGCCATAGGTAGTGTTTTTGCTACTATCTTAAAAAAATAAAAAATAATTAAACCACGCCAATCTCAAGAGGAATGATGATGGACTTAAAATATTTGAGTCATATTTGGTTTGTTAGAATTTTTTAAAAATTACGAAGATACAGTTTAGAATACTGAGTTTTGTAAAGGATCTGAGTGTTAGGCAATTCGACAATTCGAGTGTTTCTTTTATGAACAGTTGAATTAAAAAAGATAGAAAACAATTTAGAAGCCTACATTAATCAATGGTTAAGGCGTAGCACTACAGATCCCGTTGAATGTTCTTGGGTTTTGGGCGGCCATTGTTCTTTGAACAAGTTGGGAAGGTTAAGCGGTCAACATTACGTTCCGAACGCTTTAACCTCAAAGGTTTCCGGTACTCATTGACAGCAGAACGATAAGACTACAGAGCAATCATCTACCATCAGCGATGAGGAAAACTCAGAACCTTCTTCATAGTTTGGAACCTGAAATGTTCATCTTGTAGCCGACTCTTCGCCAGCATTAGTTCCATAATGTGTTTCTAGCCTTTTGAATTGAACAATAACTTGAACTTATTGTGAAATAAAGATCAACACCTTTCTCATATACAAGTGACGCGCATAAGAAGTGTATATTTTTGTTTTGAGCGAGAAGTGGCAGATTAAAAAAAATTCTATAAAAACATAAAGCGGTATAATGAACGCCATTCAAATGAACATATCGGGAGTTATTTTAGGCTACGTCACACACAAATAAAATAAAATTTCAATCACACATTTATTCCAAAACTCAAAAGTATTCAGCGAGCAACACAATAGTATCTCGCGAGTCAAAAGATTTTTTGTCATACATACAGTTTCTTTTGAAAAAAACAAGGGTGATTCCTCTGTCGACTACACCAGAAGCTCGACAAGCCGGCAGCGCGAGTTCGACGGTGCAGTAATTAACAATTCGCGCGTGCCAGCACAAGTGCTGGATCCAAAGCCAGTGCAGCCCGCCGGACGAGTTGTGAGACAGTCGATGGCCGGCCAACGGACGCTCCACGCCACGACACAGGACGTGGCGCGGGTGCTGACAAGATGGCACACACGAAAAATTTGTATGCTCGCCATGAATGTACGAATATTTGATAACATAATGACTTATAAGTATAAGTAAATAAATTATTTGTAAATTATCACGTAATTGTTTGTCATCGGTGTCCTACTTTAAATTGGGGAAACGAATAACAAAAAATAAATAAATAAAAAATAAAAAAGTATTCCCAACGCTCTGAATTTTTAGAGATCCTTTATAGTTTTGAAGAAAGAAACGTATGAGGAAACGTTAGTTACTTCCCTAAAGATAGCTTTAATGTACATATTATATGGATAGCTTTTAAAATATAATTCAAATTTACGTAGAACGTAGGTGGTTTATCATTTTCTTTACTAACATAACCGTGTTCTGTTTGGTCTGCTCAGACTTGAATAAAAAATCAGCGTAAGCAGAGGAGTATTGAAATACTGGAACTGAAGACCAGTAAATATTTACATTCCCTACATGCCTTAAGACATACTTTGTGTTTATAAATATACCTAGAACAAACAACACGTGTGCTTATAACCACGATTACAAATATATACATATTCCTGAATATAGCCATAGTGACTGATATGCATAGAATATTAATATCAAAATGCATTCAAAATAATTTGGTGTATGAAGTGTGTGAGAAAATAGCGTCTGATTGCGAATAGTCAAGAGTTCAGGGGCTTCATTCTTCATTCAACCATTTTTAGATACAGAAAAAAACGAGGCACGAAAGAATGGTCAATGGCCTAATAACGTTTACAATTATTCCGATCTTGCTCATATAATAACAAACCATTATTATTCATTCGCTTAATATGGAGAAGATTATATATCAAGCCAAAAGATTTACTGAGCTACATGTTTTGAATTACGAATCAGTAATATATCACGAACCCAGTTAGTTGCGTAACTAAGGTGCTCTTGATCTTGGTGTGGCTTTTTCGAAGGTAAATTTTGATACAATTAATGCGAATTATAAAATTTAAACTTGGTTTTTTAACAGAGTTTGGTTTTATAATAATTATTATAATTACGCATGTAATTATAACCAATGTTTGGATTTAAACCGTAGGTTTTATTTGCGTTTATACAGCCATAAAAATAATCGTCTATTCCTGCATGACATACATTAAAAAATATTTAAGTTAATAAAAATAAATGGTGATCGTTCTTAAGGATTCTATTGATTATGTTATCTGATTAAAATTTTCGCTATAAGAGATAAAGAAAATTATATCGAACGTAACATAAAACAAAGTGTACGAGAAGGAAATGTATAAGTCGTTGTATATTTCGTTACCCTTACTTGACATTAATATAAATTTATTGTACTGAAATGTGCCCATGTTTGATTGGTTGTTAATAAATAATTGTCTATCAAAGTAACTCATTTATTATTGAACCGTTTCCATGCACCTTACTTTCTTTATTATATTCCACACTCTCTAAGCTTTGCATTCATTCCTCAGACGAATAATTTCGATTCGTGAGTGGTGATTGTTTTGCTGCTTGCTGCTGCTGGTGATGATGACTGGAAGAGAGTGAAAGAAGAAATCGGGAATCCAGAGAAAATTTGGGTAAACTTATTTTGTCCATCATAGATTCAATCAACTACGATTCGAACCCCGGTACACGGAAATGGAATGTGGGCTGCTTCCCCCCTTAACAACGAGCCGCCACTTACACCCTGCTTCCCACCTTAACTTCGGATTGTCACTTACACCCTGCTTCCCCCCTTAACTACGGGTCGTCACTTACACGCTGTTAATATGCAACTTTCTGTTTGAAAGAAGCATTTATAAAAATAATATTTAAATTATTCATCTGCTTAAAAAACCCTAACCATTTGTGCAGTGTTTTGTGACGAAAGATAAACAAGAAATAACTATGTTGCAAGAAGTACGAGTATATTTGTAATTTTGCAATTGTGATGATATAATTAACGAATAAAAAAATTATCTTGGGCAAAGAATATATAAGGCAAAAACGAACATGAATTATCCCACAAACATAATTTCCGTTTCAAAATTGCATTCGTGAAACTGAGGACTCTTGTCTAAACTCAAAAGCTAAATTGTCTGCTCTAGAGCACAATTGGACGAATCGTTTTTATAGAGAAGTAAGAATAGTTCTAGTTGTGCAATTCGTTGGACTGTTGGGAATATACTACCTATTTATTTGTTTTTCACGTCTCGAAAAATAAATACACTACATTTGTATTTTACTTCTTTAACGCATTGTCTTACAATGCAGAGGAAATTACACTATATTGCATTAAAACTATATAAGGTGCATTTTATGTGCAAAGTACATTTTATTTTAATTAACTCGAAAGTAATTGGTTTAATGAACAACTATTTGTTTGATAGTTACCCCCGTATTATTCTCGTTCACTTGTCAAAACACAATATAATGTAAATTGATTTCCTATTAATTCACATTTGGGCTGCAGTGTAATTGCATCTAATTGAATAAGCATTTCTAAAGCCTCCTCCTTGGGCACAATGAACATTTAAATGGCAAAATTTGAAAACAGAAGTAATCTTCTCTCAATCTCAATCGAAATTTGTTCGCTTTCACCTGGATCTCATGAACGGGCTATTTTTAAACACTTGAACGCAAGACGTCTCTACTTTCTTATCGTATCGTCACCTTTCAAACCAGAAAAACAGGTGTGCAGAAGAATTATCCTGGAAGCAAATCCATGTTTGTGCTGAAGCCAGACTCTTTAATTGCACACAGAGGAAGATGGCAAACCAGTGTACTGAGGGTACGAATATTTCGCGATCCGACGGTCGGGTTTTTCTTCCTTTGCTCCCAAACCGCCACGATTACTTTCGTCTCTGACCAAAAGGTGTAACAATCGTGCGTCATAAACAGAGCTTAACACTCTGTTTATGAGAAACCTATTAACATTTCGACGATTACTGCGTGACTGTACGACTGAGATCTTCCCGCGGGGAAAGCAAACAAAAGACTCGAAATGTTGCCCGGAACGGGCTGTAAAGTTTTATGCCGCGCAGACGCCGAGGTGTTGAGTGTTCTGAGATGACGTTCCAGCGATTTGTTTGTGGACAGAGGTTTTTTGAAGGCGCGGCGCTGTGAATGGTAAATGGTACAACTGCCGCAAGGCGAGCATGCATGGGTGGGTGATTAAGGAGATGCCGCCGAACGGTCTGGGGCGGGTTTCGTAACAATTCTCCTGTCTTGGATTAGTGATACATTGTAGGCGATGTAGCGTGTAATTGCAAATTCGATTAAATGTAAATTCTACAGAGATTAATTTTCGAATTCTCTGTGGAGTGAAATGGAAAAACCCTGGGATACAAATGACAATGTTTAATGCTGTTAAAATCATTTGTACTGATAAACACTAGATGGCATGGGCACGCCAAACTCGTGGCTCCCATACATTCATACTTCTCCCGTCGTGTTTTGGAGTATGTAACGGAACTTTTCGTGAGTCGAAGAACTTGTTTTGAGGTGCAACTGCCAAATCAGAATTATTGCATATACTTATTGAACTATGTAGATTGACTTATTGAATACGACACCGTGATGTCTTCTCTTATGAATATAAATAATATTAACTGGATAACTGTTACGAAATATGAAGTTGTTACGTTATCAAGCTAGCGTGAAATCTAAAATTAACGCATTAGTTATCTCATTTTTTTTTAAATTTATGACTTGACCTGACCAGCTTACTGTTGGACAGAACTCCTACAGGTTTATAATTTGGACGGTGATGAACAAGGACAATTTTGCACTCCAATTCGTGATACGAAGATATACATTCTGAGAAGAGAAAATCCGCTGTGACAGAAATTTATAACATAACTTTTGCTATATATAATCAATGCAAGTGGAAAGCAGAAAATACTCATCCGTCAACAGCAGGGAGTGATTTCGAAATGATTAATTCGACTAAAGGAGCTGTTATACATTTTGGTGTAAAATAAGGTTTGATTGTCTTGTCTAAAACTCGGTTGACTAAAGAAGCATGGTAACTGAAAATAGTGAAAATATATGTCTAATTTTTAACTGTTGTTTAACATGTTTCCACTTACAATTTTAAAGTTAACAAGTTTGCACTTCATGGTATATGTAATGCTTCGATACTTGCAAAACGCAAGAAAAGTCCCCTTTACCGTCTTGAGGTGAAGGTTCTAGATGTCTTTAGAGCTGTAACACATCAGTACTTGGTGAAAGCAACATTTAATGGCTTGTTATTGCACTTTTGAAGAACAATAACATGGTCATGATCCATAGAGCAACACTTTAGAGCTATGTTGCTTCTGGCAAGCGGTGTTAGTAAAGCGCATTAAGTTTTATAGCATAATTACCCGTATTATGCTTTCCCGTTTAGACTGTGGGTGCGGCAGACATGTTCCCTCTGTGCACTTCGTCGTCTGCCACACCTCTCCTCTGTATGTCTACTTATAATGATCCTACATCAAGTGTTGCCTAGCGTAAATGTGCCTATTACAGAGGCATTTGTGTGGATACCAAGCACCGTAATGTTATTTGAAACCTTTTATTTTTTGAAGATACACGGGTTAAATTCTGGAGCACACTCGAGTAATGTGTATACTTACCTCTCGAGATTTTGACTTTTTCTTTTCTACTTTCTCTTTACTTCCTGGAACGATATCTACGCACTTTTGGTTTTGCGCCCTATTTTTCCCACCCGGTCTTTCCCTCGTTTTTGTATATATTTTCTTATTTTTCTGCCTGCAAACTGTCTCTTATTTATTACTAGCTGTCAGGCCTTGATGCATCGGGGAGTTTTACGGGAATAAAAATAATTTACAGGATTCATAAATCGATATGTGCAAACAGAGTATGCAGAGTATAAAAATTGTGTATTTATGTTGAACAAATTGGTGCCGCATAACTGTTTTTAATTTGTGTGATTGGCGAATTTTTCAACATACAGCTTTCAATTGTGAAATATTTTTTGATCAGCAATTGTGATGGAATGTTTTATACTCAAGAGTATATAATACAAGGACCACATACAGGCCCATATTGAAAGCTGTGTTCGCCTCATTAGCTTACTAGTAAAAGCAACTAAAGGTGTTTCGTCCCGGACAATAAATGGATACGTGAATTTTTATGAAATTAAGATAAGTGTGCTTTAAATTCTCGTAATAACTCCCTACATTTGTGCCTAATCACATGAATTTCTTCTCATTGTTGGGTAATGGCGTGTGTGTATTTGACATAACGTAAAATTGATATAATCATAAACCGTAACGACGTAAGTTGAGTTGTCTGTTTATTCACGGTAGAAAGTTAGTTCAAAGAATCGCAGGATAACAAGATAGGTTTTTTTTCCATAAAATGTTATTTTTACGAGTTTTCATCTCAAGGGTAAAGAAATATGACAGTATATGGTTGCATCTATGGGAAAGAACCACAGTTACCATTTCTACAGCACCAGAACCACCACCACCCCACCACCACTAATTCCACCACCAAAACCACCACCATTACAACAACCACCATCACAACAACCACCATCACCACAACAACCATCACCACAACAACTATCACCACAATAACCATCACCACAACCACCATCACCACAACAACCATCACCACAACAACCATCACCACAACAACCATCACCACAACAACCATCACCACAACAACCATCACCACAACAACCGTCACCACAACAACCGTCACCACAACAACCATCACCACAACAACCGTCACCACAACAACCATCACCACAACAACCACCATCACACCCACCACCAGCAAAAACAAGAACAATTTTAAGTATTGATACTTTAAATTGGTTGGATGCTGATACTCGCAGGTATTCGCAGAAATAGTGTGTAGCCCAAGGTGCATTCCAAGGCTTTGACAAACTCCGCGAGCGCCGCGCCACCTCCGCGGACGCCTCTCCCCCTCCCTTTGGCGTGGCGGGCGCCAGGCGCGTGGCGCGGCGCGTGCCGGCGGGGCAGGCCAGGGCAGGGCGGGGCCGGCGGGCGGGGCCGACCGGCGGCGGCGGCGGGGCGGGGTGAGGCGGGGAGGAGCGGGGCCGCGGCGGGCCACCAGTTCCGCGTGGTGACCGAGCGTTCGACAGGCGAGCATCTGCTCGCGGTCATCGGTCCCTCGCTCTCGGCGCGTGCTTACGCAGCCCCGAGCGGCGTGGCGGCGGCGGCGGCGGCGGTCCAGCCGGCTGGACCGGGAGCAGGTCCGGGCAGCCGCGGCGCGGTGGGCGACGCGCCGAGAGGCCTGCGGGCGACAGGCGCCGAACTCGTAGCTGCCGCGGTTGCCCGCTGCCCGGCGCCGCCCTCCGCAGCCGCAGCCGCCGCGGCGCTACTAGACACGCGGCCGCTCCTGCGCCACGCCGCGCCGGGCCGGGCCGGGCCGGCGCCCACCGACGTAAACACCCGTGTCGTCAAAGGGGCTAACATCCGTTGGAACAAGCCGATTGGTCCGTAGGTGTCGCCACTGGGGTTACGCTGCTCTAGGAGGGGCCGATATACTACACTTACACTAGGAAAGTCGCAGAAATATACTCTGAACTGTATCCTGGATAGTCAGGTGTGGGCGGGGAAAAATACACTCGGCATTATACAATTTAACAATAAAAATACATGTACACTGTAAATAGGCTGTAACTGTAAACCAGTACATTCATTAATGATATTTCATAACAAACATACTTTTTGACTGTACTGGTTGTGGCTTTGCTCCACCAGACGATAACGTGGACGATGACTAAGGCCTAATTTCTTTCTGTCAATGTCATTTAATGGTCTATGATTCTCTCATTCTATTCCATTTTTGACGTCATTCTCGGCAACTTTAAATCTCCCAATTCGTATGTCCCTGAGACTGTTTTCTGTTTCACATTCTCTTCGTACAGTTACTCTGTATCTTCTTTCATATCATCTCATCTTCTCTTGCACCTACTCGCACAGCATATGTTGAAATATCTAATCTTAATTTTCGCACCTGCTCGCCCCTGAGATTTAATTTCTTAGTTTTGATCATGCGCATTCCCTGCCGATCTCTTTATCTATGGCTCTTTCTCTCTTGCTTTATTGTTGTGTACCGACTTTGACTTGATTTATCTTCGCCTCCACATTTCCTTCGTTCATCTTGCTTATTATCCAGACCCGCTCTCAAGGCTTATTTTTTTATCTTTCAACTAACACCTCCAACATACTTCAATGCAACATTGCATTGTATTGATATTCATGTGAAAAGGAGGCCATGACGGTGATTGCTTGGCACTGAAATAAATGAGAGAGATTTTGGTGTGTGGTGGAACTGACACGTAATTTCACCTCTTTACTCGGAACAAAGTTTGGCAACATTACATTATCCTCCTTTCTTTTATACCATCCACCTCTTCTCCACGTCGCACCCCAATGAACGTCTCGTCACTGCCTCTGTCGCCTTCTCTCGTGCGCTGCCCCGCTCCCGCGCCCGCGCCCGCTCTCGTGTCCGCGCCCGGGCCCGCGCCGCCGCACCTGCTGCTTCAAAACTCCGCACCCCGGGAACGAGTTGAACTCGAATTAGTCGCGCTGCATAAATAGAGGACATAAAATGTAGTGCCTCGAACATTATGGTCGGAATGCTTTTTTGAAAGGAGGGCGCGGTGCCAGGATCGTGAGTGCAGCCGCCCTTGAGCGGGCTACTGACTTCGGAGGGGCACGCGCCAACGGCGGCGGCGCGTGCGCGGGAGGTCTGCGCACGCCGCTGCCAACGGCGCTCGCTTCGGCTCTTGGGCGGGCTCATGGGCGGGGACTTCGGCGCGGGCTGTGGAGGAGGCGAGAAGCAGGGGTGCCAAGCGTCGTTTTCCAAACAACTCCAACGCAGGTGGACTTCGAGATTCGAGCGCTGCCAGGTAAACTGGCGCTTGCTTAGTGGGGGGATTTGGCGAGGGAATTCTCTAACGGGGGACTTTGGTTGAGGCTCTGGTGGAAGCGAGACACAGGGGTGCCAATCGCGTGACTGCCAAGCGTTGGTTTTCGAAAGAGTCCAACGCAGGAAGGCCTTAAGATATGTGAGCTGTCAGATGAACTTGCGCTTGCTTGGTGGGGAAGAAACGTACATATGAATGTTTTATTTCGTTAAATCGTTATGTCGCAAGGAAAATCTAAATGATGAGAACCAAAACAAAGCTGTAAAAATTTTATTCATGAAATTGCCGGTCTCAGTGGAATGGGGATTGGTACACAGGTTTTCAAAATCAGGTTTTCCGAGTTCAGATGGTACAGGTGATGGAGGAATTTCGAAGGGTATGTCCTTCGTATGTCATGTTTTGTATGACATGTAAAAGAACGTTGGCTAAATTCCCAGCAGACTAATAATTAAATTCTCTTTGAAATTCCGTTTAATCAGGCTTCGTATTCGCTAACCTAAGAAACGACATAGATATCAAACGACAGAGCCCATTCTTGTATTGGTCCATGACAGAAAAGTTATGGCAGCAAATAGATGGCAGTATTGGGTCCATGATGTTGATGATGATGATGTTGATTGGGTCCAGATGAAAAGTTGTCCAACAATTCAGTCTATGTGAGAAATGTACCAATGGACCAATTTTCAAAGCCACCAACAACTTTTTGACATGAAAAATTATTAGCCGCTAAAACCACAAACAGCGTTTTGCACTTTAGGAAAACTATATTTATTTTAATTTATTTTTCCATTTTAAAAACAAAAGAATACTACATAATTCTTGTAAATTCAATATTTGTAATAAATAAAAAATATACAATGAATAAAAACTGTTTATTTCAAATAACGTATATAATGTAGTATTTTTCTGCAACAGATGTGAACTTCTCTCATTCTGCTCCGAAGATATAATGGCAACCTTCAACTCTTTCAGCATTAATGCATTTTTATTAGTAAAATTCTTTATAGAAATAATAGTATTTTCCTCTGTATGTGGCCCAGGAAAGTACCTTACATTGGTAATGACACTTCGACCCTTTGAAATGAAAAGGTAACAACTGAAAAAGTCGAAGAAAGTATTTAGTATGATAAGATTCTTAGTAATGCTACAAGTAGAACCCTTACTGCAATCTGTGGGCAAATAGCTACTGTTAAAATAACCGCTGGACTATGGATACGTCTGAGTAGGTGGAGAGATGAAATTTTCGCATAAGTTTAGTCCAAACGATTGAAATAATAGTTGGAACCGTTTTTAATGCAAAGGTCGAGCTTATTTAAGAGTAAAAGGTTTCTTCGATAATGTTTTTGTACTAACACGAAGGATACAGTACAACTTATATTTGATATAATTTATTACGTGTACAATTTACGAGTTTTTTATCGAACATTTTGACCTGGTTTAAATTAAACTAATTTCGTTACCTTTTGTTCACGCTCGCATACTTCCTGCCACTTTCATCGCCTTCTCTCTAAAACAATCAGCCTCTTTGCTTTACGTACAATTTCACTTTTATTAGTCGATGTGATCAATTAATACTTAAATGTAACTGACGAACCCATAGCTCATTTTGCAAGAAGCAGTTGTTGACACATCCATACCCCCCTCCAACTCTTATGACATTTTTCCTTCCTCTCATTACACCATTGCTCCATAATAATTCATCATTTCATTACACCTCGCCCATCAATTCATCTCTTCCATCCCAGGATAGGTCGAAAGACGGTGATACAGAAATCAGCGTATAGTAGCTAAAGTGCCATTGTGATTGTAGTTGATAGTGATTGTGATGATTCCGATATATTTCCAAATAAAGACCGAGGAACAAATCATGTCACAACTCGATACAGTATGATTTATGCAATGTATCTCTCTGATACATTACACCCAAAGATGAAATAAGAAGTATTCCGGCCGAAGACGGAGGGTTAATTACGTGATAGCAGAGCAGCGGGGCTGCAGAATAACGCGTTGGGTGGCACCTCCGGTGGCGACGGGGGCACCAGAGCGGCGGCGTGCGCGCGACGCCCTGCACCGGGCACACCCTCCTTCCCCCACCCTCGCACCCTCCAGGCCGACGTATATCATAATTAAACATCTGGTGCGCATTTGTTAAGAGGTAATATCCGATATTTATGGCTTCCCGATGGGCGCGCACGGGCCTCGGCGGCAATCCGTTCTTCAGCCGCCGAAGGTGGGACGGGGCGTGGTGGCAAGAGACGGCGAGGGGCGGTGAGGGAGGGAGTAAGGAGGAGCGGGGTACGGCAAAGCGGGGTGGGGGCAGGGAGGGGAGGTACGAGGCAGCATGGGGCGACTCGCGTGTGTCGGGGGCGCGAGCCGAAGAGCGATGGCGATTTGGGGCTCTTAGCGACAGCGAAGGACGGCGGAAGGACGGAGAGACTTCGACGATGGAGTAGACGATAAACCCGGTCAACCTCACAGCGACAGCGGCAGCGGCTTTAAATGCTGTATGGCGATGGCAGGGTGAAGATTGGGAATAGGACAGTCCCTCGGAGAACATTTAAACCTTTAATATATATCAGTAGCAGAAGGAGTCCATGGAACAGTCGGACACCGCTTATTAAGATAAAGTCAAAGATGGCGCGAGCTTTCTACGTATTATGAAACTAAACAAAGGCCAACGTAAATATCCGTCGAACGAACAAGACTCGTAATGCGCGTAGGAAGATAAGTTACACAATAATATTGCGATTTATTACTGTTATGAAAATGACAATTTTATGCGATAGCTTGCTTGGATGGATTAAGAATATATTAAAGGATTATTAATTTGACGAACCATTTTGCAATATATTTCTTTGAACTGAGCAGATCTCGCATTATTGTGCAGTAACAAAGACCAAAGAAGGCCCTGATATATTATTTTGAAGATAGCTGAGGAACAAAATTGTATAAGAGATATAATGAAAAGTTATAATGCTATGAAAACGGCATACTCGCTACTCGGATATTCTGTACTTAAAACGGTTGTGAATCTTTCAGTTTCATAACCGTTTTAATTCAATGATAGGCGATTTAATTTAATAATATGCGAAGGAAGAATTACCAGAATGTAGATAAAGTAGATGTAATGATGGCGTTAGCAAATTTGAAATCCAGTACTCAGGAGTACAGGCCTAGCGCGCTCTTTGCTGCGCAGGGATTGGTGATCAAATACACCTACAATTCTATTGACAAGGAAAACCGCTCACTAACGTGGCTCATAGAAAAAAACGAAAAGTGTAGGCGCAAAGTAGCAATCGCAAGCACGCTATATATTTAGAGGAGTGCGGGTGTACGTTCCGGAGCGCCAAGCGACAAGAACTGGTATTGGATACGGTGGGCAGCGAGGTGATGATGCCAGCGGTGGCACGAGCTACGCGCGGATGGGGTGGGGCGGGGAGGGACGGGGAGGGGAGAGGTGCGGGAGGGAAAATGAACTCGTCGCAGGAGGTGTGACGCTCACGCGCCGGGGCCTAGCGAATCGCTAAACGCCGTGACTTACCGGCAGAGGCCCGCCCATGCCGCCCCAGCGCCGGGTGTGGGGCGAGTCGACGCGGCGGCACTGCGCGAGGCGAAGCTAACGCAGGCGACGCCTCCTTGTGTCTGAGACGCCCCCATTTCGTGTCTCCTACCTCCATTACTCCCTCTCTTCGCTTCTAAGTCCTCATTTGCCTTCACGTCTTTATCCACAGGACCCCTCGTTTTCCCGATCCGTTCCTCGTTACTGTACTATTTCGCCTGTGAGTTCTCATTTGTCCGCATTCCCTCTTCCTTTGCACCATCTTCTTCCACACATTGAAGTTACGCCGCTTCCATTACGTACCTCCTACCACCACTATAGCATTTCTCCACTCTTTTGACAGCAATTCTTTATGCACAGAAGTCTTCCACCATGAACTCTTCCTCGTTGTCACTCTTCTCTTTCTCCTGCTATTCCTCCTTTGCAAACATTTCCAATTCCATCATTGCATGCATCTTTGCTTCCTTCAACACCAATTACTTTTTATCTATCGCTACAGCTTTGTATTCTTCTTATCCTTATCTTTTACTTGTAATCTTTCCTTTATCCACAGGCCCTCTCGACTCTATCTTTCTCTTCATCTCTCTTCGTACACATGCTTCCAATTATTATCCTCTTTGCCCTATTTAGCTTAAAAATGTTATATTTATTCTCTTCACGCAAGTTTCTTTTCTCTCTCAACTCAGTTAATTCGGCTGCCTTCTCTCTCTCTCTCTCTCTCTTTCTCTCTCTCTCTGTGTCAGTTGTTTCTACTCCTGTTCGCTAGATCTATACTTTGTAGTTTTCTTAGCTCTACCATCCTCTCGCCTCCCACTTCCATTCTCTCACCATCTTCACCCAGACACGCCCCCCTCTGCTACCCGCTTCTGCGTTGTACTCTCCGCCTTCTTTTCCACCACTCCAAACCTTGTCGCTACCATCCTCGCCTCGCCGCTGCTCCCGCCCACCCGTGCTTCCGCCAGGCCGCGGCCACGGCGCTCTTCGATTCGTTCCAATTCTCCGCCGTGAATTATAATCACCCCAAAGCCGCTTCGACGGGGCGGTAAGTGGTTGTAAATGAAAATTACAGACCTGCCGGTGTTCTCGATAATTTTGTTACTTTGGGTTTCGGCGTTTTGCCTCCGCGGGCGCACGGCGTGAGGTACGCGCGCTTCTGAACCCGCGCTCGCACTTACCGCCCGGGGCTGCCGCCCACCGCCGCCGCCCACCTCCCTCCGCCCCTGTCTGGCGCCCAATAACCGTTCACCACCACTCACCTTCCACCGCCCACCGCCTGCGGGACGCTGACCGCCGTCCGCTGCCCACCAACCACCGCACGTCAACTCCATCGTTCAGCACCCCATCATCCTCCGTCCGCCGCCCACCACCTACAAAATCAGTTCAATCATGGGATGATAAGATGTTGCCCTCCTGTAAAATTACCGGCTGCAATGGCTCTGTGGCAACACTCTTGCAGCTCCGTATCATTGAACAGGAGGTCTAAGGGATCGAGTTCCGACGGTGGCGGAATTTCGACACTTGCTGCGTTGCTGGGTCGAATTCACATATTGTGTGCAGAAGTATTCTAGCAGCCAACTCTAATCGGAAATTTTCCGTGGTTTCTCCGATTAATATTAGACGAATCCAGAAGCAGTATACTAAAAAACAGCCCACGGACCGCGCGTATTCTTCCTCATCCATGTCCTCTCATCTTACCCTTACACACGCACACTTGCATGCACTGCACAGCAATTCATGCCAGTAGACCAAGCGGGAGCTTGGAACGTGTCCAAGCTGTTGCATTGTCCTACTGAAGAAGGTAACTTTAGGGGGGACAACCTCTCAAAGTGACCCGTCGGTCGGTGCTGTTTTTCACGCTCCCGTGACGGAGGAACACCACTAATTCCTGAGATATGCACTACACTTACAGAAGTTGTAACCTAACTAGTTTACGCGCCGGAAAAAAAACCTTAACTCCTGTAAATTTCGGTTTTCGGGAGTTGTAGGTTAATTCAAAGTAGTCAGAAAATTGAAGCTGAGGCCGTTCTGGGGTGTATCGCTGACGGCAAAATTTGGAGTGAAAATTATCGGTAGCTTTGGACTCTTAGGTGATGACCAATTTGAAAATGCCCTACAGTTCCGAACATTTCCGGCGTGGGCAACGGATAAGTAGGGGTGGTGTCATCCACCATCGCCTTTCCGTTCCGCCTGTTGCGCTTCGGGAACTGATGGTGCGCGACGGCTCGAAGGCTCGCTGCTCCATCTTCCGCACACAAATGATAGCTGGTCGCGCACCGAGGCGTCCGCAGTTAGTGAACTGGCGTATAAAGTAGGGATGTGAATGTACGGTTAGAGAGGTAGGAGGATGAGTGTGTGCTCAAAGGAGTGGGCAGACTAATAGGTGGAGAATTGTCAGTGATGGAGCAAGTGTCTAATAGCGGTTGGTTCCGGAAAATGGAAAAGATAATATCCGAGGTGATATACGTTAAGGAGAAACGACAGGTCGAAGTGATACATGAAGAGGACAAATCACAGTTACGGAATACTGCGTGATGTAAACAATGTTCACTTGTGGCAGAATCACTAGAATCGATGATGACTGTGTAATCTGTCGATTGAGCAATAACACAGGCTGAATAAAATAACTGAAATTGAAAATAATGGAATGTAACAGGAATGTGCAATAATAATCAGCATGTAGAGGAAGTATAGAAATTCGAGGGAAGTAAATGCGTATAAGGCAAATACTCTTAAAATTATAGATGCTCTATAAAGAAACTGTTCACGAATAAAATCAGGTTTTCCTTCAGAAATCATATTTAAGATTAAACATGGTGAAGATTACACTGTGCATCTACTAAGATCGATGCAAAATTCGGAGAGGTGTCTGCTGGACGCTGATCAACCAAAATACGGTCCCTTGCGCGTTCCCGAACTCTGCGAGGTGCGGGTCGTTCCACTTGGAGAAATCTGTTTTCCTTTATCGTAGAAACGCCCAAATGTCTTTCAAAACCGTTTACCCACATTTTCTCTTCTCCCAACGCATTTAAGAAGAAATTAAAAGAGATATGTTTGAGGTGGAAATGCGATAAACAAATGGTTTACGTCTTTCAAAGAATTTCCCGATTTCATACATGAATTTTCACATGTCAAAGAAATAACGATGTGAGCAGTTCGGTGGAGGGTATGGAGACGTTGGGTCATTCCACGGAAAACAGGGGGTCATCGAAACTCGACCTCTCAATATTAGCTATTTTTTTATATTTGCTTCTTCTGAGTGCAAAAATGCATTCTGTGAAATATTAATCAATAATCACCCATTGTTACATCATAATGAATAGTTAAATTTTTACGCATTGACATTGACAATACGTGTCTGTATTATTTATTTTTTCCTGATTATGTTAAAAGAGAGGGTCTTGTTTTCAAATCGCCATTTGTTAGGGTATGTTCGAGTGCACCGTCGACGCCAAGGGAAACAACTCAGGCTTGTGTGCATCGTGTCGTTGGCGACGGCGGCAGCTGAGGGTTGCGGAAGTGTCAGGGGCGCCTGCCGAAGCTCCGGGACGGAGGCGCGGCGGCGCTGTGACCGGAGGCGGGTGGCATTTATGACGCATACGAGACAGACCGGGGCAGTGGGGAGGGACTGTGGTCGTCGCCGACCGCTCGCCCGCCCTCCTCCGCCTTTATGGCCGGGAAGAGCGGTCGTAAGCCCATGCGGACCCCGCAGCGGCGCGGGCGACCGAATCGCCGCGTTGCTCATCGCTGCGAGTCGCCACCCGCGGAGTGGAAATCCATTGTACAGATAATGCGAATGACTGAGTGAGCGTTGATTCGAGACGCGACAACTACTAGGGCCACTATTACTGTAAGTGTGGTTCACGTTATATGCGGGGAGGTGGCAGTGTTCTTCCTTGGCAGGAACGTGAGATCCGGCGCCGACCTACACGTCTTGCGTGATTTCCTTCTCCTAGTATCTCCCTTGGTGGGTCATCGCCTCAACTGCGACAAGCTCAAAGCCCCTGATTGTTCTCTAGACATGTATGTTAGGGTAATGCGTGTGAATGCGTAAGGGAAGAGGACAGGACAAAGATTGAGAACGGAAGGTCACAAGCGGTCCGACGTCCGCTTGTTAGGGTACTATTCTGGCATTCTCGTGGTATTCATCTTTGGTAAAACTAAAGAAAACTAGTAATCAGAACAACCGACCGCTAGATTTCTCCTAGCTATGTAGCTATTGTTGAAAATCCGCTACCGACGTTTCTCGAATCATAGGACCTCACAACGACAGTGCAGAGGCAAGGATGATTGTGGTATTACAGTTGTGCACTACATTACTTAATACGAGACGACTTTTCGATCAAATATGTGGCTAACCGTGATATATGAAGTGAGACGGCCACCCCAGGTTCCACGTCTGGATACCGGGTTTCAAATCCTGTTTCGATCCATGTGGAATTTGTGATGGACAATTCGCGTTCGCGGAAGGACAATTCGCGTTTTCTAGCGGTTCTCGCATTTCTCGATCCTCTCGTTCATCCTATTGCACCAACATTTACCGGCTGAAGTGGCTCAGATCATCAACTGATGTCACTGCCGTTCATCTCTGGTCGGAAAGTTAATAGTTTGAGTCCCGACGGTGGCAGTTTTTTCCACACGAGTTAGATACGTCGAATTCAGCCTGTGTCTGCTGTAGTTTTCCGTAGTTATAAGCAGCAGTCGAATGCCCCGATAAGAAGCAGTCGAATGCCGGAGCAACGTCTTAATCAACGTGCTACGGACCGCGCGCGATCTTTCCTCCCTCATCCTTGATCTATCCTCTGCCTTCACTCTTGTATGTCGGGAGGCTAATAGGGGGTGAGAGCTTATCTCTCGACTGAGGTAGTTCCCCGCTGGTGAGAGATCCCTGGATGGGGAAAGCTCCTCAAGCCGACGTGTTTGAGCGGGGAGGAGTGGAAGAAGAGCAGCGGAGAGCGGGTGGCGGGCAGTGGGCAGTGCGCTGCGGGCGGTTGCGGAGGCGGCGGCAGCGGTCGGACGGGCGGGCGCCACCGTCCCCGCGGGCGCTTACTGCCCGCCATCGCACTGGCCTCCCCCAGTTCCAGAGATAATAACTTGGGACCTTCGCCCCCCTCCCCTCTTAGCTGCCTTTCACAGCCACGTCTTCCCCGTCGCTTTTGCAATAAATAAGTCCTGTTTTCTTCATTCTTTCAGGATTTACCTATCTTTAGATTCCTACGTTCACTTATGCCGAGCTAAAATCAACTTTTGCTATTTTTTAAGTGTACTAGTTTATTTCAAATTAACAGATTTTGCCTTAAATTGTCATGACTCATATATTTAAAAATAATACTGAATATAGTTTACTAAATCGAAACACAGTAAATAGGTACTTCGGAACTCACACAACGAGCTGTGAGACGTAAGTTTCGACATCAATTGATTCGAACTTATTTTAAGTTTTTCACTTTTTTGTTTCGTTAAATCCACAATAGTAAAAATATAATGTATGCTGTATGCGGAGAAGTAGAATCTTTATACTTTTTCTGGTCAATTTGTATCGTATATCATTGATAATTAATATCGTATTTGAGATTGATTTTCATACCGGAGAATATGAATTTGTATCCTTCAAGATCTCGTGTTCTTCAGAGACGCCCGTTATCCATTCATTAATGAATTCTTAAAGTTTGTTTTTCGACAATTATGTTATTAAATTCATAATATTCGTAAATACATTTCTTTTTTGAAATTAGATTTCAGTTAATGTGTACTTGCGTTTTTTTATCAACAACGGTCATTCATACATCTATATAATTCAAAATGCATGCAATTGTCTTCGTCTCGATTATTCTTTTAATAAGATCTTAATTTACCGGGTACTTGCTTCTCTATTTGACATTATAACAACTAATATTGATATTACAATAATTCAGTTTCCTTTCTAGTACGTCTTAGTTATTGTCTCTAGGAATGCTTGCTATCAGTCGCATTGTTCATCAGTCATAATGCAAAGAGCTTGTTCAGAAAACCCTGCAATATATGATATCAATTAAATGACACTGATTTTCTCATAACATTTGTCAGTGAATATTGTATTAAGTCGTTAATGTCTTAATTTATTATTTTAACAAATATTAAACCTAAGTAATGAATGTGAATATTCTTTGGCAAATAAAGAAATATAATGAAAATGAAATGTTAATTAAATTGACTGTGACTTTATTTCCATTAATAGATTAAATGTATGGTTGTTTCAGTCATTATAATGCACATGTTTCTATTAAAAAATTAATTGTGGATACATCAAAGTTCAAAAGTTCGTATCAAAGTAATAATAACCAAATGATTTTCATTTTTTCTTCTCTTTTTAGCTTATTATTTTTTCTCAAAGTCCTTTTCTTGTGGATTTCTCTTTGCGTTCTGACATTTTGACTTGTTGTGAAAACAGCACTTATTGTTATTGTCCTCCACTTATTCTTAGAATTTTTTTTCTCCTACTTGTACCCTCATACTACTCCCTTTCTACGGCTCCCACAGTGCTGTATCTGTCTGTTGTGTAACACTTTGATCTCGCGGAGTGCCCCCTATAACTTTCAACACACACCGCCCCAACTCCAAATTCTTCACCACCTCGTCTGTGGGCATTGACACTAATTCGTTACAGTGAGCAGCGTTGGAGACGGGGAGGCGTCAACAAATCTTGGTGTCAAGACTTATTACCCATCGTGCGACATTTATTAGGGTTTGATTGTCGATGTATCTTGATATGGCTTCCATCATGGCTTGGAACTCTGGTCATTTATACTTCATCACGTCTCGAACCAGTCTCGATAATGCCTTCTCCACCCTGTACTTTCGTTTCCTCTCCGTTTCGTTGGGATCGTGTTTCGATATCATCAATAGACATGCACATTTCTCACGCGTAACATTGTGTCTAAAGGGATACTCAACAGGTTTTATTGGCGTTCGTTTACCGGAGGCGAAGTGTAATACCCACTTAAAACATTCAACCTTGCTCCTCTGTTAAGTAAAGACCAGCGCACTACTGATTATCGAATGGATGATTTACAAAAAACTGGTTACATTCGCTCGAATGTACTGGAGCTAGTTAGTGGTAATTTAATATTAGTAATAAAAATAGAATGGAGACAAGCTGTTGACTACGGTGGTTACAAAAAGTCCGTGCCCAGTTATGAAGGCTCTAATCATCTGCATCTTCACTTCTGTATTTCATGAGGCCTGGTGCCGTTAACCCTCGCCATCTAACGCAAAACCTCGAGAACATGAAAACTACCGTAGTTCATTTTGAAATATTATTTTCATTGCGTTTTCTTTTATAAATTTTGATTCTTTTTCTTTTTGATAGTGTTACGTAAAAATTGTTTTTGGGCATTGCTTTCCTTTTAACATATCCTGTAATGAATAGGCTTACTCGTCAATAAAAGTGAAATAAGTTAATTGGAACGTTAGCCAGGTAGGCATTTTTGATGATACTCACTAGAGAATGAAGAATGAGATAACTTATTCACACCAACCATATTTATCATTAAAAAAATCTTTCTTGAATAAATATGCAGTTCAATTTCGAATATGTATCAATAACCGAACCATACCGATTAGGGCGAGCTTATAGGCAATGGTTTTTGACTCGACGGCAACAGTGGTCGGGAGACCACGGGTTTAATCCGGTCGAACTACCAGACGTTTACGTGATGTGTTCAAACTTGGTGGGTTTGTGGCGCCTGTCGGAATCGAATCCGTAGGCTGGCTGCTGTGATCAGTGGTATCCGTTGTTTCCCTGATCACATCCGAGCCAATGACAGAGTCCCACCACAGACCACGGGAGATTCTTCGTTCATATTCCATCCTTAGAGCTGACTGGTGGGCCGATCACCCACCCTCGTTAGAGTTACCCCATTTATACAGAAAAATAATAATAATAATTAATAATAAATAACTGAACTGCTCCTTAGGTAGTTCGTTGCAACCTGGAGTAGATTATGGGGAGACAGCCGAAAAGCTGATCCCCATAATGACACACGTTGATCTTTCTCTGCGAGGGAATACGATATGACGAAGTCTCGGAAGAGACCATGTAGCGTGGTCAGAAATGGCCGATACTAAAATAATAATAATTGCAATAATAATAATTGTAATAATAATATACTTAATTCAGGACAAGTTACTTATGATATGAGGATGTTAAGTTTTTTATTTTATAACAACGTTTCGTCGATATCGACGAAACGTAATAAAATATAATCTTATTTTACCAAATCCATTCAAATGAAATAATGTTTTTACTCTATAGTACGTACAGTTTTCAATAACTCCCGTACCCTGTGGGAACAATAACTTAATACAGATTCCAACTTCCTCCGTCCCAATTCCGTGTACGTATATTTTTAACAACCCCTCAAAATTTCAGCCAAACTATTCAATTTCTATTCTATTCGATTTGATGAAGCGAGTATCGGAAATTCTCCATGCACTCTACTTCAAGTACTACAGATAGTTTCATGTCGCGAACTTGAGTGCTTACGAAATCCGGAGCTCCGCCGCCCCATGCATCGTTGCTGTGCTGCATATCACGAGAAATGCTTTACACACCCGAATCCGCCTGCGGTGAGCGGGCGCCGACGCCGGCGCCGACGCGGGCGTCGACGCGGGCGCGCACGGGCTGTATATGACGGAATGCGCGCTGTAAACGCAGCCACGTGCGCCGCCCCGCCCGCAGGCCGCTGTAAAGGCGCCGCCCGCCCTACGAGACCCGTCCTGCCGACTGCGTTCAGCGAGTTCCGTCCTCCCAGACCCGTCCTGACACTCTCGACTTCACTTCTTTCGTGCCAGCTCCGTCCCCTCAGGCTTGGTTGTCTTCTCAGTCTTCTCCTTATCATTGTCTTATCCTCTCTACGTGTCCTTTACTACGTGTTTACAACACGGATTTCACAGGCCCGTGCTCGCAGCCTGAGCTCCGCTGTCTCCGCCTTGCCCTCTCAGACCCGCCCTCGCAGACCCGCCCTCGCAGACCCGCCCTCGCAGACCCGCCCTCGCAGACCCGCCCTCGCAGACCCGCCCTCGCAGACCCGCCCTCGCAGACCCGCCCTCGCAGACCCGCCCTCGCAGACCCGCCCTCGCAGACCCGCCCTCGCAGACCCGCCCTCGCAGACCCGCCCTCGCAGACCCGCCCTCGCAGACCCGCCCTCGCAGACCCGCCCTCGCAGACCCGCCCTCGCAGACCCGCCCTCGCAGACCCGCCCTCGCAGACCCGCCCTCGCAGACCCGCCCTCGCAGACCCGCCCTCGCAGACCCGCCCTCGCAGACCCGCCCTCGCAGACCCGCCCTCGCAGACCCGCCCTCGCAGACCCGCCCTCGCAGACCCGCCCTCGCAGACCCGCCCTCGCAGACCCGCCCTCGCAGACCCGCCCTCGCAGACCCGCCCTCGCAGACCCGCCCTCGCAGACCCGCCCTCGCAGACCCGCCCTCGCAGACCCGCCCGCGCAGACCCGCCCTCGCAGACCCGCCTTCGCAGACCCGTCCTCGCAGACCCGCCCTCGCAGACCCGCCCTCGCACATCCGCCCTCGCACATCCGCCCTCGCACATCCGCCCTCGCAGACCTGCCCTCACAAACATAATTATAGGCCCGCTCTGATAGACCCACTCTCGCAAACCTTGTCTCACAGGGCCGCCCTCACTGATCCATACTCGCAGACATCCCTGATTGGAAGCCCATTGGAAGCATTCTGCTAACACCTCCTTGCCATCCATCCAGCCTTTTTCTCATCCATCTTTGCCTCCGTTATTTCATCGCCTTTGACGTTAGAAATCTGTAAAATATTTCTATCGTAATCCAGTTGCCATGCATCTCTAAATTTTTGTTTAGAGTGGAGATGATTATCAAAATTATTTCCGACATGGAAACAAACTGTTTTTTATTAATTACATATAATCAGAGAAGAATGTTAGGTATATCATTAGCCGCTAGCATCCGTTAGAACCCAACAATACTATTAAGTGGAATATCCGTGAAGCATAAAATCCAGAGAGCAAACTGAGAACAGCCTGAAAATCCGATATGATTTCCTACCACGCTTGAAATGCCCTAAAAACTACACTATATTTATACTAGTTAATGCTCTGATTACATTAATAAAGTTAATACATGCATCATTCGTTTTCAATTTGGATTATCACGTCAATTTTGGGTTTAGTGCATTAATGTTAGAATAAGATGGAACAGGAATTTTATCGAAGACCTATAATTAATACTGTAACTGGTGATGTAGCGTGAACAAAATGATATAAATTTGCATTTTTGACCAGACGCGTTAATGATATGGAAACCTGCGAGCCTGCACGCATTATATGCCACTCTGAGCATTGGTTGAGTAGAAGTGTAACAAAAAATACAAAGTTCGTAATTACTCTAAGTTGATAAAATGTAATTTAAAATAATGTTACAGACATGGAAATATTAAAAACATGCATACTTTTTGAGATAATAACATTCATTTCTTTCTTTATTTCCGTCAAACTTTTTAACTGTTTAACATTCTGCAACACAATCTATTCTACAGTATTGTGTAAGTTCCAAGAGAGCAGAATCAAATCATTGTCATTCTGTTTTAATATATTTCTTGTAATTCTAACGTTTTTCATATTTATCTAATGTGAGTAAGGTTGAAAGAAAGCGACTATCTCTTACATGATGTGACTAGCTTTATCAACTTATTTTTCAATACGTCAACTAGCAAACATTCTGGAAAATAGTCTGGTTTTACTAATGTTAAATTAATATAGGTTGAATTTCCAATGGCACTATTCTGGAAAGTTGGTGTGTAGGTAGAGTGATTAATTATTTTCAGAAGTACAAGTTCATCCATTAAAGTATACTAAAATTAATTCCTCCTTAATAATTGTATGTAGAAATTCTAAAACTTGCATTGATTTATACTTAATATTAGATTTTTTATTATTTAATTACGCGTCTGTATTTACTCGCATACTTATTACCATCCTTAAATTGAAAGTATATAGATTTAAGATAAATATCTTTTTTACCATTTTCTTAGGTTGGTTAATCACGCAAGAAAATACATTGAATGATGTGCAGTAAATATGGGGCAGAGACGTGAAAGAAATTAGTTCTAGCAAATAAAAACGTGCTGAATGGTTGAATGAGCCGCCATATCAGGGGAAATACATTAGACATCATATCAAGTAATTTAAAAGTTCGCCACGAACATGTTATGGTGTCGTCAACCTTGTATAATTAAATACTGGAATTGGAAAACTATGGAAGCCCCCAAAATTACATATTTTTCATGAAAACAGGTGACTTTAGCAAGGCGATTGACTTGAGTTAAAAGTCTCAATTTTCATGTAGTTTTTCGAAAATTGCAGAACTAAAAATGTTTGGGGAACTACTTGAAAATATTTTTCTCAATGAAATATGTTATTAAAAACGAGATCTTGAAATAATGTCGATGGAAATCTTAATTTTTGAAAATTGCAAATGCAATTATTCAAAATGCCTTGTATTTCAAAATTATTCTATTAGAAAATGTGTATTTTAGTTCGTTCTCCTCCTCCTATTCTCAGTCTTCAATTGTTGTCTTCAAGAATGGAGCTCAAACCACGTTTATAGATTCAATTTCCTTTACATGCAGGAACTTTTGCGGCAATTCCTTTTCAATTTGTGCAAGTAAGACTGCGTAACATTGTTTTTGATGCGTCGATCCCTTGCTCACAGCTGTACTACATTCCCACGGCAGAGAGACAAACCTGCAAAAACTCGCGGTCGGTGTGACCCGCCGCAGTACCTAATCTTTGTGTACCTGCCCCCCAGGCAACATGGCTGCTTTAAGTACACGGCTGCCAAATATGGCGAGTGTTTATGTCTACCCCGAGGACGTCCTGCTTTGAATTTACACCTCGGCGAAGTCTTCCTGCCCAGAAATTCGTCCATCTCACGCTTTTGTGCGGGGCATCGTCCAGGAAATATTGCTTAACTGAACAAATCTAATATTCATTTAATTGCAGGATAGTGTACGCAAGTGTAGTTTTTATATTTTAATTCGCCATCATTTCCGTACTTTCTATTAATAAACAAAGCACATCCAATTGTATTTGTGTGTTAATACTTGTAGAAATCACCATGAACAATTTCTCAAAAATTTGAGTAGTTTTCGGGTACCTTTACTTAAAATATAGGGGATTTATTAACAATTACGTGCACAAAGCGGCTAAAAATGTTTTCTCGAGTAGAGCAAAGTACCTTATAAAAATAGCGCCGATCCCATGTCAGAGAACTCGCTATTTTTGGATAATTGCTAATATTTTAAATTGCCAAACTACAATATTGATGAAAAACGTCCTTAATTAAATCTGTTCAAAAATAAGAGCTCTAAAATATATTCAAGTAAGGTCATGTATACTTTTTTTAAAAATAATGATAGTATCCGCGTAACTTTTGTGAGAAATAAAGGCAATTTGATAGGAAGATTTTCTCAAAAATACTCCAAATTTGTTCTTTATTTTTTTCTTGATAAGAGCAAAGTGAACATAAAAAGGAAGCAGGTCCCATTTTGGTTGACCCATATCATATTTTTGAAAATTGCAGAACTAAAAATGTTTGGGCAACTACAATCTCTTAATGAAATATGGTATTAAAAATGATATTTTGAAATAATGTCGATGAAAATTGAAATTTTTGAAAATTGCAAATGCAATTATTCAAAATTATTTTTAAAAAGTGTCGGGAAGGATGTATTGACTTGTTAGGCTTGTGGGTAGGGATGACGTAAATGGAGTACTGATCCTTAAAACCACAGCTGAAATTACAGAGGGGATTTTTTTTTTGCTAGTTGGAAACCGATTCATGTTTGTTCGAATATTGCGTAGCCTCCACTAGTTTAAATTATGGCCACCCACCCTACAATTCATACCACTTGATTATTTCTTTGTGATGTGCAAAGTGTGTTTTGGGGAAATTGTGATCTATTTTTCATTTCAAGTGCGTGAAATTTTTACTTCAGTATTGAGCATCATTGATCATCTACTGTTAAATAAGTAGAATTTCCTATTAAGTAATTTGTCTAATTGTTATTATTAGTAGTAGTTGTAGTAGTATTGTCATTTCTTTATTTTCCTCATTTTTTGGTAATTAATATTATTAATTGTACAGATTTACAAAATCAAAGCACAATCAATATACAACATTTATGAAACATGAAACACTAATTCACACCGCATAATTTCCCAGAAATTTCCGCACTATTCCTGTCGTTGCAATCACCACTGCCTTCTGCATAAGTTTGTATATGTCTACTATCACTCCCAGATGTTGAAGGCTCCGCATCAAATTTCTAGGGATGACACCTGTGCTTGAGAGGATTACTGGAATAACTTCAACTTTTTCAACATACCATTGTTTCTTTATGGATTCAGTGAGTTCTGAGTACTTATTAATTTTTTCGGCGTATTTACTTTGCAGGTTGCTAGTATTTGGGATAGAGATATCTATCAGCGCGACATATTTCTCTCTCTTGTTAAAGACAGTCAGATCTGGTCTGTTGTTCACTACCGTCCGATCTGTTAAAATAGTTCTATCCCAATATAAACGCCATTCTTCGTTTTCCAGCACACTTACAGGTTGGTACTTAAAATAGGGCACTTTAGCTTCAGGGAGAAGTTGAAATTTCTCAGCCAACGTTTGGTGTAAAATCTTGGCCACTGCGTCATGCCGTTGCTTATATTCTGTTCCACAGAAATGTGTGCATCCCGAAGTAACATGTTGGACTGATTCAACAGTTGGGCAACCATACCGACAGTACTCATTCTCCACACTTCCATCTTTGACAATTAGCTTTAGGTAACTTCTTGTTGGGATCACTTGGTCCTGAATGGCCAGCATGAAACCTTCAGTTTCTGGGAAGGTTTGTCCTGATATGAGCCAGAAGTTCGACGCTTTCATGTCGACATGCGCTTGACTCATCTCATGAGGGTGTCTTCCATGAAGAGATTTCGCCATCCATGAATCCAGCATCTCACGATCACGACATGTGAAGTCAGCAACCTCTTGTCGTGACAACTCTAAAGGTGTAAATGTATCTGCTTCACAAATTGCTTTATGCAGACGTGATGTATTTGCTGGAGAAATGAAAAACTTTCTCATATTTGTCACTTGCTGACAAAGCTGATTGCCAATATCCACCAGTCCTCTCCCACCCATATTTCTCGGCAATGTAGTGCGTTCAACTGAAGACTTCGGGTGATGCATGCGCGCTTTTGTCATTAAAACTCTAACCTTACGTTGTAAGCTATCAATATCGGTTTTGCTCCATTTAATAATGCCAAAGGAGTAGTTCAAGACAGGAACAGCATAGGTGTTTATAGCCTTGATAATATTCCTTCCATTCAGTTTTGTTTTCAACACCTTCCGAATCCTTCGGTAAAATTCTTCAGAGAGTTCTTCCTTCATTTTACTTTGGTCAATACGCTTTAGTTGTCTCATTCCCAGATATCTGTATGTTTCCTCACCAGATATTGCCTGTATCATCTGTCTGTCTTCAAGTTCAAAGGCTCTTTCCTGCAGTTTTCCTTTCACAATATTTACTGTTCTACATTTGTCCAAGCCAAACTTCATCCCGATATCTCTCGAAAATGATTCTACAATTCTCAGAAGATGTTCAAGTTGAATTTTCGTAGACCCAAACAACTTCAGGTCATCCATATACAAAAGATGATTTAAGCGGTACATCACAGTTGTTCCTACTTTAATTCCAAAGCCATAGTTTGTGGAATTCACCAGATTTGACAAGGGATTCATGCAGAGGACAAACAAGAGAGGGCTAAGTGAGTCTCCCTGGAAAATACCTCTTCGTACTTTAATCATTTCCGTTTCGATATAGTTAACGGGTGTACTCAGGATGACTTTTGTTTGCCATTTCAACATCACATGCTTCAAGAACGAGATAACAGTTGAATTGATGTCGTAGATCTCAAGAATTTCTATCAGCCAAGTATGTGGAACTGAATCAAAGGCTTTCTTATAATCAATATATGCCATATGCAGATTGCGGTGTTTTAGATAGGCCTGACCACATAGCACTGAATCAATTGTCAATTGTTCTTTACACCCCATGGACCCTTTGCTACAGCCTTTCTGCTGCACTGCAATGATATTATTGTTACTACAGTGAGAGTATACGCGTTGTGAAAGTAACGATGTGATGATTTTGTACATCGTTGGCAAGCACGAGATAGGGCGATATTTTGTTGGATCTTCTTGATTTTGGAAGTCTTTTGGTATTAAATACGTAACACCCTGAGAAAGAAATTCTGGCATCTTATCTGGGTGCTGTAGAACATCGTTAATCAGCTCAGTTAGTTTTTGGTGGGTGCACCAGAACCTTTTATACCAGAAATTATGAATTTTATCTGGTCCTGGTGCTTTCCAGTTAAGCAAATTTTTGATTACTTCACTAACCTCTTCATTGATAAATTCTTGGTGTTGCATAGCAGTAAAGTTCTCACAGCGTTTCTTTTCTTCGCCAATCCAACTCGCCTTCAGGTCGCATTGCATCGGATTGGACAACTGATTACTCCAAAAATCACTCACTTGCTGCTGTGTTGGGTACAATCCCTCGTAATTTTCTTCCTCTTTTTTCCCCAGTTTTCGATAAAAGTTCTTTTCAGATCTTTCAAACAAAACATTATCTCTCTTCCTACTTCTGCTTGTTCTGTATCTAGACAGCCTGTTTGTTAGGACTGATAGCTTCTGTTTCAGCGTATCAATACACTATTGTACTGTCGTATTAGGCTCATCGTGGTGAGAGTGAGTGCTTGTTCTGTCCATGATACATTTCACTATCTTTTCCAGTTTTGTTGATCGAATACCGTCAGCATAACTAGTCATACGAGCAATATCACATCTCAGTCTTTCAATGTTTCCAACAAGACGTCTCTCCCAAGGTGGCATCAGCCGACCTCTTCGCTGTCTCCTTGTCGATTGTTCACAATCTACTCCCAACACTTTAACCACTGTTATTGCAGCACAGTAGATGACAAAATGGAGAGTTTGCAGATCCTGCGCTATTGCAACTTCTGGCAAAACCTCGCGGTTCATGGTATCCAGAATTCGTGCCATTCGTCTTGAAGTGTTTATCTTAGGTATCACCGGTCTCATGACGGGACTGGTTCCCTCGAATTGAAACATAACTTCTTTCATTCCATTTTTTAGTGTGTCAGTCTTTCATCCCAGGTTGTTGGGGGCGTTTTTGTGAATCTCTGGGTGAATCTGCGATCTGGGTTCCAAATCTTCCTCTTCATTAATTGTCAGCTCACGTGTAACTTCCATTTTTATAGTCTGAAGACGTATCTCAGGGATCAACTTGTTACGTAATATCACACGGTACTGATCAGCTACTCTCTGTTCAGTTACGGAAAAGTCAGGGAAATACCGCATGAACTCTTTGTATAACTTCTGCCTGTATCCGGTCACATCTGTTTCAATTTTTGTGACCCGGTAATATATGCGCATTATTGTTTCGTTAACGGCCGTTGACCATTTCCTGCGCTGTGTCGGCAGTCCTGCTTGGGTGAGTGCTGGCTGCAGTACCTGCGCAGCACCTTCAGCAGGGGAGGCATTAGTTGTAGTTTCGCTCCTTCCAGGCAGTCGCTCTTCGGGTAACCCGACCAGGGCCCGCCTGTTCAGCACCTGATCACCACCGGCTCGCACACTGTCACCCCCAGCGGTGGCTCCAGGGGCGCCCCGACGCTCCTCGGGCAGCAGCATGTTTTCCGAGGCTTTTCTTCTAGCACGAGTCTCCATCTTCAAATCTCCAATGGGTGCATTTTATTCCTTCTGCCAGGACCAACTGTAGTCTTACTGACACAGCCATGAGAGCCGCCGTTGACCACTTAATTGGTTCCTCCGCCGACTCCCTAGGTACAAGCCCAGTTGGTTAACCTGTACCATTCTGATAGGCCTTATTCTAGAATTACTTTCTAGCAGCCCTATCAGAACCCCCATCTCTCATCGGTTCGTCGAGAGTCCCGCCGAAGGGGCTGGTTACCACAACCTTGGGACACATTCGACTTAACAGGGCTCACCGCGTGAAGGTTGAGAGTGGAGTTGGGTGCGAGAAGTTGTAGGATGTCTTAGGAAACTTCACACCCCTTGAGCCCCGTATTGTTATTATTGTATTGTATTGTATTAGTGTATTGTCATTATTATTATTTATATTCGTGTAGTGCAGTGCAGTGCAGTGCAATGCAGTGTTGTGTAGTGGAGGGAAAGAAATGCGAAAGAAATGCATAAGAGTTAAGTGTTGTGAAGTGCTGTGCAGTGAAGTGAAGTGGAGTAAAATGAATTGGAGTAAGGTTTGCGCTGTGAAATTATGTACTATTATTCTTAATTATTGTTTTTTTCCTAAATTAAGTACTCTCTTGTAATTTAAATATTCTGCCACCAAGTAATGATACTTAATTGTAGAATTAATAATAAATCTAATCTAAGATTACATATGAAGGGTGCAGGGGAAAACGGGTGGAATACAGCCTTGGAATACTAATAACGAATAGAGATCGGAAAAATTAAGTAGTATTAAACGTCAAAATATGTATATAAATATGTAATGAAAACGGGAAGAATATGTAATCTATTGTACAAACTAACGATTGCGTATAAACTTGTATTTATAGTTCGATATAGTTGACAAAATTGTCATAACTCTGTTTAACCGCACTTCAGATAATTTCGCCCTCTCTCATACATCAAGGGAATTTTTTATGTTTGACGATATGTATAAATAAATTAAATAAGAAAAAAGGTATTAAATGGCACGAAGGAAGCAGACACCTGTGAGCGTGAGCTTATGGCCTACTCTGGGTAACCCGAATTGCTTTGCAAATGACTGCAGAGTCTGCGCTACCCCGTATTTTCCCCTTGAGTCCTTTCTACGAATTGCAGACACTCGAGGTCGCTTCTTGCGCGAAATCTAATTAATTGCCGCGCGACAGTGTAGCGGCGCTTCCTCCATTTAAACTGACGCCTGCTCCAGGGGCCTTCGAAACTCCAGTGGCATGGTGCAGTGATAGGACTACACGTTGAGTATGGCTTTGGCTATTACAAAAGCTTGCTTTTTCAATCCCTATGAACATACTAAGTGATTACAAATTTTTATATTATTGTTGTTGTCCTTTTTACTTCGCTTTCGTTTCTGTCGTTGTTCTTTTGTTGCTCCGACCCACAGGCAAACTTGACATCATGAGCAACACTTCTTTTTTTCAAGAACTGTATCGTGGAAAATTGTAGTGAATTTTAGACACCGTAGACATTCCGAAGGAGCTTACAAACGAAAGGAAACTGCCACGCTCTATTTTCAAACGTAAGTGTATCATGAAAAAAATCACCACCTACAAAACGAATCACGGGTCAAAGCTACGGAGACAGTGGCGGAGTTGTCACCTTATGAAAAGGACTATAGAACGAGGTACTTTTGCCCAGCAGTGGCAACATATAATTGTGCCATTGGCGATAAGTGAATGGGAGCTCTGTTGCGCGTACGTTTTCATTACGATCTTTCTCGTGCGGTGCCAGTGTAGAAAATAATCGATCGACAATGATCCAGATTTGAGACTTTGAGCGTGGGACTAATGGAAAGAATGACGAGAAACAGTCTTCAGTGACTATCAGAGGGGACGAACTAATTAATAGCGTGAGCGGAGAGGCAACCATTCACTTTCCAATTAACGGTTTAATATCTCCTTACTAGGGAGATATTTAGACCGACTCCGATTTCTCAGCGGCAATATTTCTTCCACTGCGGTATCGTTGACTGGGGTTCGACGTCCTATGGTGGCGGAGTTTCTACACCAGCTATAAAGATGGGTTAAATTCAACCGCTGACTGGACAAGAATTCTAGCGGCCAGCTGCTCTGATGGGTAGTTTTCCGTGTTTTTTCTGTTTGATATCAACCAAATATCATATTGTGAGACCAGGTGGGTGTTTAGAACTTGTTTCGGCTGAGTCGATGTCCCACTGTAAAGTTACCATGAGGAGGGAAAATCCTGCAAACTAACAAGAAGGTTGGTTTCGTTTTCGTTTCACTGGGGGAGGAACATCGCTTCATCTCGGGATATAATATTCAATACACTAGTGGGACTATGGACCAAACTAGTTGACGTACACAGAATCAATATCATTCGCTAAATCTCGTTGTGTTAGGCAGTGTGCTAAAAGATTCCATTCGAGTTTACTAGTATTACTTTACTTTGTAATTATTTAAAATTTTTTTATTTTAATTTTGATTTTTTTAGTTTTAATATAATTTTAATGTGTTGTTTGAATTTTTACTTTATCTAGAAGTGTTATATACGTTGTAAGAATCTATTCAGTTTTTTCATCTAATTCAACGGTTGGCATTTGTAGTCTCTTCTGAATAGAGTTATTAAATAGGGCAGACTTCCCACTTTGTGTCGAGCTCCCCACAAAATGAAGCCAATTACAATACAACTGCCGCCTCCTGAATCGGCTGAATTGTCTTCTTGCTTTGCTTTGTGGCCGGTTGTCTCACCCGCTGGCGTTTCGTCACCTTATGTGGTTGGGAACGCGACATTTGTAATGGAGGTGGCAATAGAAACGCAAGAAATTCCTGACAGTGTGGTTGGAGAAACAGTAGGGCTGGGTAAAATGTATGGGTTTAATATCACCACGCCTCTTTTAAGCTCAGAAACACCCAGAATTTTGGAGAGGATATAAAACTTTGAGGTTTGTATTTCGAGGCATGAAGAAATCACTATGACGGTCTTTGGGATTTTCAGTATCTCAATAATTATCAAACCCCGAATAAGTCGTAAAAACTCGATGGCAATCAGGCCATGCAGGAAGTCTGAAGTATCAAAAGATTTCATTGACTCTCAGGTTGGACTCCGGACTGAATAACTTGCATAATATTGTGTTTTTATGGATTTGTTATTTCTTATGAATTTACGAAGAATTACAGTCCGGGCCTTTCGAGGTCATCCAAGCTACGTCACCTGACATTACTCAACTTCTCGACACTAAAATAACTACCCTGAGAGTCAGATACGATTGATTTTCGAATCAATACGTTGTGCAAGAGGGAAGGTCCAGTCAAGGTATGCCATTACAAAATGCTCAAGGCATTGCAAACTTTGTAACTTTCAGTCTTGGGAAAACTAAATCAAAGATTCAGAACTAAACGCGACTAGAAAACTCTTGTTCTCTTAGAATAAGTTTCAGTACTACACTAGAAGAAAGGGACAAAAAATATTCTTGGAACGTGATGTGCAGTACTTAGTCCTACCTCATGCCGCTTTATATCCGACTATACAGGAATGTTGAAAATATAAAACATACTTCCTTACTGTTTACATCACAATTGCAACTGTTACCTTGAATTAAATTAAGACATCGTGTTTAAGAACCAACTAAAAAGAAATTGTAGAAAATGCAATTTCCTGCCAGTCGAACCAATTCTATTCTACGATTATAGGATCAAATTGATGAATTGATGAAATTGATTGAAGAGTTCGAGATATCAATCTTAGCTTAGATCTCCACGTATTTAATTACTTTGTTTTCAGTAGGCTTGACGAGGCTCCTCGTACTTGCCAACGATTACGAAGTTGATATCGATTTTGCGAACAATAAAACGGGTAGTAGCGGAGACACTTTAACAACCTTCGCGTCGCAGGCATGTTAAGTTGCGTCGTTAGCCGAATTGCGTAACTTCGCTCCGTGAAGTCACGGAAGTTAAGCAACTCGAGACACTGCGGATTCCTGGATGGGTGACCGTCTGAGAACCCCGATTACTAACGGCGCCGAGTTCCTGGCCGAACGAATAAAAGGCAATGACTGACTGCGACTTAACGAAAGAAAATACAGATTTAATGGAGAATTACTGCAAGTATAAATAGACTCAATACCCAAAAGATGGCTAAGAGACGTAGTTTGTACAAAGCGTAACATTTTTTTCTTTTTTGAAAAACGAACAATCTTGGTTTTGCCTGTGAATGGGCCGCTTTAGATTCGCTTCCGACAATATTCAGCGACGCGTGGGGAGCGTTAGATTTCTTGCCAATGCGGTTTTCGGGCAGCAAGACGACCCGCCTCGTCGCTGCGTGTGGTTCGGGAGTCGCGCTGCGGCGGGCGGGCGCAAAAGGCACAAGAAAACGACGATCTGAATAAGACACTGCGACCGAAGTGGAGGTTTGTGGCCGAGTCCCGTGAAATTGCGGTGTCCACGATTTTTGTTTTTGTGCGAGTGTTTAAAGGCAATATATTAACTAAAATTTTGTGGAAAAAAGTGTTTGCTTCAGTCGTCTATGACGGAAGGGAAAAAATTCTGTTTGTGTTGTAGAGACGTAATTCGAAAGAAGTGGTGTGGATGAGTGAAGATTTTATTATTCGATTTATACCTCGACAACCTAAAATCACGCTGGACTGCGCATGCGCAAAAATTAGTGAACGAGAAAGTCCTCTATCGTCTCCGCCTGAGGAGTCGTGTCTCCACCATCATTGTCTACGCGAAAGCGGCGGTTTTACGTAGCCCGAGACAGTCACAAGTGACTCCCTTCAGGTTGCTGTCAATCATCATACAAGTGAGGGAACAAATCCGCTCAAAATTTGAGATCGTGTTAGGTGGTTAATATAAATTTGTTTTCACCCACATGCATTGATCAGGTTGCTTTAATGTTATTTTTTACTTCAAAAATTTCCGTAGATAACGTAAATATACTTTTCGCTCAAAGACCGTTATAAATGTATTCAAAACTAGGTTTTATATTATTTTTAGAGGTTGAATCATCATGCATTTACAGCATTCTCACTTTTTAGGGACTCTTCACAACACGGACACAAATATCTTCCCGCTGTCATTGCCTGTGGCTGCGGCAGGAGCGAATGTGTCAACTGATTCGCAGAATAATGCATACATGCAAGAAATGAACGATTAACTCCATTGTCCTATAGTTATATTAAAATCATACATCTTAACTTGGAGTTCAAGATCATTGCCAAATCCCACAACATAAAATACTTTAAAAAGGTTTACTGAGTTACATAGTAAACACAAAATATTTCATTGAAGTGTTCCCTGGTGATATTGAAAGGAGGATATATAATTGATACACTAGGTATGACACAAAATAAGACATTGTTTTTTCTACCACGTGAACCTTTTAGAAGTGACAGTCGTTTCTCGGAATAAATCACTTGTTTCCTCTTTCCTCACATTGTGTAGCCAATAGAATGGGTTCGTTTTGAGAAGTATTTCTTTTTCTGCATTCCATTTCAACATTCCTTTTGGTCTCTCCTATTCTTCGGCTCTTCCTTAATGCAGTTGGACTGTTCTTACTTCGAGAAAAAGAAGAATAACTATGGCGTGAATAAATGAGTAAGAAATCATCTAACTTAAAAAACTCAATCACTGACAGCAGTGAAATATTTATTTATACATTGGTATAATATATGCAAATAAGGAACATTCAACCTTTTGACATCAGCATGCGTATTTATTATTAATTTAAAAATGTAGTTTTACGTTTTTAACCTTCGTTTTCTGGAGAAATTCCTGATGAAGTATGTAAAGAGAGAGAGAATAAATATCTCCAGACACATTTTACTACACTATGAACAACAGTTATTTAAGAAATGCAGAACGCTTAATCATTTAATACAATTCCGTAGAATGTGTTTAGCAAGTTATTTGTTGCTAAGTATTCTTATTACTATTTGTAAGAGAAACATATTTTTATTCGTTCTATTTGAAGTATGTGGATAGTTAAATCAAATACTAGGGTTGTATGAAAAAAATAAGGAAAATGTTTTTCCGTTACTGCTATCGAAACAACTTCCCGTCGAAATTTATTTTCAGTAACTGAGGTGCATTGAATGCCAAATAAGGTTTCAGTTGCATCAATTTTACATTCTTTTATTAGATTTCCGTTTTAAGTGAAACTACAATTTTAACCAGAAACTCTTTTTGCAGCAAACACATGCTTACAGTGATTGTCACTAAAAGTAGTCATAATCGGCAAACTTTCTCTTCTGTGTTTTCTACAATAGTCGAGGAACCTTCTTCAACGTTCGACGCCACACGAAATTTTTTCGTGTCACGTGGCTGTTTTTTTTTTTGCTGTAAAACGCCATCGAGATGACACAAATTTTCTATCGTGCGTTAACTGCCAGTGTCGCCCACTTCTTATTGGCTCGAGTCAATCGGATGCCGGGGAGCGTCCTGCTGAGCGAACACCCTCACGTGAACTTGCTAACGAGCGGGGCCTTTTTGCGCCTGCCGTCCCCGGGCAGCCAGAAAAAGACGGATGCGCCCATGCTTAAACGACCTCCCGAATCAAAAAGAAACGCTCGATCGTGTGTTTGCGGGCGAGACTTCGAAATGAGTGAGTGTGTGTTTCCCGGCGGCGTTTCATAAAAGAATGCCACGCGTTTTTATGCACGCCACGCTAAAGAAGCGCATAAATTAGTTTTCCGGGTTCAAAATTCGCGTCGGGCAGCTCCCGGGCCCGGCTGCTGTCGCTCAAGCTTTCGGTTGAGGCGGCAGATGTGATTGAAGTTAAAGCTTTTTCGTGAGGTAATTCCATAAAATCGATTATACATGATGCGTTTAGCTAAATGAATATTTATTGATATCAGCTGCCTCAACCCTATTTACCTAAAGTCCCAATTTTTTCTCACATAATTTTGTTGATTGGGTCCCTAGTGTGATCAACAATAAGTATGTCTGTATATTATATGTGTATGTGTGTATGTATATATATATATATATATATATCGTTTTCTTTTTTTGCATTTCTTTTGGTTTCTTTCTTTCAGTAAGCGAATGTCTAGAGGTTTGTGGGTAAAAATTACTCTTTATTTACTAGTGTGCATCGTCAGCTTTAAAACTCAGCGATTCTAAAACTTTTGTAGGTATGTAAATTTCATCTATTCTCTTGAAGATTATTTGTATCGTTGATTCACGGTGTTTTAATGCCTTTCTTAGGAATGGAACTTCTACATACGATGCCTTATAAGCAACACGCATGATTGTTTACGAATATTAAAAACTAATTCTCTGAAATGGCATTATTCTGGTGTAGGTTTCTGGGCTACGTGAAACCGAAGTTTTATAGTCCACAACTGATGATATTATTTATTTTATGATGATTAGTCTACGACGACGTACTAGTGTGTTTCACAGAAGAAACGAAAACGTTGGAATCAACATTCTGTAGAAAAGGGGCATGCCATAGAAGTGACCTATTTTTTTTGTTGGTTTTAACTTTAAGGTAGCTTTTCAACTACTAAGGTCATTCAGCGACCACTGTAATTAATGTGGGTTTTGTAACTTTGTGGTAATGGTAGCGGAAATCGCATACTCGCCTAAGAACACACAAACATCCATGCTCCAGGCGGGATTCGAACCCGCGACCCTTTAAGCATGAAGCAACTGCGACCCTTCAGTCATAGCGATTTCAGCTCTCGAGGCCGGGCGAGTAACCAGTTTGTTTTTGCAGATTTTGCAGTTGATATATTTAATGAGTTTCTTTCAGCACAAAATGAATCATCTAAAACGCTAAATATATCCGATACATTCACAGAAGTCGGTCCTGGGTGAAGGGGTAAGTTAATCAATTTTACTTGTAGCAAGTCCATTCAGAATTGTAAGTCTGTTTACTGTAAAACCTATATCAGTGATTAAAAAACAATCGGCAACATGGAACGTTTCCATGCCCAATGTAAGCCCAGCTCCCTTTTCCTGATGTTCTGGCTGCATGTCTCGAAACGTATGCACCAGGAACGTCAGCTAACAAGATACACGAATCTACAAACACATAGGTGGGAGTAAATGAGAAGTTCACTGAATAATGCAGAAGAACATAGAAAAATTTCCAAGACAAATGAAAATGATGAAAAGATAAACTCAAAGATAAACATGAGCAAAGCTTGAATAAGAGTAAGGTCAACTACATGAATATGGAGAAAGGGCAAATTAAGAGCTAGAGACATTGGATTTCCTGCGCTGTGGGCTCCCAAAGAATTTATGTGAATTTTGTAGCTTAATAGATTATTTGTTCATTAACGTAAGTAAATTAATGTTAAAAGATAAATAAATTAAAATAAATATATACAAATCAGGGTAGCTCATATGAAAAACCCTTTTGTGAAGAATAGCGTTCATATTTTTTTAAATTAGGATTTCACATTGCTTTTCCAATTTATATTTATTATATATTCATTTTGCGTTGGGTGCATTAGTTATTTACCTCATTTGCCACCTGATTGTCTATATGCAGCAAGACAGACATCAAAAGAAAGATGGTAGCCTAAGCTCAACCAGTTAATCTACTAGCATATGCTCAAATTACATTGTAACGCTATTTGAAGAAAAATATGATTGTGGATCAAAATTTCATCCATTGATGAAGTAAATTGTATTTCCCAGAATGCAGTGTTTTCCGCAGCAGTTGTCCGTCAAAACTTAAAACTTTTTTTCGGTCATTATTCCAAATATTAGCCTGACTAATCTCCAGGGCAGGCGTCTCGTGTTGCACTTGTAGCGACTGCACAGCTAAATGAACTCCCCCTCAAACAGGCGTGGTGGGCGTTTATGCATGGGGCATTAGCGGATTACGTCTTCGCATGAAAGTGAACCATAAACACGTGGAGCGCATGGGGGCGGGGAGCGGCAGGGGGGGCGGAGGGAGGAAGTGGGCGGGAGGGGGCGGCGCGAGGGCGGTTATTAGGAAATATTTGGGCTCCGATTACACGCGCGGCAAAAACGGCAAACTGTCCCGTATCGTGATACGTGCCGCTCAGCACGAAACCGATACTTAATAAAACCGAGATGAAACGATCCGAGAGCGAGTAAAACGAACTGGAGAATTCAAAATTGGAAAGGGGAGCAAGAGGTAGGAAAAAGCCGTTGGGAGTAGGCGGCGTTTGTGTGCGGCGGGTTCATTGTTCGATGTTGGGCGGTGGCAGGCCGTCTTCCACGGCAGACAGGAGGCTGCGCGGCGGAGACGAAGGACGAGTAGTCACGGACGAAGTGGTTTCGGGGATGGAGACGGCGAAGGCAGGTGCATGCGGCAGAAGTGAACGTGGAAACGAAGAAAATGGAGAGTGCGAAGACGGAGTGGAGATAATGTTAGGGAGTCGAAATAAGTTGAGGAGAACACGAGGGAAGGAGTGCTCTAAAATTGGATGCTGTAAATGTGGAGAATGAAATTGGGGATGGAAATGATGAAGATATGAAAGTGGAAAATGGAATTTGCGAAGAGGCTGCGGTGATGGAAGTTCTTGGGTCGGAGGCTGTGGGGACGGAGACTGTGAGGATGAAAGCTGTGATGACGGAGGCCATAGGAAAGGGGGACTAAATAGAGTGAATAAATGCATTGGCTGGCATTAGGGCCGTAGAGAGCGATGATCTTGAAATGCTTTAAATAGAGACACATGCGAAAGTCTTTTTTGTTGAATAGTGAGAAGTCACGTGGCGGAAGCCGGTGTCCAGGTAAATGGATTCATAAACAAGGCAGAGAATAGGGAGTTTTTGCCACCTCGAACGTTAAGTACTATCGATTCTCTGCGTATGCGCAGGTGCACTAAAGTGATGCGAAACTTGAACTGCGCATGAGCAGAAGATCGATGGTGCTTATCGTTCGAGGTGGTAAAAACTCCTTAATAAACAATATAGATTCCGCTTATCAGTAACACTGCCCTCTATTTCCATCTTTCTTTGTCGCAACTTTTTTGCTTACCACCTATGGTCTCTATCGTTTACAATCCGCAATTTACAAAGGGTGGTTGTCGCCATCGTGGCTCAACTGCAATTGCTATATACAAGATCATTATCAACCCGTCTCCGCGGTCTTCGCGTTTGTCATTTCCCTGCCACTGTGACCTTCCTTGTTACCGTTGTGTAAATCATTATCATCATCGTCGTCGTAACTATCTTTGTCATTGTCACTCTCACTATCTTGAGCAATGTCTCTTTTACTGACAATGCCTTAGCAGCCGTTATTACCACGATAACGATCACAGACACTGTGACCACGACTGTCACCACTACCGTCACCCCCAACTAAAAATCTTTACTGCTATCGCCGCTGCCCCCTCATCGATCATCGTCACCGATAAGGCAATTGCCCTCGTTACTCTCTACACAGCTATCGTCACTGGCATTGCCATCGTCAACGTTGACGCCACCATCACCCTTAGTGCCACCACTATCACCTTCAGCGCCACCGGGCTCGTCTCCGGCATCGTTTCCTCCATGGTCATCACTATCGCTACCCTCTCGCCGCCGCCGACTGCCTCCACTGTCACCTCCACCGCCGGCGCTGCCGCCGCCGTTCCTGGTAAGCTCTGTCCCAGACGCTCACGCGAGTCTCTGCCATCCCCGAGGTAATAACAGAGGACATCAGCGAACACGAATTAACCGCCTAATTTTAGCCTGTCTTGCTCTTGTTTTCACAGCCAAAAACACTTGGGTGGACAACAGAAATTATCATGGAAGTCCAATGAGACGGAGCGAAAAAGGCAGATAGACGATAAGCAAGGATGATATACGCGGAGCAATGCTAAACGCGAGAAAAACAAAAGGAAAAAAACACAGCTGGTGGTCAATTGCCCGACTGGTGTTAGATGCAGTGGACTTCGCTGATGTCCACACTGTTGCCGTTATGCCTCACCGTCATACTCGACTGTTGAAGATGTCACTGTAATATCACCCTCAACGCCGTGTTTCCTGTATTATCTACTACCATCCCCTTTCTATGTACTTATAGATAAAATAGCGTAAGTACTTTCGGTACTCATAGATCATTGATCGCTGTTCCATTCAATACCATGATGAACTGTGTTTCCATCACAGTTTCCAATGCCCGCTTCTTTTTTCATCTCATTTATTGCGTATATTACATTCTTCATAATCAGTCAAACGTCGTTGATACAATACTCATCTTTATTGTCGTAAAAGAAAGACAGGGTGAACACAAAAGAAAATCAGCGAATAGAAACACTATACACAAAGTATTCTAATGCAAAATGTACAATACAAAAGTATAAACATCTTGTCTATGATTTGTTCTTATTTCGCCTAAAGAAGTATATTTCTTCTAAAGAAGTATTCACTTCGTTTATAATGTTATTAACTGCTATGTGTAAAGATCATTGGAAAATTTAATATAACCAGAGGGATTGATGTACTGTATCTAAAACAATTATCAAATAAATAAAATACACAAAGTAGATATCTTTAACGAATTGCTTGCAACAAAATTTTTATTACAATATTGTCAATGTCCTGTGTATTGATATACACACCATACCTAATATATTCTTGAGAGAAGATAATCTCTGTATTTTAATAATACATGATCGAAGAAGGATGTTAAGGTGTATCGAAGGAAACCTTTCAAATATTAGAGTGCCTTCCAATAGTGCAGTCAATAATTTAAATTATTCCCCTTACCAGGATATGATTGGGTTATACAGGTGTCCGGGGAGGAAACGTCGAAACTTCGAAAATAAGCTCTTACGACAATTCTAAGAATACTTTGTCTAATAAACTACGTGGATATTCCGAATGGTTGGGCCACAATGAGCACTAAAATTTGGTTTGAAAAAATGATTTCTAAGCAAAAATTTACATTATGGAAGCATAGAAACACTCCAGAAGCATATAAATTGTTTATTATTTACAAAAGAAATGAATATATTTGCTCAGACAGAAAAATTAAGCGAGAAATAAAAAAGCAGTCGAATTGTGTAAATTGGGTGTTTTTTATTTCTCGCTTAATTTTTCTTTCTGAACAAATATATTCATTTTTTTGTAAATTATAAACAATTTACATGTTTCTGAAGTGTTTCTATGCTTCTATAATCCAAATTTTTGCCTAGAAATCAATTTTTCAAACCAACTTTTGAGTGCTTATTGCGGCTCAACTATTCGGAATATCCACGTAGTTTATTAGACGAAATATGTTTAGAATTGTCTTAAGAACTTATTTTCGAAGTTTCGACGTTTCATCCTCGGACACTCTGTATAATTATAACTATTAACAACCGATACCCTTCCATTACTCACACAAGGTACATTACATACAGACACATTGTCACTTCTGTCCTTGATCTGTCACAGTGATGTTCACCATCATCAATACTTTGTCATCAATGTGAAGATTCAACCGTGATAATTTTCAGCGCTCACCAAACTTATCGCTTTGTCACTTCAACCGTCATCGAACACGCCTGATACGCCTTGATGAGATTAGTCCTCGACTGTCATCGGATCGGATAGCATCGCGTTCGCACTGTCAAGTGTGATTCTCAAATCCGAATGAATATGCCTCCTCCATCCGTGACTTGCCTTACTGCCTATGCGCGGTATTTTTCTAATGGGGGTTCTAAATGGCTGTGAGAGGAGTGCGGCGGGCCTTTTAAAAATTTGCTCCACCATGAGGTGGATCTTTTGAAAATGTGCTCGACGCCAGAAGCCCCGTCGGTTTAGTCATTAACGTGCTACGGTCGTGCAAAAGCTTTCCATGAAGTGCGCCAAAAATTTTTCAATTAATAAAAATTCTTTCCTCTAGAGGCTATTTCGCTGGGAGTCACAGTGTTGGTAAAACAGAGTGACTTTCGTACAACTGCTACTACGCCCTATTCTTTCATTTAAGAATCACTGATCTAGAAGATGAGAATTAGAATTTACACTTGGAAAATTTCTAACGTATTCATGGAGCTTGGTTAATGGAAGATTTTGAGAAACAATGATGCAAAAGATGTTGCGAAAACAATGTTTGTTAGAAACTGTTTATTTTAATATGGAAGTGAGCATGTGTATTTTATCTAATTACATGTTATTGCGAGCGTCAGCATTGCGTTGGTGAAAGGGGAGGGATATCAAGGCATTACCCCTACCCATCTCCTACTGGCGTTACAGAAGAAATATAATTTTCACTAATCATACTTCTTTTGAAAAATCTACAAATAATATATTAATGAAAAGATAAAGTATCGATGAAAATTGAGAAAATATACATCACAGATTTTTACACGTGCAAGTACTTGTGATAACTATATTTGTTTTCTATAAATGTCAATACATTTTCAAATTTCACAGTTGCCGCTGCACATTCTCTGATGACCCGGAGGTTCTAGGATGTGAATTCCGACGATGGTTGATTTTAACCCGAGCTACTACGAAGTTCATGACAGAAATACATTTTTATGAGAAAATGTACTATGAAATTCTTAATTATAGTCAAACCTCGCTAATCCGTCAACTGCACGACTGTATGGTTAAATCGCAAAATAGTCGGATTATTAGTAGAAAATAAAAAAATATTACCGAGGTCATGTTATTTTAAAAACACATGAGGGTAGTTTATTGAAAGCTGTGTATACCAAGTACAATAAATAATGGATACGTTTCTTTGGCTCAGATACCCAGTTTCATTTATTCAATCCAATAAGACTAAATAGGAATTTCTTATTAAATTTACAATTGTACGTAGCCATTTTACATGTACAATAGAAAAATGATTAAGAATAATAAAATGTAAATAATTGCTCCAGGGATATGATGCATATTGCTGCTATTATATGTGGTATGTTTAACAAGCATATTATACCATCATACTGTGTTCATATAACAATGAAATAAGAATTGTTCATATTTTTTGTACAAATTTTTGTAATACTTGTATTTATATCAGGTTATTTTTACCATTTTGTAATTGTAATTCTTGACTAATTCAAAAATTATTAGTCTTTTGTACTAACATGCGGTCGCTCATGACCAAGAATTTTATGCGATCTTAATAAATAAAGCAAAAAATAAAATAAATAAAATATGATGTTAAAGTTTTATTTAAAGTATTTATTCAAATAAATAAGGCACTCTAATTCTCTTTGCAGAATTGATTTTAAATAAAGAAACAAATTTTCAATGAAAAAATAGTTTGTGTTTGTTTTCAATGGCCAGCAGTAGCTCCAATTTTCCTCAATTTCTTGACTCAGGAAATGGTATAAAAAGCTTCCATTCTGTTCGTTGTAATACGGAGCAACATCAAACGTTTTGTTGGGTTGGATGTTTGATACAGATAAGCAAAATGCAAATAGCTAGTCTACAGTGGACACGTCAATTACGACTGGCCGGGGATATTGTCGGGTCATGCAAGCGTTCGGCTCAACCGAAGCGTCAGATTTGCCGAGGGCGGATTATAGAGGTTGCACTGTTTTTTGCTTGGGAGGGTGGCGGTGGTCTTCCCTGCTGGATGGCGGTGAACCGGCGCAGACCTACCGTCTACTAGCGGGTTTTCCCCAACCAGAAATCTCCCACAAGCCGGGCACCGTCCAAGCTATAAGCCTGCGACCGGTCTCCCCGCATATGTGGTAGTGTAGTGCATGTTAGTGTAAGTGTGTGTGTAAGGATAGAGGATAGGGCAAGGAAGAGGTAGGAAATATCGCACGTAGTCCGTGGCCCGGTTGTTAAGATACTGCTCTGGCATTCGCCTGGTGTTGATCGGAGAAACCACAGAAAACTACCGATCAAAGCAGCCGGCTGCTAGAATTCTCCTCCAAACAGCGACTGAATTCAACCTAGCTGACAAGCTAGTGTCCGGAAATCCTGTCATTGTGGGGGCTCGAACTTTAGTACTTCCCGGTCAGAGGCACTGCAGCGGCATCAGTTGATGTCTTGTGCCATCCCTCCCAGTGCCATCCCCGCCAGGATAGCTCCGTATTGGTCTCGCGACATGTGTGATAGTGTGTAGTGAAGATAGATCAAGGAAGAGGAATGAAAGATCGCGTGTGGTCCGTGGCTCGGTTGTTAGGATAGTGCTCCGCCAATCGCCTGGTGTTGATCGGAGAAACCGCGGAACACCACAGACCGGAGCAGCCGGCCGCCGGAATTCTCCTCCAGACAATGGTTGAATTCTACCTAGCTATCTAACCATTGTCGAAAATCGTGCCACTATCGGGACTCGAACTTTCGGACCACCCGGTCAGAGGTATTGCAGTGACATCAGCTGATGCCTAGTGCCATCTCTCCCGGTACCATTTCAAGCCGGGATAAGGTCTATGCTCCTTACTGGTCTCCCGACATGGGAGGGTAGAAAACGATGAGGAAGGAAAGATCGCGAGTGGTCCGTGGCTCGGTTGTTAGGATACTGCTCCGCCAATCGCCTGGTGTTGATCGGAGAAACAGCGGAACACCACAGACCGGAGCAGCCGGCCGCCGGAATTCTCCTCCAGACAATGGTTGAATTCTACCTAGCTATCTAACTATTGTCGAAAATCGTGCCACTGTCGAGACTCGAACTCTCGGACCACCCGGTCAGAGGTATTGCAGTGACATCAGCTGATGCCGTGAACCGCCTCCGCCGTCCCCTCTCGCCGCCACGCGGCCGCCAATTACACGCCGATCCAGCGAATGCGGCGAAGCCCGTGCAAAAACGCGGCCGGCCGCCGCCGCGGAGACGCTGCCGCTATGGGCCTTGGCGAATTGAGGCGGTTGCGGGTTCGAGCCTGGCGGCGGGAGAGCCTAACGGCCAGCCGGCCGAGATGACCCGATGAAACTCAGGGTGCAGCGCGGGGAATGTGTTGTTTCGTTTCGTTTTGGATCGGCGGAAATGCGGGTTGAGCAAAAAGCTGCCTGGTATGAAACAAGAGTAAACTCCTAGAATCGATAATGTGGTACAGCGATTAGGTTACCGTAGGCTTGCTAGAATTTACTGATTATTTTCTCTGAGAAAAAGAATCGATATGATGCTTTGCTTCTCTACGCCGAATCAGCGTCTTTCAAGTTTTTTTCTGTTCGTACAGTATGATCATGTGTTGCTGCTGATGAAATTTGAAATGAGAGTACGCGTTCCTATGTATTTCATGTATATAAATCTTATATGAAGATTAACTAAACATAAAATCTAACTGGCTTTTAGAATTTCGGAATCGAACTGTTTGAACCACTTGGGGTTGATTGTCACACTCCCTGGTGTTGGTAAATCTATAAGAGTGTGGACAATGTCAAAACGAATCATTTTACTTTGTATTATTTACAAAAATATATGCAAACAATTTTATTAACATTTAGTCTTACAGAACAATCTCACATTGGCAACTACAGTAGTCTCGGTACTTTCAAAATTAAGCACATTTCTTCTCTATAATAACAATTTTCTTTGACATTTTTAATCAATGAATGGGTAATTTCCTTTAATCGTTTTAAGTTTCACATTCATTTTAGAGAGCCCACTGCGTTGCCGTACAGTGAGCCGAAACACGAACAAAGCTCAGTATGTAACTAGAAATACCATGAAAAGGTTGATACTTTTGAAAAGGCAGGTTTCCGCTTTTGAAAATATCTCAAAAACGTAACGAAATTTTATTTAATAAAAATTGCAGGTTGTAGCATTTCTATATCAGTAGTGGTCACTTCAAGCACAACATTTGGAAAATCAGGCGATCTTGGAAACCATAACCCATGAACTAATTATTCGATCGTCTCTACAGACATTATTTAAAACTGGATCGATCAGCAGTGTGAGCAGTTGTCGAGTCCTGTTGAAAGTAACCGTAGATGCCTCAAAGATTTTCTTGGAGATTATTGTAATCAGGCAGAGATTTCATTTACCTTCTCTTTTGTTAGGACATGGCGCTTTCGACACTTTTGTTTGTCAATTAAAAATACCATGGGTGCGAAGCTTCTTTACAAGCTTTGTAATTGTCGACCGATGTGGAATATTCACACCCGAATTTTTGTTACAAACCTCTTGCGGCACTTACAGGCAGATCTTATGTCGAACGAAGGTGTCGTAAAGAAATATATTCTTTGCTTTAAAGAATATTGAGGACGATTGCTGAGGCAAGCTGTGCGTCATCTTCAGCATACGATAAAATAAACACCCCGTATTTTGTGAAAATGTATAGCGCTAAACATCAAGATACAGAGCATTTTCACACCAGCTCATCCCTCAGCGGCCCGATCCATGAGTCGAAGTGGGAAAGGGCAGGCGCGCTGCGGATCCTGTTGGCGTGCGGCGGAGGGTCGCGGCAAGAGGCTGCAGCAAAGGCTAAGTGGGGACGTCAGCAACAGCGTCTCGTGCGGCTGCTGCGGTGGCGGCAGCGCCGAGTGTGACGTTGGGCCGGGCACGCGCGTGCCCTGACCACGCCCGCCGGCGCGCGTCACGCGGCGCAGGGACAGCTGGGCGCTAACTCACACGCGCCCGCCGCCGACCCTCCTCCAGCCCTCCACCGGGCCGCTCGCCCGCCTGCCTCCGCACCGTCTCCACCTCTCTCTTCCCTGTGGCCTCCCGCCTCCGCGCCCTCCCGACCTCCTGCTCTCCCGAACTCTCGCCCTCCCGGCTCCCCGCCTCCATGCCCTCCCTCCCCTTGGCCAACCACCTCTTGGCCTCCCACCCCTTGCCTTCCCACCCTTCCCCCTCCCACCCCTTGACCAACCACCTCTTGGCCTCCCACCCCTTGCCCTCCCACCCCTTGCCCTCCCACCCCTTGCCCTCCCACCCCTTGCCCTCCCACACCTTGCCATCCCACCCTCACCCCTCCCCACTCCTTACCTCCCCACCCTTCCCCCTCCCACCCCTTGCCCTCCCACCTCCGCGTTCTCCTGTTTCCGCGCCCTCCGCCCCCGTTCCCTCCCGCCCCCTGCCTTCTCACCTCCGCGCCCTCCTTCCTCGGCGCCCTCTCACCTCCGCGCCCTCCTGCCTCCGTGACCTCCCGTACCCTTCTCATTCCGCGCCATCCACCTTTCCCTTCTTTTCCCTCCACCGTGGACTCCCGTCTCCGCACTACCCCGCACTTTCGTCTCTGCCTCCACTCGCCCTCTCGCCACCGCTCCTTCCCTCTCAACTCCACGCCCTCCCATCCTCGTGCTCATTTGCCTTCCCACCCTCTCACTCCCCCTCTCCAACCGTCTTTTCCACCCTCTTGCCAGCGCGCCTGCCCATCCCCTCACCCTCCTGCCTCGCTCGATGGCGCCCTCACCCGCGACCCCGGTGCGTCCGAAAAGTCCCCCGAGCGCAAAAAAGCGCATGCACGACTTTCAACTATTTTTAAAATCTCCGCTTTGACTCCTTTTAATTACATTTCACCCGAGTTCCTCGGGACTTTACGAGTCCGTTTTTTCTTCGACGGGCCGGGCTACTCAAGATGCAAAGACCCCTCACAACGTAATAGTTGTCAAATCTCAGCCCCCAATCACCGTCGCGTGACGGGTACGACGCCACGTCTCACGTGAAGTCATACCCGATGCGAAAATGATTTCTAATACACATTTTCAATGCCGTCGGTTGGAGGGGGCAGCGTCTTCTTGTAAAGAAGCCGGGCCTATTTTTACGAAGAGTGGCGGCGGCGGTGGCGGCGGCGGCGGCGGCGGCGGCAGGCCCGGTGTCTGGCCGGCCGGCTGGACGCTGTAAGCCCCGCCCCACCTCACCCTTCCCCGCCTCGCCCGCGCCCCGCCCCGCCCCGGCTCGGCCCTCCCCGCCGCGCGGCGCCGCGTGCCGCCGCGTGCCTCGGCAGCTGCGGTGCTAGCTGGTTCTTGTGCTGCTTCTTTCGGGGAGTCGCCTCGCGCCGCCGCCGCCGCCGCCGCCGCCGCCGCCGCCGCTGACGCCCCCGACACCGCCCGCGGCTCCGCCACCCTCCGCCGCCAACCGTCGTCGCCGCGCCGCAGCGAGCTGACCGACGGAATCGAAATGCGCAATCCATACTGTCTGTGCTTACTTGTTATGTTAATAAATTCTGTAGTTCGATTCAGTATTCCACTTATGAATTACGTTTTAGTTTATATGGATTATTCATTTTGTCAATTCATTAGCATAGTCTGTTAGTTTTGCCAGTCATTTATGACCCTTAAAATATAAACTAAGAAAAGTAAACTTAACCACGTACGACTTCCACTGGCCGATCAGCGAAAGCAATCTTAAATTGAAAATTACACCAATGTGGCCTAATTCCCATTTGTAATAAACCTTCTAGCGACTGTTATTGGTGAGGGGAGTCGGATATAGGCAAACCTGGATGCCTCCGACTCTCATGTTTGCCACTCTGCAGCTTGAAGCGTCCCCTGTAACAAGAGATCCATGAATAAATAATAATAATAATAATAATAATAATAATAATAATAATAATAATAATACCCAAGAAAAAGTATGTCCGTAGTTCTAGCGGCTGATGTGACTCGTGGTGTGGTCAACAAACTGCTCACCTTCTCCCGCCTGGAACCCTAGTTGATATCCCAGTCCATCCACGTGGAAGTTTTGATAGATTAGGCGTTTCCATTCCAGCATTGGTCCATTATCATTCATATCAAAAAATCATAATCATCTACCCATCAAATTATCCCTACATGCCTGGTATGACCATAAGGCTTAAGTTCTGGAATCATTATAAAGCACTAGTTGCATAAAGAAGCAAACATGCTGCTGAACAAAACTACCTAAAAACATTTTCTAAAAGGTATCACTAACACTGATAAAGAACAAGAAATAATTAATGGAGGACGGCCTCTTCGTAGGAGCCTTGCTGTCACGTGACGTCAGCTGTTTCGTAAGCAGTGATACACTGAGTAATGACCATACATCGTACGCGCAGTCTGAGTACAAGCAGAGTAACACAATCAAATATTAGCATTTGCAGTCGAAGACGTAACTGTTTCATTGTTTTTTGTGTATTCTCCGAGTTATAACGTATTCATACACACCTTTCACTTGGCCTGAGACTGCTTAGTTTTCTTTCCATTTCTGTGCGCTTTGGAAATTATTATTAATACGTACCTCCTGCACACTCAAAATTTCCCCTTCCTTATCCCTTTTCGTACATCTGTTCCTGAAAATATTACATATTTCTAAACACTTCACCATATTAGACACATCATTTGAATTTTCAAATATCATTTTTTAGAGGTTTCAGGTAGTTTCAGTTTTAGTCCTATTCAATTTTTGTATACTGAAAATTCTAAGGTGAACATTCACGAGGCCCATGTTTCAGGAAAACGAGCAGATAATGCACGAAATATACTTATAAAAATGAAATTTATACATTACTTTTAATAATATTTTTAGTTTCCACATTTCAATGATGTTTTTGTAAAAGATTGTCGTGAATAATATTAGTTTTTGTGCCTTTCTAAAAATACTTTCATCAATAAGGATGCCGTTATAGATAAAAAGAGATAAAATTCATACGTTTCACAATTCACCGCTCATTCAATGAGAACTCTTTGTGGGTGACACTAAGTACAGGTTAAGTATTGGTGAATAACAGCGAATTTCCTCTGTCAGCCGTAAAGAATGCAAGGAAAAAAAATCACTCTGGAACTGGAAATGTTAGGTCTATAAAATGCAGACTGCAACAGATCAGCAGCTATTCAACTCTCTGGGGAACGTTAAAAAAAAAGCATTCATCTGCAGCGTTCATGAGCATTATGTGGTCGAACCGAACGAAGGCTTTTCTGCAACACCCTGTATATATATTTTGCGCAACCGCACCCGAAGCCGCCCATACGCGCTTCTACCACACACTTTCCGAACGACGCGTCGGAGAAGAGAAGGCGTCGAGGAAGAGTCGACGAGACGAGGGGAAGGAGGCAAAAAGAGGAGAGAAATAAAACGCACAAAAAATTGGTCAAAGAGGGGGCGTCACCACTGCCGGGTAATGCGGTCCGGGTGCTGGGCGTTCATTTTCAGTGAATTACGAGAGGGGCTACTGAGTTCGGTGCTCTCGTACTAGATGGGGCGGCTCGCGCCGGCTCGGCGACGGCGGCAATGGCGACGGCGACGGCGGCGATGGCGACGGCGACGGCGGCGATGGCGACGACGGCGATGGCGACTACGGCGATGGGAACGACGGCGATGGCGACGACGGCGATGGCGACTACGGCGATGGCGACGACCGGCGATGGCGACGACGGCGATGGCGACGACGGCGATGGCGACTACGGCGATGGGAACGACGGCGATGGCGACGACGGCGATGGCGACTACGGCGATGGCGACGACGGCGATGGCGACGACGGCGATGGCGACGACGGCGATGGCGACGACGGCGATGGGCGACGACGGCGATGGCGACGACGGCGATGGCGACGACGGCGATGGCGACGACGGCGATGGCGACGACGGCGATGGCGACGACGGCGATGGCGACGGCGGCGATGGCGACGGCGATGATGGCGACGACGGCGATGACGACGACGGCGATGACGACGACGGCGATGGCGACGACGCGATAGTGGATGGCGGCGATTGCGACGACGACGGCGATGGCGACGGCGGCGGCGACGGCGCTGCCGCCCGCGGTTACGAACTAAGACGGGAGCCACTGGTCGTTCGGTCACCCGGAGGCGTACCGACGGGTTGTGGTGTGGCAGGTTGCCTGTTGGCACATTAGTTAGGAAAGGAGGTGCCTATGGCAATGGGAACGTGCCCTGTGCTCGGGACAAATGGGGATGGATGCTCGTCGCCTCTGCTCTCAGCGCCCCGGGGCGATCCGTCCTGGCCGGAGGACAGGCTGTGAATGTGCCGGGGTGGTGGCGCATTCGTTTTCAAACTTTCCTGCTTTGCGAGTTCTTGGAGCGGATGTTAATGTACTCTTCACTCGCCGGTAACTCGAAAATCAGTTTAAATTATAGTTAATATGGGCAAGCATCTGATTGCCCACATTATTTTTGATTTGTTTATTATACGTGCTTGATTCTTGACCTCTATTAATTATATAATGGAATGATTCTTGAGATTAGGTCATTGATATAAAACTTTTCAATCTGCCAACGTTTCGGCCTTTATTCAGCCTTCATCAGGGCTACAAACAGACGGATTATTTACCATATAGATACACATTACGTACCAAGATTATTTCACAATTTGCCTGATACATACAATATAAAAAGATTGTGTTATTACATACCACATATTTTCCGCATTTTCCCCATTTTCCTTTGAGGCTATAAGTGAATGAAGAGGGATGGGGGATGGATTGTGGCTGGAACCGGAAAATGGGGAAAATGCGGAAAATATGTGGTATGTAATAACACAATCTTTTTATATTGTATGTATCAGGCAAATTGTGAAATAATCTTGGTACGTAATGTGTATCTATATGGTAAATAATCCGTCTGTTTTGTAGCCCTGATGAAGGCTGAATAAAGGCCGAAACGTTGGCAGATTGAAAAGTTTTTATATCAATGACCTAATCTCAAGATCATTCCATTATATTTGTTTATTATTGATTTGAAGTTTATTATTGAATTTGATTATTGATTTGTTTATTTTCTTCGTTGATATTATTTCGTATAATTATCAAAATAGTAATAATAATAATAATGATTATTACAATATAATTAATTCTTATTTAATTATTGTTGTTATTGAAATTGGACGAAAGGAATAATCAACCACATTTTAAGGTTTCATTATTTATTAAATCAACAAATGCCCGAAGTCACTTTCGGGATAACAAATTTCCCATCTTCAGTGGGTCTCTAGCAACAAAACGGAAAAATGAGAGTTATTTTGTTGCTAGAGACCCACTGAAGATGGGAAATTTGTTATCCCGAAAGTGACTTTGGGCATTTGTTGATTTAATAAATAATAAAACCTTAAAATTGTGGTTGATTATTCTTTCGTCCAATTCCAATCATGGATTACCACAAAATACCTGCTACTACTACTACGGAAGTTATTGTTATTATTATTATTATTATTATTATTATTATTATGTAGTAGCAGCACAGATTTAATATTAGTGGGAGCATTTTACTGAGTTTTCAGCAGCTCCAGGCAGACGATAATATGTAATAGATAATATATTGTAATTTCCAGTGACATTAAAATGTATTAATTCTGTTCGAGAAAAAAGGTATCAAATCGGTTTGGATTATTCGTGTATTCAATAATAGGAAATGTACCCGTGAAACTAACAATATTATTTATATAAATTGAAATAGTATCGTGTTGTGTTCGAATGAAATTACAAACTTTGCATAAGTCAGTAAATTAGCCAAAAAGAAATTAGAATGTTAGGAATTCGGAAGAATGCGAACGCTAATTTCCAAGTTGATCTATATGTGTGAAGAATCAGGATTTTTGTTACATTTCTTCCTTCAGCGAAATTCTTGTCATAAGATAGTTAACTTCTCAATGAACTATTTTGTTTATTTGTTAAAAAACTATGACAATGATCACAGTAGCTTATCCAGATGACTTAGAAACCTACCAACCATTTGCCGCAATATCGTGAGAAGTAAAGAAATAGGTTTTTGTTCTTTGCAAAGTTTGGAGAAAGCTGCGGCGTTTCTCTCGATGTAAGATTCATCTTCCATACTTCAGAAATGTCAGAAAAAACGGTATTTCATTTCGCCGAAAAATTTCACAAGAGGCAATGAAACTTTCTCCATGTATCACTGCTTTTTAGACTTCGAGATATTCCTTTCTGAACATCAAGAGACATCTTTTTCACGAATTACAAAATCGTTAGGTCGTTTAGAAAAATCAAACTTCCGTTGAAGTTGAATTCAAAAAAGTTCTCAAGCGCAAACGCCATGCTTCCGGAGAAGAATAATTGAAGCGTTTGTTCTTTGTGTAATAATAATAATAATAATAATAATATAATAATAATAATGAAAGTCAATCGAGAGAATCAATACATCGCGAAAAACGATGAATTACCATGTTACTGTCATTAAATTGAGTTGCTCTGTACACATTCAGTGAATTGCAAACCATTATATTGAGAACGACGAGTGAACACTTATAGCACTATAAATCAAGAAATATTTATGAATTTTTAATTTTAACAATAATATCCCCTTCATTGAACATTAAATATGAAGACAAATATCTGAAAAATGTGACTTCTGAATGAAAGTGCACTTCAAAAATATTAGTAAGGAAATATAAATGGATGCACTTACAATTCACAATTCCCTAATAAAACGCACATAATTGGACTGAAGCAATATTTAAAAAATGGTAATGCATCAGTTTATCTGATACAAATAACTCACGTATTTGGTTATTTAAATACTGATACGATCAATTTGTGTATATAGTGTGAGCGATATTAATCTTAGAAGGAGCATTAAAAAGTATTTATTCCTTGTATACTCTAAATTCAGTGAACAGTATATAACAAGTTTGTATCGGATTCAGCTTACGAACCTTTTCTTCCCTGAGGTCATTGAACTCTTTGTTTCCAACAGCTGGAGGCCGAACTTCGCTTCGCGAAGGTCATGACCCAAACCGTTCCTCTTACTTTGTGCTATGCTTTAAACGAGAATGATTACTGTTCTTTTGTGTGGAGCAAATGAGCGTCGCGCTCCTTTACTACAGAAAAAGTTGGAAACAGCAAGAATAGATTTCTACTAACTGGAAACCTTTTGTACTTTAAATTGCAGTATTGGATCACAAAACACGAAATCGATTGTGTCATAAACATGGCGAGCTTTATATATTCCATATTGAATACGGAGAAACGGTTATCTTCAAAGCTATCAGTGAGTTTGTTTTCCATATAACGGTAATTAAAATCTTATAACTTCTACGTGCTTGTTCACGCTTATTTTGCATTATAATAATCTCAACGAAATAATGTTTTCTCTTTAGGCCCTGAGATGAAAGTGTTAACGAGAGGAATTTATTAACGAAATGCTGTTGTACAAGATGCCCAATACCATCTACCTTCATTCAACCAACAGTACATAACACGTACTACATCGTGTTCTGCGAACTCGCTCCAGGAAACCACGAGTTCGATATGATGGTGCTTTAACCCAGTGAACCACCGGGTCGACAACCCCCGGACTTGACATTAACGCTGTAGAGAAGGGGGAAGGGGCATCCGCACGGCTAGCAGTTCGCATACGGGCGAGGGCCCAACTCGCCAAATGCGCGCTCGGCGGCGGGAAAAAGCCTGGCTGAGCCCGCGCGCCTCCCCGCTGCCCCTCCCCGCCCCCGCGCCCTCCCGATCCCCGCGCGGCAGCTGGACACGCGCGCCGCCTCCGGGCGCGCCAGGGCTGCAAGGCGTTTCCGGAGGAAGCCACAGAAGCGGCGGGGGCCGAGCGAAGGAGGAGGAAGGGCACAAGAAGCAGAAGGATGGCGCACGAGAAGGGAAGAATGAAATGTAAACAAGGGAAGAATAAAATCAGGCTGCCGGATGAAGAAGAAATATATGAAGGAGTGAAGAAAAGATAAATACAGTAAACAAACGGAAGAAGGTTTCGGAGAAGGCAGCAGGAGAGGAAAAGAGTGGAAAGGAGGGGGAAATGAAGAGGAGGTAAGTTTCAAGAAGTACGGCGTATGCAGGAGGATCGAAGAGGAGAAGATAGTTACTGGGATGGAAGAAGAGAAGAATTAGGAGGAGAAAAAACGAAAAAGGAAGAGACGGAGGAGAGAAGAAAAGGAGAAATATACGAGAGAAGAGAAAGGATAAAAGAAAGATACGATGGATAAGATGGATACGATGGATACATTGAAGAACTTAAGAGGGAACAGAAGAAAATAAACAGATGGAAATGGAAAGGAGGAGAGAGGGAGGAGGAAGAACACACGAAGGAAGAGCAGAGTAAGTAACAGAATTGATGAAAACAAAGTGAGTGAATTGGGGAGAACGAATTAATGAGTTGGGAAGAAGGAATGAGGAGAGAAGAAGAAAGGTAAGGAAGACATAGGAAAGTAAGGTACGAAAGAAAAAGGAAAAAGGAACATTATGGAAAAGTTTAGAGAAGAACGGAGGGGAGCTGAAAGAAGTAAAGATGATTAAGGGGACAGAAGGGTAGATAGAGAAGGCTGCAACATATAAATGGAGGAAAATTATTTGGAAAGGACGCGAAGGAGGAGACCATAAGCTTCGTAATGAACAAGAGAATGTTAGAAAAACAGTTATATTGAAGAAAGGCGAAACACTCTTAAAAGGGGGGAAAATTCAGAAGAAATGAGAAAATGAATTGCCAGGTGGCACCATTCGTTCCCTCGTGTCTTGTCGAGCATCCTTCGAGGACTTCATTGTTGCTCACTACAGAAAGGTATCAGAATGCCGCGCCTCTTGCTTTGCTTTGACGATGGTGATCGACACGTCACAAATATTTTAAATGACTATGGAAGGTTTTTATATACTGCTCATTCTTCGAATTTTCGTCGCTGGGTGACGCAACCATTAAAAAAGTAAAAAAGGGTCTGTCCCAAGAAATGCATACTCTTATATCTTTATACACGCGTGGGCTACATGTAATCGTTACGTAATACCAATGCAGTAATACATGATTTTTATGTAATTTAAATTGTTAGTATTCTTCCAAGCTCACTCATGAAGTGTTGAAGGCCCCTTCCCCGCCCCCAGCTGTTCCACCCGCCTGCCGGTAGCGCACGCGCGCGCCGCGTCGAAGGTGTCTGAGGCGGCGGCGGCGGTGGCGGCGCACCTGTCCGGCGCGGGGCACCGCCGGGGCACCGCGCGGCGCCGCGGTCGCCGCCACCTGCATTCCACGTGGGCGCGTGCCCGCGGGCGCGCTCTGGAGGGGGGCGGCCGGCGACCATGCGCTCAGCTGGAGAGAGGGGCGGCGACAGGCCAGGGCGGCGACAGGCCAGGGCGGCGACAGGCCGGGGCGGGGACAGGCCAGGGCGGGGACAGGCCAGGGCGGGGACAGGCCAGGGCGGCGACAGGCCAGGGCGGCGACAGGCCGGGGCGGCGACAGGCCGGGGCGGCGACAGGCCAGGGCGGGGACAGGCCAGGGCGGGGACAGGGCAGGGCGGGGACAGGCCAGGGCGGCGACAGGGCAGGGCGGCGACAGGCCAGGGCGGCGACAGGCCAGGGCGGCGACAGGCCAGGGCGGCGACAGGCCGGGGCGGCGACAGGCCGGGGCGGGGACAGGCCGGGGCGGGGACAGGCCAGGGCGGCGACAGGCCAGGGCGGCGACAGGCCAGGGCGGCGACAGGCCAGGGCGGCGACAGGCCAGGGCGGCGACAGGCCAGGGCGGCGACAGGCCGGGGCGGCGACAGGCCGGGGCGGGGACAGGCCGGGGCGGGGACAGGCCGGGGCGGCGACAGGCCGGGGCGGGGACAGGCCAGGGCGGGGACAGGCCAGGGCGGCGACAGGCCAGGGCGGCGACAGGCCAGGGCGGCGGCAGGCCAGGGCGGCGACAGGCCGGGGCGGCGACAGGCCGGGGCGGGGACAGGCCAGGGCGGGGACAGGCCAGGGCGGCGACAGGCCAGGGCGGCGACAGGCCAGGGCGGCGACAGGCCAGGGCGGCGACAGGCCAGGGCGGCGGCAGGCCAGGGCGGCGACATGCCAGGGCGGCGGCAGGCCAGGGCGGCGACAGGTCAGGGCGGCGACAGGCCAGGGCGGGGGACAGGCCAGGGCGGGGGACAGGCCAGGGCGGGGACAGGCCAGGGCGGGGCGGTTACAACAGAACTGCGCAATCGCCGCAGGGCTGGGTAAGAGACAACAGAACTATGTGGTGACAACAGGACTGGGCAGTTCCCAAAGAGCTGGGGAGTGACTATAGGGCTTGGCAATGACAACAGGGCTGTTGGTAATAACAGGGATGGGACTTGACAACAGAGCTGAGTAGTGACAACAGAGCTGGGTGGTGACAACACGGCTTGTGTGGCGACAACAGAGTAGGGTGGTGACAACACGGCTGGGTGATGATAACAGTAGCCATAGAGGTGGGCGGTGACAATGGGGTTGTGCAGTGACAACAGTGCTGGGAATTGAAAAATAATATAAACATATAATATAAAATAATAACCCTGATTTCAGATTTAGATGGCGAGCTGACCACAACCACGCTTCGTGTTATTATTAATATCGTTAGCGAAGAGGGAAAAGCAGTGGAGTCGAATGCAGTCATTGACGAAGGTGACAGGGGCGTCTGCTCTTGCTCTATTGGTAACTAGCGGGTCATTGCCAAGCCCAAAGACACATTCCACGATCCTGATAATTGACTAGCGGCGAGTAAACTAACGACTATTTGCACTAAAGTCCTAAGACGATTGTACCAGAAACTGCACATTTAAAAAAAAATAGCTGCTATTTGGAGAGAGGATTCAACAAGATCACCATCATCGGCACACTACAACACCATTTGTTCTACGTGAAAACTAGAAATCACGCTTGATTTCCGAACCCTCGCACTGATGAACTAGCCCCTTGGGAAGTTCGCTCCCCGCCAGTGCGTATTACTAGCAAATGAGCATCGTGTGCACAGGCCCTAATGGACCCGCCACACGGGCGGGCTGCGGCGCGCCGCACCAAGTTTTGTGCCATCTTCCCGCAGGCCATCAGCATTCCTGGAGGCAATTTCTTGGGCCGGCGCGGCGCGGCGGTCGCTCGCGGCGGTTAGCGTCATCAATCCGCGCCAGCAGCCGCAGCGCTCGCCGCCGCCGCCGCCGCCGCCGCCGCCGCCGCCGCCGCCGCCGCCGCCGCCGCCGCCGCCGCCGCCGCCGCCGCCGCCGCCGCCGCCGCCGCCGCCGCCGCCGCCGCCGCCGCCGCCGCCGCCGCCGCCGCCGCCGCCGCCGCCGCCGCCGCTGTCAGCAGACAGGCCGCAGACGCGACCGCTCCGCCGTCGCCGCTGTCTCTGCTGTCTCGGACGTGCAGTCGTTATTGCGCGGGCCCCAGACGTTTGTAGACGTTTGAAGTCCCTAGATTCAACGAACCAAATGGCCCCAGAGGTGAATGAATACATAAGGCAGTGGTGTCAAGGTCTTCTACTAGTTGCAGTGGCACCGTAGTATGTCACGAGCTTCTCTGCGCAACTATCGTTGGTGTGACGTGCCACCCTCGGAGCTGACTGACTTCAGCGTATTCCTTAGGCAGCGCGTCACTTGGAGCACTGTGGTTGACTTGGAAGATTTTAAAGGGAGGGCAGTTTTCTCAAGAAGAAGTCATCATGTTTCAAATAATGCACCATTTATTACTGTTGCATGAGGAGAGAGAGAGAGAGAGAGAAAGGGAGGGAGGAACGATAAATCAGATAAGGAGTATATGGGAAGTCGAGCTCAGATGTGGCGGCCTCTTACCCCATCACTCCGTGGTCCAAGCGCGGCGAAGACGACAGCAGCGGCGGCGGCGGCGGAGCTTTGCGAATTCTCACACACGCTTCTGACTCCCAATGTCTCACATGGTCCCAACTGCTTCCGTCTGTTCCGCATGGTACCGTCTGCTTGCGTGGTACCGTCTGCTTCGTATGGTTCTGTCGCTTCCGTCTGCTCCGCATGGTACCGTCTGCCCTGCATGGTACCGTCTGCCCCCCCTGGCTCCGCGGGGCCCGTATATATTGGTCCCCGCTTGCATGCGGCAGCACTTTTTAGAGGTTGTGCCCCCGAGATGTTGTGCTTGCCGATGCAAGCCGCTAACCTTCGGTGTGGAGTAATGGTGGCACGCCACATGGCTCCCATGCCTTCCAGAAAAACATAGCCATTTGGCTGTGTTTTTCGATTGAAGGAAGCTGAGCCAGTTGGTGGTGTCTCGACAAGGTGGGTACGTTTTTTTTGGGGGGGGGTAAGGGATAATACATACAAAAATATCTGGATACATTCACAAAAACTGGAGATCTGAATGATGCATGGTATAGAGTATGAAATTCGGCGATGTTTGTTTTTTATTTACATGATGGTTGCGTTGGTGCTTGTTGCATGTTTCTGATGATTCACTGATGATTCTCTGCGGTGGTTATCGTCCGGTCGAAGCAGGGATGGATGAGTTGTACTGAAGCGCTGCTGCTGATCCTGTCCGTGGGCGTCTGGCTGGTGGAGTGATGGGCTCCAATTGCTAGGAGACCGTTGTTTCCGGCTTCGACAGGGAGGGAGATAAGTTCATAATTTTGAGAAGGCGTGGGAAATGGTATATTTGGGAGTGGTGGATATTTTAGAGGTTTGCTAATTTTGGGAGCATGTGGATTCATTCTGTTAGTAATAAATGAGAGCATCAATACTAAATAATAAAGAGGTGCAAAATTGAGGATTTGTAGGAAGCAATATAGCTTGGTTTCTCTAATGTATATTTTTGATTGTGGATTTAGTTCTATGTTTTCTGTCGAAATATTCAATTACTTTTGTTGAAATCCAAGGAATATTCGCAGTTTACGCGGTTTCACGCAAATTACGCGTAAATTCACGTAAATTTTGTGTTGATGAACAACTTGAGCGACGAGTGGTGATAGTTTGTTCTTAAATGCTTCGGTCATGTTTTCCTTGACAGATGCAGAGGAGAAGAAGGCGGAAAATAGTGATGGTGGTTGTGTTGTTTCTTGTTGTTGTGATGGTGGTTGTTTTCAAAGGCGCAGGTTGTTTTCAAAAAGCGGAGGATAAGATTTTTCTGGATTAAGAGATATGCCAATGCGTCATCCCGGAAGCTGTTTGATTTAGCGTAATTCCAAAGAAGAAGCGAGTGTGGCATGGAATTTGCTAATGCTGATACGCGTAGAAGGTTGCTTGTGCGCTTGCACGGAAGTGCTGAGGCGGCGCTCTGGATTGGGGTACGGGGGAGGGATGTTCTGGGATTAGAGGAGATTTGAATGTGCTTTGGGCAGTGGGCGGCACTTGTGATTGTGGAATTACCGTGTTCTTTGTATTGATTGTTATTTTGATTAAAGAATGCGCAATTTTATTGTGTGTTTTCGCTCACACATTGTTCTTATTCTTATTTCTATTATTATTACTATTATTATTATCGCTGATTATCGTCCTGTCTTTGCAAGGATAATCTAGTGATTCCTTAGGTAAACTATGTTATTATTCCTATTCTTATTCTTATTATTACTAATGCAATTGCTCTGATAATTATCATTATTATCATCATATATCTTTCTTTCCTTGTTATCTATATCATCATTATCATCATCATATACATTTATTTCATTGTTATCAATATTATCATTATCATCATTATTATTATTATCATTATTATTACTATTATTTTTATCGCTGATTATCGTCCTGTCTTTGCAAGGATAATCTAGTGATTCCTTAGGTAAACTAAGTTGCGCAGGTAAACAGTGTGCTAAAGTTGTGTTGCGGGGGCACGATTATGGGCGCAGAAGTGACATTGATTAAACGCGTAGGGATGATCGTTTTATCAGTGATATTCACTAGGAATCGCGCGCATAAGATGCCGTGGAAGTAGTACTTTCGGCTCGAGTACCGCTAAAGTGGAGGGGATGTGATCTACATTTGTTCTACAAGTAAGTTTACTGCGGATTGGTTTAATGGTTAATTTTTTTAAGGCGCACGAGACGGTAAGGTTTCTCTGAGTCAACAACGCGACATCCCGGAAGCTATTTCAATGAGCGTAATCCCGAGGAAGAAGCATGGAATTTGCTGACGCCAGTAGATGCCAGCACAGGTTTGCTTGCGCGGAAATGCTGAAGCGGCTGAGGTGCGGGGGGGAGGGGGGGGGGCGTTCTGGCCTTGAAGAGTTGAATGTACGTCGAGCGGAGAACGTAAGTTGTGATTGTGTAATTGTAATATTGTGTAGTTGTGTTTGGAGTAGTATTGTATTCAAAATCTATATTCATGTTTCCATATTCTTTGCGATAGAGTTTGGGGATCGTTGTAAAATTAATTATAATCCGTATTCATATTTCCGTATTATTTGCATTAGTCGTTCCATTGAGAATTAAAATATACGCAATTTGATTGCACATTATCATTCATACAAGTATTATTGTTTATACAATTGTTTCAATCAATATTATCATCATTATTCATCTTTGTGACTATTATCATCATCATTATTCTATCACCATTTTTTTTCACTATTAGCATCATACATAAATATCATACATTCTATTACTAATGAATTTCACAAAGGATGAGTAACTATTATCATTAATTATCTACTTGTTTTTGCAATGCTAGGTCTCCGGAACATAATTAATTAATAATAACAGCGAAGGAGGGTGAAAGTAGTCTCAAGTAAGTGGCTTGTCGCAAGTATCGCAAAGTGGCATAGTATTAAATATTCGGTAGGTCATAGTAATTTTGAAATTTCAGCTAGTGGGAACCCTAACTGCGTAAGGTAGATTAGAAAGTGTTGAGTAGTATTTTACCTCAGGGAAACATAGAACACTGTATTGAAAATTCTGATACGTATGGGATAAAATTGAATTTAAAAAAAATACAGAATCTTTGGCGAAGCCACAACTAAGGAAAAAATGAAAACTAGGTGAGAAAATTTTCAAGTGTCATTCGAAGTGTAATTAAAATTTGGAAAGTCAGGGTGCGAAATAAAATGTCACAGAAAAAAAATTAGAAATCGTAGGGAGTGAAAAACCAAACTATAGAAAAAATTTTGCATGTCAGCCACAGTACTCGTAAAAATAGTTTACGCAATCGTTTGTGAGGCGATGTAAGCGTAGGTTCGTTGCGCCAGAAGTGAATCTGACGCTAACCGCTGCCACCAGATGTGACGTGCGGCCACCCGCTGCCACCAGATGTGACGTGCCACCCTCGGAGCTGACTGACTTCAGCGTATTCCTTAGGCAGCGCGTCACTTTGGAGCACTGTGGTTGACTTGGAAGATTTTAAAGGGAGGGCAGTTTTCTCAAGAAGAAGTCATCATGTTTCAAATAATGCACCATTTATTACTGTTGCATGAGGAGAGAGAGAGAGAGAGAGAAAGGGAGGGAGGAACGATAAATCAGATAAGGAGTATATGGGAAGTCGAGCTCAGATGTGGCGGCCTCTTACCCCATCACTCCGTGGTCCAAGCGCGGCGAAGACGACAGCAGCGGCGGCGGCGGCGGAGCTTTGCGAATTCTCACACACGCTTCTGACTCCCAATGTCTCACATGGTCCCAACTGCTTCCGTCTGTTCCGCATGGTACCGTCTGCTTGCGTGGTACCGTCTGCTTCGTATGGTTCTGTCGCTTCCGTCTGCTCCGCATGGTACCGTCTGCCCTGCATGGTACCGTCTGCCCCCCCTGGCTCCGCGGGGCCCGTATATATTGGTCCCCGCTTGCATGCGGCAGCACTTTTTAGAGGTTGTGCCCCCGAGATGTTGTGCTTGCCGATGCAAGCCGCTAACCTTCGGTGTGGAGTAATGGTGGCACGCCACATTGGGAAAGAATACTATTAGTCACCCCGCCGTTTTACGATAGCGATGGCGTAGTCTCTGGTGGCGGGGTAATGAACTGCGTGGAGAGGCGATTTCGTCGTGGCACTCATGCCACGGACTCCCGGTCGTGGTGTCGACCTTGTCTACACTGACATAAGGTGAATAAACGCTTGAGTAGAGCCCGTGGTGTATAGCTGCCCCAATATGCTTTTTTTTAACAAAATTGGTTTATAATTATCCAAAAGTGCGTAAAATAATTGATATGTATTTTGTAACCGTACACAAAAGTAATACATTTAAATGACATTTAAGAATTTTTATTAATATTTAATGACCCAAATATTAATAACACTAGGAATATCTGGTTAATTCGCACATTTGTCTGTCGTTTGAATAAAATTATATTAATAACGGTGAACATATCATTTCATATAATACCCTACTTATGTGGACAGTAGCCTTAGAGCGCTGGCTAAAGTAGTAAGGTGATTGAGTGTGAGGTGTCTTGCTTTGTGAGAATATTTTGACACAAAAATCCTTTTTGAAATTATATTCATTAATTCAACGTCAAAAACAGTTAAGACTGTGTGACGCGCTACGAGAAGGAGTGTATTCTGTGCACGTTTTCTTAACTTTCGGATACCTACCCTAATCCATATACAGTGCTCCAGGAAAGTCTCTCTGCACTGTCACCTCTCTGGTGAGAATGCTAGCAACAAAAATTACGTTGGTAGCACGAGTTACAACTTGTAACAATATAAAATGTAATACTATGCTTACTCACTACAATCACAATAGATTCTGTAAAAGCTGGGATCTTCACTTGTTCCCAGTCATCTGATTGCTACCAACTGAAATACAATGTTTAATACGAGGCCAAGACTCGTCTCGATGCGGAGAGACTTTCCTGCCGCACAGTACAAGTTGAAATCTGAATGCATTGCATAGACTCAAGGTTGTTTCATGTAAATTTCGAAGGTCGAAGATCGTAGCGTCGTCGCCCACTCGTAAATGTGTAGCGAAGCGTCAACTGAGGTACATAGTAAGGTTATGTTGTGTGGTATCTTGTAAATAATAATTTACAATTCTAAATATCTGGCACGTGCATGACATTCATCGAATGTCTGGCAAATGCCTTTGACGTGGTTCTTTACGTCACGTCTCCTATTGCCATCCAAGCGTTACCGTCATCGACATCCCACCCCCCAAAATAGTGAATGTCAACTTCAGCCAGTCGCATTGCCAACACCATTGTAGTCAGTATTGTCCTCACAACCGACGTCACCACAGGCATGGTGTTTACTGCCGCTTGAGATGTCACCTCTGTCATATCTTTCACCAACTGTTATCCCCTTCTTCATTGCCCTGTAAATCAACCTCATCATCGTCTTCCATCAAGACTTCGAGTCGTTAATGCTCTCAGTCCCTCCTCTAGGGTGCGAATTGTCGGGGATCGTTTTCCCTCCTGGAGGGTTTGATGACCTCTTCTATTATTTTCTTCCTAGTAGAGATTCATGTATCATTTCCAAATTTTGAAATGTTGAATAAAATTTCCGAAGAATATTCTGAGGATTCGTTCAGCTTGTGGTGCGAAAGTGGATAGGTTTTCGTTTCACTAGTCGCTTCGTCCAATCACAGACCTCTCACAGGTTTCGTCATGGCACCTCTGATTGCTCCCTCGTTTTCTTTATGCTTCCCCCAGAAAATATGACAATTCGCACTCTTCTCCGCCGGGTAGCATAACCGCAGTCGATTTTACCATTACGGCAGTGAATACAATGTCCTCATTGTTTGTGTCGTTTCCACGAACGCTGCCCCCACTACTGCCTCCACTGTCAACTACTGCGTCAATCGCCGACTATACTACTGTGTTTGACGTTCCCGTTTCCTTTTTCTGCTTCTGTTCTCCTAAATGCCTTGGCTTAAACGCGTCTTTTTGGTTGGTAAGATCCATGAAGGATTGTCTTCAGGGACATTTTTAGTTTATCGTTAACGTAACTTTCAGTCATTTCATTTGCACCATTCATTCAGTCTGATTAATCGCGTTGTTGTCAAATAATGCTAATGTTATATTAATGCCTACGCTCTTCGGGAAACAAATAATCGTAAATGCGTGATCAACAATGGATTAACATTCCAGAGATGTCTTGAAAGATAATGTCGATTATGGACTTACAAAAGAATTGTGGAAAGTGCCCTCATTAGAGGCATTATTTCATGTTCTAAATTTCACTCTTTACAACCCTTTTCCCTCATGTCTCTTCTTTTATAAGTCTGCAATGCATCCTGCTTTGTTTCTGTGTTCTTTTTCTCTTTTGTTTTGTGCTTCCATTTTTTGGTTTCCTGAGGTTTTTATTTCAAATCGGTCATCTACATCCTTTATTTCCTATTCACTTCTATTTGTCTTGTACCTCTTTACGCGTTTCCTTGTTGCTTCTAATTTGTTTACAATTTGTTTTTTAATACCTTTTACCTCTTTTCCATTTCCAACTACATTACGCAATATATTCACTTTACACTCGTTTACCTTCGTCTTTGCCCTAATTTTTCTTTCCGCAAATATTCGTTCTCACTGCTGTAACCAAGATCGATCTTATGAAACTTTCACATATCGTATTCAATTTACGTAAGTATTAGGAGGAATTACAACAAACCACCTTTTTGAGGGAGCCTACGGATGTGGTGTGTACTGTTTTTCCACATTTGTAATAAATACAAAGAAAAAATGAACACGTTCAGGAATGGTTTTCGTTGATAGTCTTTATATTTTTTCTATAACGATGTTCAAAATATAACAATACCGTTTCTGATATGTGTAATAGCTTTTTTTTCCCTCAACCACCGTTGCCTGGCGTGTTCTGTATCATAAAGAAAACATAATAGAAACGATTCTCGACCATCATGTGGTTCTTGCTCTGGTATTGCCTCGCCGAAATGTAGCGTCTGAACTGCAGTAATGTACATTGGGATGAACTGGATTGGCGTGGAATAGCAGCCGTTTACGAAGAGGAGATGGCGGCAAAAAAAGGAGCACGAGATTGAAATTGGCTGGTCTGTGTAACTGTATCGACCCGAAGATATGCAGTATGCTTTCTTCCTTCTTTGAATGTTGTAATGCATTAACATTCCAGCAGTCTTTCAAACATAAGAAGATCAGCTGAATAGCAATCCTGGAAACCATATCCAATTGGTATATGAATACAGTCTAAACAAAATCACTCCATAGGATAAATTCTACCCCATATCCTATCAGTTACGACTATTTACGGAACAACTAATTATCCTTTTCTCTTCATCTCTCACCTTATAAATTTACCTTTCAGTAATACCATTTCCTAGACAAGTTGTTGCCACATTATTCTGAGCAGCCTATCGTACAAGTTTTTCACGTGTTCCTTACACTATGTGTTAAATCAGACTAACTCGTTTGCTTTCAATTGAATACGGCTAAGAGTAAACATATTCATCCTTTACTTCCCTCCCAAATGGCGCGCTAATAGTGGTAAGGTTTCTATTAGAGCGACAATAATTTTGACTATCGGAAACGTTTATGGGCACATACCGTGTAAGGGATGCAGTACAGTGCAGATCTCTGAAACACACGATTAAGATGCATTTCAAACACATGTAATGAAATGGAAACCCGAATAAAATATCATAGAAATGAATGTTGGCGAAAGGAAAATAGTGCTACAGAAAACTTACTTTTCGTCACATTAGAAATCTCATTTATAATGTAATTTTACGTATTTGCGTAGGTAAGGCAATAATGATGGGTAGCACACATGAGATTGAATGCTCTTTAATACTTCACACACTCTCGCTTAACCGCCAACTCTGCATCAAAAAGTATTCTAGTCAACGGGTGCTTGTCTAACATTCACATGTTTATGACTAACCTTCATCAATGCGTTGCATATACGATACGTACTATGCACATCACTAGCTGTTTTGTTACCGCAGTGTGCAAATAGTGCATGCGTTTTTCCTTGTTTTGACATTCTTTTTGAAGATGCCCACATTTAATTTTTTACAAGGAACAGAATGCTGTTACCTGAGTTCTTTAACAAAACTCGTTCCTGCAAAAAATGAAGTGTCCTTTCTGTGCGACAAGACTCGCCGTTTGACCTACAAATGATTAGTGTGCTATATTTTCATGTCTGAAAAACATGGGAATGCGTTTGGATTCAAGGCGGCTGCCAGTTCAAACGAAATTCATTAATGCGCGCCTTGCTGTGCGCAATATTTTTGTACTGTTTTGTGTTGAGAGACATTTACGACCGGGTGCGTCATGGGGGTGAAAGAGACAATGACCTGCTGTGGACTCCACAATGATACAGTGGTTTTAGTGGTTCAGAGAGACTGATGGACATGGTTCAGGGCATCAACAGATGTCACTGTTGGCCTTTTGATCGGAAGATCCTATGTTTCGAGTCCTGATGGACGCAGGATTGTACTCTCTAGCTAGATAGCTAGGCGAAGTTAAGTCGCTGTGTGGAGGAGAAATTTAGCGGTCGGCTGCTCTGATAGTTTTCCGAAGTTTCTCTGATTAACATTAGGCGAATGTGGGAGCAGTACTCTAACAAACGGGCCATGGATTGCGTGCGATCTTTCCCTCCTCCTCCTTGTCCTATCCGTATCCCCTTACTTACACACACTTACACTTACATGCACTACATTATCACCGATGTCAGGAGCTCAGAACTTGTTCTGACCGGGGCTGTGTCCCGTTGGTGGGAGATACCTGAATGGGGAAACTCCCAAAGCGACGTGTAGATCGGCCCCGGATCTCGCCACCCAGAAGAGAACACCGCCACTTTCCGTAATAAAACATGCAGTACACTTAGGGGACCAAAAACCATTCACTGACGCTGCCGGCATCACGAGGTAAGAAATCGTTCACTTCTCGCTGCATGTATAAATACATTAACACCAACGCCCAGCACACTTATTTGAAGATCCACATTACTGGTCAACTCAAATTTGTTCCCCTTCAGAATTTGTGGTTTTTAAATTCTAAATTGGCTTAAACGTTCTAAACGCAACATAAACCAAATTTTGGTATTACTGGCTTCGTCGAGATCGAATGTTGCACGCTCCTGGCAGGGGCGGACCAGCCGATCATATTGGGGGGGGGGACCGTAGTTTTTTGTAAAATAATAAACATATTTGTTATTACATTGTATATTACTTATGTTCTGTAGATGTAATATAAAATATTATTGTTTAAATAATTACATAATTTGAACATAAATAAATCTTTAAATCATTTTTCCCAAATCAAGGAAGATAAACGAAAACTCGAGGCCTTTGGGGGGGGCCATGGCCCCATGTCCCGCCCCTGGATCCGCCAGTGGCTCCTGGACAGGGTAAGTTCATACCTTGAGACGACGGACTGTTCGAATTTTCATCTTAAAACTGTGTTTGCAAACTATTTGCCTGTGATGGATGTCGGAACGAAGGCTGACGTAAAGGAAATGCTGATTGATCCACACCAAAATTGATCATATACAGTCAAGTTAAACAAATTTACTATTTTTTAAGAAAAATGTTGATATAACCAAAGGTTTGGCGCTTTGCCTTGCTCTAGTAGTATAATTTAACAACATAACAATAGTTACATAAGATGGCCGAATAACGACAATGAGTATGCATTGAGTATGCATATAGCGAAATTAAATGGGAGTTAATGAGTAACTAGTGGTGCTAACAGAATGGCACAGACTTTCCCGCATTAGTTTTCTATTTCCTTTGGTCTCTCCTACCTATTCGGCCTTGCCACATACTTTTTCCAGCTGCCAACAATCGCCGCCTAAAGTACATTTTTTGACATTTCCTCAATTTTTCGGTTTCCTAATGGAAGAACGGAAATATTATTTTAAAAATATGAAAGAGCAGTAAAACCTCGTCCTAAATGGCAATTTTCTTTCAAAAATTTGGAGCCGTTTTAAGAAAATGGCTTTTAAGCACCACTGTCAATGAGACATTTTAACCTCTTTCTCACAGAAAATTTTTCAGTTTTCGAAAAAACTTCATTAGAAGTCATTTGAAGTACTTTAACTCATTAATATAATAGTATTTACAAATAGCTGGAAAAGTGCATATAAACGGTGTGAGATTTCCAAAAAATTACGTTTGTGTAATTTTTGAAAAAAACAATAAAGAACCCCAAAATGAAGTTTCGTCATATTAAATAGTGCAATTAGCACTATTTGTTCGAAATTTTGAAGAAAAATTTGTGGCCGTTTTTGAGAAAATGGCCTTTGAGCGTTTCTGAAAATGTGGAATTTTGAGGTAGTTTTCACAGAAAATTGTTCAGTTTTCGAGAAACTTTATATGACATTATTTAAAATAAATGTACTCATAAATATAATAATGTAAACAAATTGCCGTTAATGTAAATATGAACGACGTGATAGACAAATCAAACAAATAAATTTTTTGCAATTTTAGAAAAAACAAAAGAATAGAGTAATATGGAGTGTATGTCATGCCATAGAATACATTTAGCACTACCCGTTCCAAATGTTTAAAGAGAAAATTTCGAGAAAATCTTTTTGTTATTTTTTAAAATGCACATATTGCACGCAATATTGCGCGAAAAACTACTATAATTTTCAAAAAAATTAATATGGTCTTAATTAAAGAACTCACTATGGAGAATATATTTTATTTGAAGGAAAAATTTCCAAATTCAGTTTTATAGCTGTAGGAAGACGTCGAAAAAATTCAAAATTTTGCAATTTCCGAAAATTCGGGATTAACCGTGACAATCGGACCTACGCCACATTTATAAGTGTATTTTACTATATTCTTAAAAGAAATTTAAAGAAAAACTTTGTATCCGTTTTTGAGAAAATTTTGAAAATGTCCGGGGGGCTTGATGTAATGTACCCCCAAATTTTGAAGAAAGTTTTTCAAAATCGACACGCCTCGAGTCAACGCAGATCGACTGGCGAATATCAACTTTGGAAAAAGTCCTATGTATAGTTTAGACGGTAGTCGTGTTCACAGACGGAGAGACTGACGGAGAGACGGACAGACAGACAGACAGACAGACAGACAGACGGACGGACGGACGTTTTGAAAAACACTTTTTCGGTATCAGGGAACACCAAATCGTGTATTTCCGTTGAAATCTTGAAATCGTTTTTCCCAGGAACCAACTTTGCAACAACATATAGAGGGTGGACCATTATACTTGACAAATCAAAATAACTCGAAAAATATGCAACGTACAAAAAATGTCAAAAGCAATAAATTAATATCTCCAAGGTGGACATCTGTCAGACCTAAAATCAAACTTCCACGCTCGCCCCTAGAGGGCGAGGTGGAAGCCAACTTTGAAATCTGAAATGAGAACCCCCACTTTTTATCGCAGATCCGGGTTCTACACTAAAAAATACATACATTTTGTCTAAAACATTTTTTTGATCGAGAGAGACGATCCAGACATGTTCCAGACAAAATATTTGTATCTCCAATGAGAAAATCTGGCTGACCTAAAATCAAATCTCCCTCCCGCGCTCCCTAGGGGTGGGAGAGGCAACTTTGAAATCTTAAATGGAAATTTCCCCCCCTTTTTCATTAAAGAATTTGTTTTAACGTAGTTAAATCAGCGCGAGAGATTTGAAGCCGCTGGACGTACATGAATACAAATAATTGGATCATTTCTCGATCAAAAATGTGGCAGAGACGGGGCTGGCAGAGAGGGGCCTGGCAGAGACGGTGCTGGCAGAGGCGGTGCTGACAGAGACGGTACTGACAGAGACGGTACTGACAGATACGGTACTGACAGAGACGGTACTGACAGAGACGGTAGTGGCAGAGACGGTAGTGGCAGAGACGGTAGTGGCAGAGACGGTAGTGGCAGAGACGGTAGTGGCAGAGACGGTAGTGCAGAGACGGTAGTGGCAGAGACGGTAGTGGCAGAGACGGTACTGGCAGAGACGGTACTGGCAGAGACGGTACTGCAGAGACGGTACTGGCAGAGACGGTACTGGGAGAAACTGGGCTGACAGGTAGGCAATGCTGGCCTGTTGGATGGCTCTGATGAGGGAAGCGAGCTGCTCCTTCCTTCGGTCGCCGTCCCTCCTGGCGCGCGTCTGGAAGCGCGCACAGTGGGCAAAGGCGGGCGCTTCCGAGGCGCCGCGCTGCGCAGGGCCGGTTCTCACCTGGAACTAATTTGCATACTGCCCCGTAATTGACAACGGTACTCCCTCTCTCCCGCGGTTCCTGCGGGAATTGGTGCTTCATATTTCCGAAGAGCGCTCCACACGTTCAGCTGTCGAATTTTGGGGCCTCCGAGACGCAGGTCGGCTCACCAGGCGATGGAAGGATGCGGCGAGAAGAGGCGGAAAAGACGACAGCTTTTGGAGTTGAACGATGCTTGAATTTAGTGTTAAATTGTTAAACTTTAAGTATGAACATCAAACATTCACATTCATTGCATATTAGCATCAAACATTAATTTTTTTATTAAGTTCCTTGCTAATTTTTTAAGATGTTCGTTTGACTCCTCTACTGTACCGATCTCTGTGTTATTTTTTTAATGAAAGAAAGTGATCTTAAGTTTTTTCGTTTATTATTTTTTATGATCCACACGTAATAAATAATACAATGCTTATTTGTATTAATTTTTTCAGTTCTAATATCGATGTCAATCAATAAATCGATAGTATGTTGTCTATTCGCCTCATGGACTAGTGACCACCCTAATCCTTCCGAATCACTCGTGGATACTCGTAGTATGTTCTCGTAACGTACTCGTAGTGGAAGATTTTTTAAAATATAATTTGAAATTGAGAGGTGTTACGACTTTCAGTAACGAGACTTTATAGTTGCAAACCCGAGTTAAAATATAAATTGTCACACATACCTATACTCAGGGTGGGAATCAAACTCACGATCATACAAACTGTGTGCACTCGTCTTTATTTAATGTGCTCTCGAAAGAACTAATTTTTATTGCTTTTCTGTGCACCCTTGTTGTAGAAATCATTTTACAGCTAGTTTGGAGGGGTCGCTCTACAACTTACAGGATTTAGGTCGTAATCCATTCCCATAGATATAAGATATAAGGTTTATTCTACAATTGGGCTGATGTTGTCCGGTGGCAGAATACAGAAACATAAAAGTACATTAGATTAGGGATTGCAAGCCTTTTTCTTTAAACGACCCCTTTTATAAGAAATATTGCTCCATGGCCCACTTTGCATCGACTCCCTCTATAATAAACTTCATACATATTCATAACACCAAAGAATTGCACTTGGGTTAAAGATACCAATTTCCAATCCCAATATTTCGTAAATTTCTAGAGTTTCAACATAATCGAAGGCGCTTTCGCTTCTGAGTAGCTGAGTTCTTAATCTCCATTGTTGTGCATAATTAGAAAATGTTTAGCATGGCAATAACATACCTGCTGTACATATTCCGGAGAATATTTTCTTGTGCAATAGAGTAACGTTGTGTATAAATACTTATGTCTTGAATTATTTAACCATCTTTAGCAGTGTTGGAGTAAAGTATTTGAATTGGGTTGAACAAAATTCATATTTCAAATATAAACAATTTTGTCCTAGGAGTAGAAAATCTGGGCCTGGGAGTAGAAAATCTAAATGGGGTCCCTATCTTCGATTAAATGTGAAATAAACATTTCAAATGTAATTGGAATAAGTACGGAAGGCACAATGGAGAAAATAAGTGTAGAGTTCGATTTGTTTTGATCTTTCACGTTCCCGTCAGCGACGGGACTTCACGGGGTACGGTGCACGAATTACACTACGCTAACTACAACCCTTCTTCTAAGGTGAATAATGGATACAAGAGAAGAGGAGCGAATTTGTAGTTTATTATTAGTTGTGGAATGTGGAAAGGAATGGAAAGGAAACCTACAGGGCTGTGGGTTCCAGTTTTAGAGTTCAAAATAAATTAACGACAAGAAAATTAGCAAATGTAATGAAACAATCTGCAAATAAAACCGGTATCCCTTCGAATCATGATACCAAGGTAGCGGAGTGAATACCAGGAGTTATTTACATCACGGCTGCTCAAGTGCAAGAATTTACTCAATGAAGCGGGGGTGGCTTTCGGCCGTGGCCCGCTATAGAGACCCGTCTGATATTCGCCTTTCACTAAACTAGAGCTGATCGTCCCGAGCGGCGCGCAACGCCGGTGGCCTGTAGATAAACCGTCGGCCAGGGCACGCCAAGTGGGCCACTCTCTTGAGCAGTGGTTTACATGATTGCGAAATCTCGGTATTCATGCCGTCATTCCTAGTACAAAGCGTTCCAATCGACTGTTGCGGACATCTCTTTCATCTGAATGAGCGTGGGTCGACGACCGTACGAACCACATCTCAACCGCGGACAGGCTCGCGGCTTTTTCTGCGGCGGCTGCCCAACGCACCTTGAAAACGCACGGGTGCGCGCCACCACCTTTTAAGAGCTAGTAGCCTGGAGAAAAAGACAGGAAGCAGGAAATGGGGAGAAAAATGACTATGGAACGCAATTAAACGCTGAGGAATGGAATGGAACGGAAGGTAAAAACTTAAAAAGCATTTGAGTGGTAAGGTAAAAACAAACAGTATTCGGGAGGTGAATAGTATTCGGAGGTGAAAAATATAACACACGAATGAACGTGGTAATGAAGTCGCAATAAGTCGGTACTGGTAATAATGGTGCTACTGGTAATAATGTGCTAAGGTGCTACTGGTAATAATGAAGATGGTGAGAAAGCTCAATACATTCTTTGATGATTCAAAGAATGAAAATATTATGACGGTGAATAAGATAAAGTTCAAGGATGTGGTTGTCAGTAGACGAGTACAATTACTGAAGGGCATTTGTCAGTAAAGACAGACATAGGTTGATAATTTATCTTCCTTCGTCTTCTTTTGATTGTACGTCGTCCCCATGCCATTTGTATCGATGGCAACGTGTAGGTCGTTGACGTCGTGCATAGCGACCACACCCCCGATTGCAGACGTCCATGCCGCTTTTTATGAAGAGGCCACTCCTATTGCGCTCTGCGAGCAAGCCGTCGCGAACACCGGACCAGTCCTAGCAGAAAGAATAAATCATGAAAACTAATCATGCTTCAGGAGCACATCATTTCTCTTATTTATTCCTAACAGATATATAATAGTGTGATATTAGATGAACCTGTGTGAAAATGTCACCCATATGCACATTTGAACTCGATTGCATAATTTATTGCTGCCCTCGAAGATTTCATTTGAATCATCACCTCATTTATCTAACACATGCTTATGGCAGTGCTCCCAACTCACAAGACTGTTAGTTCGCGATGGGTTTCCCCTTCAACGCTATGCTTTACACTGACACAGTGATTTTACTTTTCAGTGCCTCGATACAACGTTGATTTTCAAATTTTATTCTGCATAAAGGGAATCGTCATACCTGACAGAAGACACTACGTGGTTCCGAAGGCAATTTCAACTCATTCTGTATACCAGAACGCGGAAAAAGATAGTGTTGCTAGAACAGTATCTAGTGTGTCGTATTATTTTTGGTGAAACTAATATAGTATTGCAAGTTGTAATCTACTAATTCTTTGGCCATCCTGTGAAACACACACTTCAGCAAAATTAGCGCGCAGGATTCGATTTTGAAAAGTTCGTAAGTTCAAAGATTTAAAGGCAAAGCACATGTCCAATCGAACTATATCGGACTTCCGCCATATTTATGAGCGCACCTTTCTCAAAACGAGAAAACAAGAAGAAACAATTTCCGTTTGGTTGAAAATTCTGAGTACGGATTAGGCACTAGTCTTGTTTACAGACCGACAGGTAGGCGGCCAGGCAGGATAGCTGGCAGGTAGGCAGGCAGAGAGACGCACAGGATTTGGATACAAGGAACACAAGAAAGTAATACATTAAAAATGGGAGTAAGAATAATTCTTTTTTTGGTATCAAGGCTCCACAAAACGTTTTTCCTAACAAAACTTCCGCACATTTTCTCGTATCATTACATAAATTTCGCTACGATGGACTTACGTGGCTCACTGATGTATTACTCGTTCACTTTATATTTGCAGACGGCAGAATTAGGAACTAATGTTGTTTTGAAAGTGACGGCCCGAACACACAACCGAGAATACACGAATGGTCCCGATGTCAATCGGCATCTGACCAATCAGCTGTCTCCGAAGGCCGCACAAGCGCTACGGACACAGCTGACGAATTATGACTATTTGACAATGAGCTGGAGTCGCGCTCTTAAATGATTAAGATAATATACAATAAAATAGATCACACCACACGCTATTCACAACATTCACGCACAATATTTTTATTTCTTCTTTGCACTTATCTACCGCTTAATGGTTATGTTCTTGCCCCGTCGGGGTTCTGTGTGCTGCTCCCCGCCATCTATATCATATTAAACGGTATCTACTGCAGACGCGTGTTTCTCATTCAGTCGGCGGTGACCTCATGTAAACAGATCGCAGCGCTCCGTCTGCAAATGTGAAGTGAACAAGTAATAATTGCAGTGCCTCTGGCCGGGACGTCCTAGAGTTCGTCCCAACGATGGAGAGGGTCCGAGAGGAGGATCGAGAGTTTACATCTTGTCTCGGCTGGGCTATGTCACGCTGGTGGGAGATACCTAGTTGGGGAAAATTTCCGCAAACTGACGCAGATCGCCGCTGAATCGCGTCCTCCAGCTGGGGAAGATCACCGCGACCTCCCGCGATAAAACCACTCATTACACTTACATGTCGAATGATCTTAGCAGTTGACGCGCCAGGAATCACCGGTATTCTCAATCAATCAAATCAACCGTATCTTCAACCCTCACTTATACATTTTATGCAGTACATTTTCGCACACGTAGGGAGACCAATCGGGAGTTTAGAGCTTCTCGTGGCTGGGGCGGCTCCCCGTTGGAGGGAGATACCTTGATGCCGCCAGAATTCTCGTCCTAACAGTGGTTGAATGTTTAACGCTCGGGCTCTCAATAGTAGTGAATTGCCAATCTTTAACTTACTCCAGGGAACAGAAGTCAATACTACTATGTTGTTCATCGCCACGTCCAACCCCGAATCTGTCACCCACATGTGCAAGTAATTTTAAATTTTCCGGTAAATGTATCGGAACAGAGAAGGAGTAGAAGAAAGACCATGGGCGGTCCGTAGCCCGTTTTTTAGTGTTCTGTTTCGGTACTCACCAGGCCTTGTGATAGAAAATTGCCGGTCGGTGCATCCGGCTGCTAGAATTATCATACTGTCGTTAAATGCAACGTAACTACGGATGTACATACTGTCCAAAACTCGTCACTGTCGTAACTCGAAACTTAGCCCACTGTCGTAACTCGTAACTCGACAACCAGCTATTGCAATCGCTCCCTGCCT
>JAHLJT010008446.1:253583611-253674227 GCA_031308135.1 Acheta domesticus | reverse complement strand
GACAGTTGAAGATCAATGGGCGTACTCGCGCCTTGCTCTTCTAATTGGCCGTTCTCGCCACGAGGGTCACGTCTGCGTAAGTGGACGTGCCACTGGCGAATGGCCGGTGGCGAACGCTGAGTGGCGGTGGGTGGTGATAAGTAGCGGCTTGTGGATGCTGCACGCATGCCATGTGTAGGCTCCAAGATTCGCTGCCGATGAAGAGGACATCCTGTGTATTATGATTTTTACTTTCTCGCAAAGCATTGTAAAAAATGGTGATTTTTCTGAAAAAAAAACCCTCGAATGTTGGAGCTCTGATGTCAAAAAAGTACACCAGTGGAAACATACATTTCGCATCGAAAAGCCTTGGTCCTTAGGTTGATGGCGATAGACATCCCTGCCAGCCGAAAGCGCTATCTAAAAATTCTTTTCGAAACTACGTTGTCTAGTTCGAACAATGAAAATGAAATTTATTTTATTGGAGGGCGTATAAAATAATTTAACGTCCATTGAGAGCTAAATAGTAGTAGTATAGAGGTAAATGCCTACGTGATTCCTGCCCATGAAACTGAATGATATTAATTTTTGTATACCTATTGTTGATTTCAAGTTTCGTTAATATAAAATGTGTTGTTAATAGATGAAGAGTATCAGAACAGTTTTTATTTAATTTTATAAACAATTAATTCTTTCCAGTTTCTTGACATTTTGTTTTTTCGAGGGGGATGTTTTCAAATGGCCCATACATGAATAATAATATAACTGTTTTAAAACAAGCCAATAACAAACCAATAAAAGCGTAAATTGTTCGTTTTAATAATAATAATAATAATAATAATAATAATAATAATAATAATAATAATAATAATAATGATAATAATAACACCATGCAACAAAAAAACCTTTTGCTTGTTTAAATGAATTTCAAGCTTGTTTCGGATGAATTAGGTCTCAACTAAACTACACTGAGTATTCCTACTTTTATATAATCGTTTCGTTGCTTTTTATAACCAATTATATGTAATCTGTTTCACATTCACATAACTGATGAATAATGGCATCTTCCCGTTATTGTAAGTGAATTCAGACTGTTTTTGTAATGTGTGTGGTATTTTCCTGGGATCGAAGGCAGTAAAGCATAGAATAAAGGATCCTAATCCTGCTTAGCATAGAGTTCATATTTTGGTATGCCTGTGGAAAGCCAAGACAAGAACTGGGGACCACATATCGTATGTGGATGTAGCAGATCCACTCTCGACGCCTGGTATAGAGGAGAAAACAGAAAAATGAAATTTGGAGTGTCAAGTATTTAGCGAGAACCAAAAGATCACCTCTCCAACTAAAAACGCTCTGCAACAAAAATACATGACTAAGAACATGGAATATGGAAATAGAGAATGCCCTAAATGGAAAGAAAAAACATATATAGAGTATTTAAAAAGAAAACAAGACTCTGCAGCAAACAATAAAGAGAAACGTAATTAGGCTCCTAAATAGTAACACAAGCCCACCAATAATCCTGGGACAAATTAATATCCAACGTAGAAAACGACGTAGGCAAGAAATAGCTTATAAATGTATATGCAGAGGAACATTGTGGTGAAGGGTTCCATCAGGGACTTAATAATTGTTTGAAAGAAGGTACCCGGGACAGTATAATGAGGGAATGCTTGGTGATTATATCTGGAGACTGATCAGAGAAAGTGATGTAACGTACAAGATGAAATATAGAAAGAACACATTTTTAAGCACACTGTACGTGATATTGTGAACATTTCATGTACTTTAACATATTTTCATATATGTTTACTGCATTTACATTTTTCCAAACATTGTATTTAAGAATTTCTTTTGTTTTGTTTCATGGGTATATGTAAACGAGTATTCATTATTTCAGATATATGTATTTTCCTCAAATTAAGAAATCGATGCCATTCCCTAAAATAATTTCCCATATGAAAAAGTGTGTTAACAAAGTGTTTTGAAACATACTGCATCAGAAACAACAAAAAATTAACTTAAACAAAATTTTGTTGCATGGTGTAATAATAATATAATATAATAATAATAATAATAATAATAATAATAATAATAATAATAATAATAATTTTATTCCCATCTTGTTTTACAGAGATAATCTACATTGAGTTTTCTTGGAATACTAACCATCAATAACCAGTTGTGATGGTTAGCAATACTGAGTTTATACTTTATTATCTGTCTACGTATACTTCCTTTCTGTCCACAAATCTATTATCTTTACTATTATTTCTATTATCTTTACTATCTGTCTACTTATACTTTACTATCTGACCATAAATTAATACGAGAAAGGCGATGGGCAGGTTATGTAGACACAGGTCAGGATTAAGAATCCAATACCTGAATAGAGTAGATTGTCGCTATCAAACAGAAGTTGATCTCACGTACATTCAATCTGATTCTAGTGACGATACACTCGTATGCGAAAGCCAGTTTTACTCATAGTGCGTCGAATCACGTTCTGAAGTTGATGAACGAAATAAACAGTCGAGAACTCGTACAATGCAACGTAATTTTGACTGATTCACAACTGAGCACATATTCTTGAATATACCTGCTTTCATAAATGATATGAACTGCTTCAGATTATAATTCTGAATGATCTATAATGCTTAACGATAGGAAATTGCTTGTCTTATGGTGCATTTACGATGAACCAATCTTGCTACGAATTTCGAACCGAGAACATATTTGATGGTAGCCTAGAACCAGGAGCGACTTCTCGCCTGACTGCATTTTCCTACATGAAATATAGATTCCTTATCGCAGCACGATCTGCCGTGCACAAGCTGGCTGTGCAGAGCCAGTGGTAGCCGTCTTCTCGCAGTGCGGATGGCGTAGCCAGTGACGAGATTGGGTAGATCGTTCTGACAGTTTTGTAAGAACATATACTTCTCCTAATAGTATGTCATACATTTTTTAACACATAGTTTAACGCACAGATTTTAATTGTTATTGACGTTAACAAATAAATAAACATCTTTAGGAATATTCGATGTGTATTCAATTCCAGGCAGCAGGAATATTCAATTTGACAGCATTTGGAAAGGATAGACTAGAATAAGCAGTAAAATGTAAAGGAAATACATGAAAAAATGTACTATCAGGTTACACATGAACATGCATATCATCGTAAAATCACATATATGTAAATTCAAGGAAAACGGTATGTAGCAACATTTGCCAGTAAACGGATGTCTAGAAGCTTTGCTTCTATGTTTTCTAAATTTTACAGAAGAAACTTTTTAATGTGAATTACTCTTATTAAAACTGCTGGAAATGACATTGACCCTTCATTCACTGATTATACTAAGAAAGCGAAACGAAAGTCAACTGCAGCCATTTTTTCGCTCCGAATTCTCGATTCGCGCCACGATTATTTGTTTTCATGACATGTAGCTGTAGAGTATAGTTCTAAATATTACACAGTGGCTTGATCTACGTTACAGAGACCCTTTCTTCCATAAAAAACATGATTTTCGAAATATGGTGACGTAGTCTAATTGTAAGGACCCTTATTAAAATAAATGCAATATGCATCCCCAAGAATAGGAGCAATTTACCTCAGATCAGAATTTTTAAATCCGTGAAGCTAAGATATCCATGTGTTATAATAATGATCTCTCTCTCTACATACTTTACACGTTTCTGACTAAACACAATATATTTCGATGTTTATAGTATAAACAAACAATGTAGTGTGCTAGAAATTTCTAGAATTTCTCCCCCCCTTCTCTCTCTCTCTCTCTTTCTCTCGCTCGCTCTCTCCCAAAATCATACATACAGCACTAGAATAAATTATTCTGGAGCATAAATAATAAATAATAATAATAATAATAATAATAATAATAATAATAATAATAATAATGTTCTGTTCATGATATTAGGAATGAAATCAACAAGTAGACATGATAAAATAGCTGCACAGTTATTCACATTCACGTGTCAAAACGATCGTTTAGAACTCAGCGAAAGAAATACTCAAGTGGTTTTGCCCATGAGGCAAATTTTATAATAGGTTAAATGAAGACACCATGTGCCACTATTCGTCATTCCTTTCCTCATGGCCGGCTCGCGAGGAAAACATCTCCCTTCGAATGTGGACGAGACCATCTTCGAGTATCCACACGAACCAAAAGCGCCTTCTCACCCGACTGCATTTTCCCGCTTGAAATATGGATTCCTTATCGCAGCGGGATCAGCGAGCGCGCGCACGGCCCGTGCAGCCGCGGCCGCGGTAGCCGCTCCACGGCCCGCGCGTCTGACGTCACAGCACGCGCACAGTGGGCCGGCTTCCGATCGGGCCATTCGATGGAAAACAGCGCGCACAACTCCACGAGTTATTTGAATATCTGCCCGGAAAAAACGTAACCCTCCCTTTTCTGAAATTCTGGGTTTCCTCGCATTAAGGTATAGTATACCCCGAACATGCAAAATTTGAAATATTGCTTAATAATTTTTTTTGTGTATTTATTGAATACATATGTCTGCAATGAAAACAAAAACATTAAGAAAAAATTGAATTTTTTGGGGGGGAGATAACGGAATTTTTTGTACAGAAATAGGCCTTGAGCGTAAACATCATAACTTTAGAACTAATATCTCTATTACTCTCACTTTTCACACTAACTCCTTTTCTGAAATGCTGGGTTTCCTCGCATTAAGGTCGTATGTGGTCTGAATGAGGCGTGTAAGAATCTATGCTGGCAAACATGAACATTAAACGACATTTTTCTTCCGTTTTAATGTTGCCGCGGATCCCACGGGTGCATAAATGTTGTAACAATGGAGGAGAAAAGTTGTGTGTCGCTGAATTTCCGTTTTGAGGGTTACAACGTTTTTGCTGGTAGGTTTCATTTATACTCTGTTTAAAGCTTGCTTAGGAGAACCGGCGTGAGATGATATTCAGATCAGAAGTGAGAAACCATTCAACTATCGCAGAGGGGATCATCCTTACAGAAACGAACGAATGTAGCAGAGGAGAGGGATCACAAAACACCCTCTTCTAAATCAGACGATAAAGAATTGGAACAGTTACAGTTTACCCTCGGTAGTATTTACTCCCTTGTCTTCCACTATGTGTGCTGTCGCGGAAGGGCCTTGCTGAGTGAGTCTGCCGACAGCAGACCCAGGAGCCAGCAAGTGTGTCATAGTTTAGTGTAAAAGTTAATACGTATGTGTCCCCATGAGGGATACAGTGGGTACCCGGCGCGGGTAGTCGAAATCGGCATTCCGTAAAGCTGTAAAAAGCCCCAGAAAGAAAGAAAAATTGAAACAACTTAATGACGCGAGAACAATAATTATTAGAACAACGACATTCCTTACAGAGCTCAAGAAAACGTGGCACAGATAGTGAAGCTACGTTTATGTCCAGAAGCAAAACAAGGAGGGATCTCAGCATTTGCTCCAAAGATCAGGGAAACTGGTGGAAAATGATTGGGGTGGGTTCAGGACAAGATGGGATCGAGGTGTGTCTCAAATTGCGTCTTCAAAACGTTGGTCAAATCAGATCCGATATTCATTTATTCTTTAAAGCCTGTGTTGTTCAGTAATGTTATATTTACGCCCAAATATACTATCAGACTTCACAATAAAGGCTATTCATTTTTTTTTTCAAAATAAATGTTGAAAGCTTTGTCGTACACGGAAGAAGTATAATCTGCCCACGTTCTTTCAAGCTCCAGAAATCCCACCCAGTCCTTTTAATATGCAGCATTGAATGATATTCCTCTTAGTTCTACTTGTGGCCTACTATGAATAATATTAGTAACCTGAAGAGAACTCTAATCTCGAGTAAAACGTTCTTTAATTTACAACATTTGGAATCACTATAAAATGTCGCTTTATTGTAGTTCTTAGGTCTCACGACATTTTTGGTCGTAAATACTGGTCCAGTTGCCGTTTCCGTTTAGCCATGGAACGTCACAAGTAACAAGGAAGAGAATTAATGGGGGTTGCTCCTCGCCTAGAGCGTTTAATGTTCACTAGTGGAAAAGTATTAATTTGTCCTTTCTAAGGATACAGATATTTCATATCTAGGTGCCTCTTTTATGATTTTTGCACCTTGAAATCTTCACAGCGAGGAAATTGGAAAAGAAAACATTCTCTAGGCTACTCTAAGAATACATTCAGAGTGTGCGGTGTAAGTGAAGTCTTGTCTTCACTTGTCAATTCGTCGATTATCCGTTTTGTCCCCACTAGTGTTTTGAAAGTCCCCCTTCAGACGGACCTAAATTCGCGCATTGCGGAGAGATATGATTAAGGTCTATGATGTGGACGTGTTTGTTGCTAAACGTGGGAGTCGAAAAGACAGTTGTTTTGTCAAAGGGCTTGAGAACTGGAAAATGCCGAACAATACAGACCATCTCTGGGATAGGGAATGGTAAAGTGTCCAAATCCCGAGCACTACATAACATCAAATTTGGCAAATAATTACACCAATAATTATGTATGAAAGCTAACAATCGAGAACATACTGTATATGTCATTCGACAACTATGGCGCTATGACTACTGCCCGGAGGCATCGGCCCATCAGAGCATTACCTCAGCTCAACCAAATGCATGGCTCGATTTGATTACCAACAAAGTACCAACAAAGCGAGATTAGCAACATTTTCGAACTAGATATGTTCGCATCCGTGTAATAGAAATGTTATTTCAATTGGTCGTTCGCAGATTTTTCGACACTATCCATATACCTTGGGCGAATTTAACAGCTGTCTGGATGAAACCTATCACCTGGCTACTTTAATCGATAGTTTTCCGTGATTTCTCCAATCAGTACCAGAAGAATGCCGAACTACCCTAACAAACAAGCGCAGATAAATTTCTTTCCCCACACGTCATATACAGTTTTTACTGTTTTTTGGCAAATAAATAAATAAATAAATAAACGGGCCACGAACCTCACACGATATTTCCATCCTCTTCCTTGCTTCATCCCCTTACACGCACGCACGCACGCGCGCGCGCACACACACACACACACACACACACTCACATATGCACTCCATTCCACGTATGTCGTGAGCTTCGAGCAAGTCGTGGTTGGAGCGGTGCTCCTCAGCAACCGAGGCCGGCTGCTCTGTTTGATAGTTTTCCGTGTTTTTTTCCGATCAATACTAGGAGAATGCTGGAGCAGTGTCCTAGCAAACGGACCACGGTCATCGCGCGATCTTTCCTTCCATTTCCTTGTCCTATCTTCACCCCTTCACGTACATACACGTACATGCACTGCATTACTACACATGCCGGGAGATCGGTCGGGAGTCTGTCCCGACTGGGGGCGGTGCCCCGCTGGTGAGAGATACCTGATTGGAGAAAACCCCGCTAGCCGGCGATAGGCCGGCACTGGATCTCATCTAGCCAGGAAAGACCACCATCTCCCAAGGAAAAAACATGCACTGCACTTATGCACGACTTTAGCTGTTGACGCGCCGGTAATCACTAATAAATGAAGAGAAAATGGGGCGAGCATGACGCACCCCGATCACCGTATCTAGCCTACTTGACCTGCCTGAACATTTTCTTTCGTCATTCAGCTACAGAGACTGAGACAATTTTGTATTAGAAAACTATAGCTTCAGTTTTGCCTCGATCGGGAATCGAACCACAGGCTACCTCGCAAAGTGGCTAGCACGCTGTCCATGAACCACAAACACCACATGAGCTGATTTCATAATGTTGCTAATAAAATACAAATTCCACCTGCAGCGCCTCTACCCCTACTCCTACCACAACTAACAACTAGCGATGCTACAACAGCACATACTCTCTCGCGTCGTTTGTAGCTTTTGCAACTTTCCAGAATCAGAGAGCTCAACGCAAATAAGTCCTGCACAACTTTTTAAAAGCCTTCTTTGCTCTGTCCGAAGTAACATTTAAAAAATTGATCAATTCATGAGAATTTTTTATAAATGTCGTTTAGTGCATACAAAGATTACGTGAAAGCCATTCATTGTTTCAAAAAATATACAAGATCCTATTTAAAGAACAAATGTTTCAAACAAATATTAAGAAAAAATATTTTTCTCTAATATAGTATTTTTACAATTTTAATTTCTTGTAATTTTCGAAAACAGACATTTTGTCAAAATGGAAACTCCTCCATTTTTAGCGTCTTTTGCTCTATCCGAAAAAATTAAATTTTTTTTGCCAGTTTTGAGAAAATTTTGAAATGTTTGTGGGATCTTCATGTTAAATTCTCCAAAAATCAAAATGTCCGTAGAGTCCCAAGTTCGACCAGATCGATTGGGGAATGTCAGTTTTGGAGAAAATTTGAAAGGTGTAGGAGCTAGCATTGACCACACTCACAGGCCGATGGACAGACTTTCACCATCAAAATTTCTCAGTATCAAAGACCCCAAAAACGTGAGTTTTGACTTCACGACGTTAGACCAAATATTTCACTGGGGATTTCTTGTGTTGAACAGTTGATATGGATATCTGCCCACGACTTGTGCTGTAATTATAAATATGAGGATTACATGAAAATATGTTGGCATCTTAATGTAAATAGTTGATTTCGCTATATCTTGTAATTGATTTCGCTATATCTTGCATAGAGAATGGCAAAAACATATAGGCCACTGTAAAAACAAATTTTGACGAAATAAATAAAATCGAATCAAACAGTTCACAACCTGTTGGATCACTTGCAAAATAATTCTTACAAGTTTTTGTGTGGCTCTCTATTTCCTAACATAAAAAGCACTAAGGGTATAATAATAAATAATAGTATTTTTAAATTCTGTAATGTATTTGAGTTTAAATGTATTTGAGTAATGTATTTGAGTATTATTCTATATTAATAATTTTCAATATACAGATAAATTGACGGAAAACTGTGCACCCTCTGGCCATGTTAAATTAGTTAAGATTTTTTTCTACCCAGGAACTTGGGAAAACACAAATACAATCAATTTCGATTTTGGCTGAAAATTGTAAATATTTGATTGTGCTATTGCGTCTATTAACATACTCCGCGTACCCACTGAATTATCATACTCAGTGCGTCACTGCTTGCGACACAGCTTATGGCATGCGAGAGCAAGACTCCAAGGAAGATGCTGCCCTCCATTAAATATGCTATTCTCGTGTTGAGTTCTGCATCATTTTGTATATTTTTTGGATATAAAAGCCTGATGTACTCTGAATCCGTGTATGCTTCACTATGTATCGGAGTATTCATTTAGAATGTATTTGTTAAAATATTTAATTTGCTGCAATGTCGTACTAGAATATTTTATTTATTCTTCATGTGCAGTGAGCGTTGTACTTTTTGGTAAACAGTTTTGTGTGGTTTTATTCAGTATTTTGCTGCAGCATGTCAGTAGTTTATATATCAATAATATCAAAGCAAATGTGTAGTTCATTTGCCGATGCAAATGAAATTTATTTACAGAAAGACCAGAGTGAAAATTTATTGTTTTCAAAAGCTACTAATGTCGCTTTGTTTGTACCTTTTATTCATACTATTCAACTAACATACAGTTTTTACTGTTTTTTGCGATAAATAAATGAAATAATTCCTAATGAGAAGCATTGTCTTTTGCCCCCTGTGATGACTAGGGAGCGGATTTCTATGATTTTGCATATTTTTGTCCGTTGCTTCAGGGCATAGCTAAGTGAAATTTCTTGATATTTGGTTAGAATTTGATCCATGTAGATTAATATGTTAGTGCACATTTGTGCGTATTTGGCAAATTTTTCCTGTTGTTGCATATTCGTGGAATTATAGGAGCATATTTTGCATATTTCGTTAAAATAGAGACTTATCTCTAAAACGTTTCAACTTTTCATAGATTCTGTTTGTGAGCGTTCTTCGATTACAAAGAGTTTGTCACAGTTTTCGTTTTTTCTGTTTATGGATACGTACTTGGGCAAACATAGGAAATTTCTGGATATTATATTTTTCTAAAATCGAGCAAAAGAAATGCAACAAGACACACAATGTACTTCAGCAAGGTGGATGATTACTTCAATTATTTCTCCCGCGAAGTAAGGTAGTTTATATTCTGTGTGCACAAAAATATTCCTTTTCATTCCAAACACGCTTCTCCTGAATTTTATCAAGAAAGTTTAGCGCAGGAAATGAAACATTATTAATTTTAATTGCATAATGCATATTTGAGAAATTTTATGTCGTAAATGCATATTTTTACAAAAACATTTCGAGATATTTTGGGGCATAGAATGGTGCAGGAAATGAAATATTATTAATTTTAATTGCATATTAAAATGCATATTTGAGAATTCTACGCCATAAATGCATATTTTTACAAGCAAATTTCGAGATATTTTGGGGCATAGAACGGGGCAAGAAATGAAATACTATTAATTTTAATTGCATATTAAAATGCGTATTTGAGAATTTTAGGTCATAAATGCATATTTTTGTAAGCATATTTGGAGATATTTTGAGGCATAGAATGAGGCAGGAAATGAAATATTATTAATTTTAATTGCATATTAAAGAATTTTTATGTCATAAATGCATATTTGTACACTCCTATTTCGAGATATTTTTGGGCACAGAATTCCTCAACCTAGGGACGACCTCTCGCGCGCCACCGTGGTGCGCGGGGCGTCGGTGGTGTGCAAGTGCTGCGAGTCCCGCCGCGCGGCGTTGAGAGCGCGCGCCTAACAGCCAAGCAATCTGCACCATTAGCAGATTATCTTTACTATTGCTTTACATCGTAGCTCTCGGCGGCGGCGAAGCAGTCATAAGACCGGGCGGCGGGCAGTGATGTATACGCGGGCCAGGATCATTCATCAAGCGAACGTATTCGGCGTTTAAAAAGCAGCTTGGCGGCGGCACGGCGGCGGCGGTGGCGGAGGCGACGGGGAAGCCGTAGAAGCTGAGACGGAAAAGGAGACGGAGACGGTAGCGCAGGTGGAGAAGAACCACAAGTGAAGGAGGCAAAGGAAATGTTCGTAGTCTGTATATTAGTGCTGCAACTCCTTTTTTGTCGTCGCTGTGGTTACTGTTTTTTGTTGCCTTCGCGTTAATTGCTGCTACTGCTCCTTTTGAAACAGTGATTAGTGAGACAAATCTCAATAGCGCACAGATGAGAGGCCGAAGTTCGATGATGATCGTGGACAGTGAGTAAGAAGTACCAGCACATACAGTTAAAAAACAGTCTTGGAGTGAAGATGGGAAGAAAATAAGGAAAGTGGGAAAATGCAAAATGGTGCTAGAAAGATAATACTGGGTTGTGGTAGAAAATGTTGTGAAGGTTCAAATAATTTGAATAGAGGAGAAAGAATTAAAGAAATATGTCAATAGTGATGACAGAAAACGTTACTGAACTCGGGAGAAAATTGTTGAGAACTCTCAGAAATACATTTAGATCAATATATAATCCGGTTTTCCCGAGTACACAGTGTCTGCTCTACTCATTAAGATCATATAAAGCAGAATTTTACAGGTTTTAGAAAAGCGATGAAAGAAATCGCAGGTCTCTGATATTTTATTTCATTAATATATAATAAATAACAATTATATTACTATTTTCCTCACATTTGGCATTATACATTGGGTTTTTACCATTTTAGCTAAAATACTAAAAAGTAAGATTCAAGTCTAAATTGGATCTTGAAAACAAACACACTTCAATAAAAAATCCTGTCATTTATTCATATGGATACTTCGATGTCTAGCCCAAGCTGTACGTTTACGCATTACCTCGCTGTCGGACACGCGCGTTCGGACATGTTTTGTCGGACATGCGCATCGTGAACATGTGCGATGGAACTGCCTGCGCGCAGATGAGTCTCGCGGAGCTGCTTCCTAAGAGACTTGCACCGATTGTGGAGCGTTGCTGGCGTAGGCTGCAGGTTGCTGGCCACGTGCTCTATACACCTGCCGCTGGTATTCAAAAGAATACCCAAAGTCTATTTATTTATTTAATTTATTTATTTAACGTCAGAAACAGATAAAAACTGTGTGTGACGTGCTACGGGCTCTGTGCACGTTTTCTTAATTCTGGGATCACTACCCATACACAAGTTGAATTCTGAATACAGAAGGAAATGAGCGCTCTAGGCGCTCGCTCCGATGTAATAAAAAACATTTTCAAAGGCTAAGCAGCTATTGATTTGGTCTCTTATCTTTCATCGTGCCCTTCGTGAAGGAACAGACTTTCTGCCGTAAGAGCATGGAGAACGATAATTCGAATAACTTTATTCCCCATTGAACTCTAGAAGGCGTGCACAGATATTGTAGTTAAATTTACTCATCATTACATTTAGTTACAAGTCTGAGAGGATATGGTTGGGTATATAACTTTGGGTGCACTTTCTTTCATATTTCCAGATAAGTCTTCGCATTTTTCAGTACAATGTGTTTGTTAATAATAGTAATTGGTGTAGTCAACGTTCAGAGCACGTCAATCTTTAGAAAATCGCTGATATCCAATTCTAGCTAGGTGGTAATGATACAACCAATTCATGAAACCTGAAATGAGTATTTCATTTATCATTTCAAAATTGTTCATGGGATTGTGTAGTAGTAGCAGTGACGCACCCAACGTGGGGGGGGGGTGCTCATGGGACTTTAGTCCTCCCCCCTCCCAGAGCACCGAGAGCCCCCCCACAGCCCCCCCACATTATAATAATAATAATAATAATAATTATTATTATTATTCCCTTAACTCACGACTAAAGATGTTATGAGTCAGTTGATTATGAAGTCTACTCCGGGTTGCAAACCATCGTCCTAAGGATCAGATCTAGAAACTATTGGTGCCTCTACAATTCTTTGCGGAAAATGTGGGCTGTTCCAAATAAAGCAATTTGTAGCACTTACCAGTCTTTTCAATTATCTGGGAGTTAAGACATTTTCTTACACAAATTTTGCGGAACAAATCCCAGAGATCCAATGACACTCAGTACGACCTGTGCTTTTACGCCCAACCTTCGGCTGATTTCGATTTCCTAACTCCTGTTTTTAAAACGTTTCTCTGCTTCCTTGGTTACGACGTTTTGATCGCACGAGACAGCCACATCTACAAGTAGACACGATTTTTTCTCCAAATTCCGGATAAAAATATCTGGTTTGTTTGCCGCTATCGTGCAATCCGTTTGAATTTGTACACAGTCCAACAGACGTCACCGGTTTTGGTGCGTGTTCGTACCACTTGGGGCATGTGTTTGGAACTTTGAGGGCGGTACAGATCTGCTAATGGAAGCAACTACACACCCTGTCGTGCCTTTTTAAGTATTCGGTCTTTCCTAGAATTGGACAACATGAGATCAATAGTTTCTACTTGTTCCTGGCAAATGCGGCATTTATCATCTTGAGAAATTTTGAGAGCCGCTTTATCATCATGTCGGATTCTCATGGCCTGATCTTGGAGAGCTATTACAAGTGCTTCCGATTCTGGGTTCATTCTTCCCCATTTATGTCACGTAAATCATTGTTCTTTGTTGATCTGCAACTAGTCCATTCTCTTTAGATACTGTCCATGGAGTGGTTTGTTTCTCCACGACTTTTTTAACATTTTACGTGTCTCACCTTTTATGTTTACTTGCATCTGAAGTTCAGTGTCAGTGTTATTCTGCGTGTCTTGCATAGTTTTCTTTACAATGCTTTTCACTACATTAACAATGCCTCTGTTTCCCATTCATCGGTCAGATATAATGACCTGTCACATTAGAGGGTCATCTTGATGACTGACCACTTACTTTCTCATTATTATTATTATTATATTATAATTTATTATTATGTATCAACAGACAAAAAATTGAAATCACCTCTGGGGGGCGAAAGATGAGTCCAGAAATTTTAAACATTAAAAGAATGGGAAAAAATTCAAAGAAATTTCAATCAGAATTATGCAGGACAGTATTAAATCTAGAAGAACAACTTATCTAGAAAAAATGAGGTTAGTGTCTAAAAGTCCCTAAACCCGTGTTAACAAGAGGGGGTCTCTCCGAGCCAGCAGTGGTATTATCATGACTGGGTGCCGCTGCCCCAGCTGATGACCTCCCCCCCCGGACTGCGGTCGTTTGGATGCTCGGGGGCCGCGTGCGTGGAGCGCATGAGGAGAGCGCGGGGCGGGGGCCGCGAGGCCGGGGGCGGGGAGCGCCGAGCGCAGAGCCCGCGGCGCGTTGATGGGCCGCGCGCCGGTAGCGGCGACTGGCCGCTGGGCGCGCGTGCCACGCGCCACTGCCTCCATCGCCGTCTGCGCGTCCATCAACATCGCCGCCACCGCCACTGCCGCTGCAATTGCCACTGCCGCTGCCGTTGCTGCCGCCATCGCGACTTCCGTCGCGGCCGCTGTCGCCGTCACTGCCGCCGCTACTTCACCCACTGCCACTTTCCCTGCCACCACCCATCGCCTCCATCGCTGCCACCGTCACCGTCACCACCACCGTCACCACCACCGTCACCACCACCGTCACCACTACCGTCACCGTCACGGCCACCGTTACCAATATTACATTTTTTTGGTAATACATCACTTTCATCATTTCACCACAACAAAATTTTGAATTTGCTACGCTATGGTCAATATATGAAATTTGTGTCCATGTGTGTGTGAATGTAATCTTAGCTTTGTTTGCAAACTTTACTCTGATACATCCACCGTCTTCTTTCCATTGTTCCATAGATTAGCAATCATTCTGGTGACTTCTCGATATCTTCGTCTACCAAATCTTCTGTTGTTTCGCGATACCTACACTTACAACAATGAAGCTAATACAACGTGTTTATATTTATTAATATCTAATGGATTCCTACTGATCCATACTTTTAAATTCATTTTTTCATATAGCTAGCTATTTCCAAATATGGCAAGTTTCACTATGTAATAAAACAAATGGGCTTAAAATAGACAAAATGAAAGGTTCTGGTTCGAACCGAGGCAGACTTCGATAGTGATTACGGCCTCCTTTACCGTCAGTGTCTCGTGTTTCGTCTCCTTCATTGCCGGAATCACATCATCGCATTTACCACCATCGTCACAATCATGTCCTCCGCCATTCCTTTGTCCCATCTCAGTCACCGTCGTATCCACCCTTCCCAAATAGAATCTATTCCGCCGCCCCCGCCACCTCCTCAGTCTCATATCCCTTCTGCCCTTCCACAACTTTTACCCCTTTTCCCGCCTAGCCCCCTCATATTCAATCTACCCTCCAACCCTTTCTCCTCTTCACCTCATACTCCCCGTCCACTCCTCTTGCGTCTCTCCCCCTCGTCATCTTCCTTTACCACACTTCCCCACCCGACTCCTATTTCTTCCCCTCTTCCTTCTCCTTATTTCCTTTATTCCTTCTCGCCATCCTCCATTACTCATTCTCCTCCTCTTTCACTCCTTCTGTCTCCCCTCCTTGTCCACCGCTTCTTCTTCTTCTTCTCCTCCTCCTCTTCCTCCACCATCTCCGTCTCCTCCATCCAGCTCTCCGCCACCAACTTCCTCGACGTCAACTCCTCCTTCCCCTTTACCACCACTACCTCCACATTTACCACTATCTTCTCCGCTTCCATCTTCTTCGCCGCCACCTTCGCCGCCGCCACCGCCGCGGGATGACTGTGTTCATCCGTCGCCCGCCTCACCTGGTGCGGACGCAGCGCTCAGGTCAGGCGCCTCCGCGCAGCTGCCGCAGCTGCGGCCTCTGCCCGCCCCGCCACCCTGCCACCGCCACCGCCGCCACCGCCGTCGATGGGCTTACTTTTCTTTTGTTGATTTTTCGCCTCTGCACTTTTTCTTCTCACACGTTTTGGCCACAAGTCATTACGTGACAAAATTCTGCTCGTTTCTCTACTTTTATGCCTTCATGTCACGTGCACGTTATTAATTCCTTCGGTACAATTACAATTACAAAAAGTCTTACGTGTTTTGTGTTCCGTCTTCAGTGGCGTGGCGTGAGCTGCGTCCAAAAACCAAAAAAGTCCTCTACAACTTCTGTATATTGCATTAGTCGGAGCGTTCTGTAACTCCCGACTCAGTATTTCAGTACTTGTCCTGGAGATGAAGCGATAACGTTTCTTACTATGAAATGATTTCAGGGGTATTTAGTTCTAGCGAGATAACACACACAAATTATTATTTAGAACACGCGTTCGTACCTCGCAAGTTAAGACGTTCGTAAAGTAGTTTCTGTGACAGCGGATAATACCTTGTCATTTTTGTTTTTAATGACTGCGCGTCCGTATCCTCATAATACGTAATATATAATATTTTCAATGAGATTCCTTAACTTTATATAACAGTATATTTATGACATCCGTCCCTTGAGTTGTTTCACAACTTTCATTCACAAAATAATAAGTACAAAAATTATTTTCAGTATTGATTATAATATTGATTAGTGGTTTGTTCATATTTTCCATTTGAAACCATTATTATTATGTTTCAAGATGAGATCATTTAGGCACTTCCCTAATATCGTAAACGTGACATATATTGTGATGGTGACATCATCGTAAGTAAAAGAGATATTAATTGCAGTCATCAGTATAACATGAAATCCGATCTAAATCTTACTGAAATAAAATACATCGGAGTTTTACTTCGACTTCACAACATGTAAATACAGTTTTTACAAATATTTTTTTTGCCTGCGCCTTAAATCTACGTGCAATTTTTGATATCTCATTTCTAACTTTGTTGTACCTGCAGGTCTTTCACGTTTCAGAAATGTCACTTGTTCACCGTTTAGTTTTACAGTATTTGAGTAAGTAAAATAATTTTAGTTAAAGTTAAAGTTATTTTCATGTATCTCAGAAGTTAAAACGTTCATTCACATCCCATTCTTATCTAGAAATATGATACTCTGTTTATTAAAGTGCGAAGTTAGTAACATATGAAGTGGATTCAGGATCTACGACTACTTCTTAAATCCTTCCACTTGAAGAACCGAGGATCAAATTGACATTAGTTAACGGCACCTTCATTTGTGCAATGGAATGTCTCCAGCAGGAAAAATTAAATTATTTTCACATATTAAATGCATGTACAGAGTTAAGCAGGTGGGCCGAATTGCACCTGTCCCAAGCTTAGAGTTATTGCGTGTCGTTTTACTTTTTGGAAGCCAGAACATGAAGTTGTACTTGCGAGAGGTGCACCACGAATTTTTGACACGCCACGAATTATGAACTATCGCCGTGGCTATGCTATCATCGACGAAAGCTAGTCCAAAACGCGGCGGGACTTCTAATGAGGCTCACGGCACGATTTATCTCCAGTATCTCTCGTTTGAAAAAGTCTCGCCAGCGGAGAACGACCAAGCAGAAAATCGCAGACGCACCCTAATTCATAACTTGCTTAAATTACGAGTGCAAGCGCCCGGTTTGCGAGCTGCTCGTTTGCGTTTGGTGACGCAAGATAGTAAACGGAGCCAAAGCTGGGCATGCCTACCCAAGACATAACTCAAGAGATCTGGCCGTAAGTTCGGAGAAGAGTGTGTCCCTTACGAGTAGAATATTTGTAATGGGAAACGTCAGCCTTGTAGAATCGGTTCCGCCACTCAAAAGTAATGGAGAAGCCCACAGTAGCCGTAACTAAATGCGGAGAATTCGTAACGCCATCTTACGCAGTCTTTATTGGTTGTTGCCTAGCAAACGACTGACCTTGCATAATACACAATCACGAATGACTGCACCTTATTGGAGGAAAACAAACGTCTAAAATTTCGAGCAAGAAGTTTCAATTTTTAAAGTGTCTTAACACACGAGTGAAGACCCGGTTTTTGTGTGATTTTTTTAAGTCGTTTGTTTGAACTTTGAAGGATGTTTGGGTAAAGACTGAAGTTTCCTGTTTTAGGTGCAGAGGAACCTCAATTATCCAGGACACCAATTACCCGAGAATTTCAAGGGGTAAATAAGTTTTTGAAAAGCGTCAATAAAATCACTCTAACCTTCAAACTTGGGATGATTTAATTACGTCACTCAATTTATTTTGCAATAATATCGAATTGATTAACGTAATTAGGAAAGAAGCAGTAAATAAAAATTACCGATTATTTCTGCAAATAAAATTGTAATATGTAGGCCTCCCGAATTGTTGTTGAATGATTGATTGATTAGTAAATCCGTGCGCGCAACTGCTAAGGTCATTAGTCCCGTAAGTTTTGTGCATGTTTTATCGTGGAAGGTGGCGGTGATTTCCCCAACCAGATATATCTCACCAGCGAAACACCGCTCCATGATTGATTGTTCGTAATTCCGGGCGCGTCAACTGCAGAGGTCATTAGTCAGTAGTAAATATAGTGCGTGTTGTTTCCTCGCGAGGTGGCGATGATCTTTTTCCCACTGGATGGAGATCCGGTGCCGACCTACCGTCGACTAGCGGGGTTTTCCCGTCAGCCAAGTATCTCCCATCAGCGGGGCACCGCCCCAGTCGGAAGAAGGTCGAAGTTCCCGACGTGTCTCCCGACATGTGTGGTAGTGTAGTGCATGTTAGTGTATGTGTAAGGGGTGCGGAAAGGACGAGGAAGAGGAAGATAAGATCGCTCGCGGTCCGTTTGTTAGGGTACTGCTCCGGCATTCGCCTGGTGTTGATCGGAGAAACCACAGAAAACTATCGATCAGAGGAGCCGGCCGCTAGAATTCTCCTTCAGACAGCGACTGAATTCGACCTAGCTGACAAGCTAGTGTCGAAAATCCTGCCGCCGTCGGTACTCTGACCTAGGACCTCCCGGTCAGAGAGACTGCAGTGACATCTGTTGATGCACTGAGCCACCTCTCCCGGTAACACTGCTCCATCCCGGGTACGCTTTCAGCTACCAAATGATCTTTCTTTCATGTGTGGTAGTGTAGAGCGTATAAGTGAAAATGTGTGTAAGGGCGAGGACAAGGAAAGGGAAGAAATCATTGCGTGCGGTCCGTGTCCCGTTTGTTGTTACTGCCCCAACATTCGCCTGGTGTTAATCGGAGAAACCACAGAAAAACATCAACCAGAGAAGCCGGTCATTAGAATTTTCCTCTAGATAGCTGCTAATTCGACCCAACTACGTATCTGAAATGTTCACATCTAGTTTACAGTTTGTTAGCGTTCTTTACAACCGATTGCTTTTGGTATTTTCTTTGACAGAGACGATTGTAAGCATCGCTAACAACATACAAGACACATTTCACTCGTAAGAAAGTCTGTAGGAAGACGTTCACCGCAGCCAACCTAACGAAAAACGACCGTCACGATTTTCAGCACTTCAAAGCATTGCAGTTATGTATCCAGTTATTATATTGAGATCACTCCATCAACTGATGCTCTGAACGACCTAAGCCGGTCTTAAATTAATGTGAATTACTTCAACTCTTCCTCGTCGGCTGCACCTTACCTGCCTATCGTCCGCCCATCCTTATCGCGCCCTTCATTGACTATTTCTATCCTACGCAACCTCATCTCTTCAACTCAACCTCACCCGCAATGCACCCACGCATCGGATCATGCACTTAAGCTCTCCTCTACATCGTCATTGTCAAATACTCCTCCTCGCTTTTTCTGTCTCGTGTATTATTACGTTGTACACGATAAGTTATGTGAGCCTGTAGGAAACTGTTGTTTTTGACAGAAAACACTTTTTGTGGGTCCCTGATAAAAAATAAGCGGATTTGTTTTTCTTTTTTACGCAGTTTATTACTTCTGGAGTATGTAATATAATCAAAATACACATTTTGGTGTCCATGAAACCGAGAAATTGTTTTTTTTTTCTCAAAACATCTGTTTGTGCACATCCTAGTGCCTAATTCGTACATAGGATTTTCACCAAATGAATATTCCCCAATCGATCTGAGTGATGTCATGACACCTCGAATTTCAAACGGATATATTATATTGTGAGACATTTTATTTGTATGAAATCGTTTTGTAAGTTTTCTTAAAAATTACTCCAAATTTATTCGTCAATTTTTTGTACATGGAGCCCAGTACGTTTATAAAAATGACACAGGGCCAATTACAATTAAAACCTTTGAATTACCAAAACTTCCAATTATTTAAAAAAATGTTCGACACCTAACTTCATTCAATACACAGATTTTCTTGATGAAATATGTAGTTCATAATTAAATCTTTCAATATTTTAATGTTCTAATTCCTATAATGTGGATGGCGCTCATCTTGGATTGGGTAAATTTGCAACTATTTCATAAAAATATTGTAAATAAGATTGTCTCAAAACCTGCTACAATTTTGTCCATATGATAGCCACGGGCAGGGAAAAAAAGAACTAAGCTACAAAAAATTCTTTGTAATAGTTCACAAGAAGCTGAGAAAGAATATAAACAAAAAGAAATCATGCCAAGCAAATAATCTGATCTAAACATCAAACATCAAAGAATATATTTATTTACGTCAAAAACAGTTAAAACTGTGTGTGACGAGTTATGGGGAGAAGTGAATTAACTTTTAATTGGGAGCAATAGGGTGAAATGGGAATGAATTGGGGAAAATGGGGAAAGTGAATTAACATTAATTTTATAACAAACATAGAATACTACAATCATGGGAGACAAAAGTTTGCTTTCAAATTTATGAGACATCTGAATCAAACAGAATGTAGCTGATATAAATGTAATTGACGAAGAACAATGTAAAGCGCCTAATATCAGAGAGGATGATCCTGGTTATAATATAACCGGTGACTCTTATATCTAGTATGAACTAGACGCCGCACTAAAATGCATGAAAACAGAAAATCATGTGACCCAGATGGTATTAATGCAGAATTTCTTGAAAAAGCAGGTTCTCTTTGTGAATTCAGACTATCGCATTTATACAATGAATGCTGGCGAAGCTGCAAAATATGTATGCTGCAACATATGTATCAAGGGTCACAAATTTTATAAACACAGAGGAAAAACAAACGCGCTGACAAATTTTTGTGAAGCGTGTAGGAATGTAGGGTGATAAGATGTAGCTTGTCTCCAACCGTATATAATATATAAATAGACGACCTGATACGGAAGTGGGAAATTGTTATCAGCCCTGGCATACAACTAAATATTATTTAATGTGCTGTTATATGCTAATGACGTAATAATTCTAGAAGAAACTGTAGAAAACCTACAAAGAGCATTATACAAGCTACATTAACTTGGAGAACAAGAATATAAACTTAGAACCTCTAAACGGAATACTGAAGTCATGACCCACTGTGGAAAGAAACCATCCGCTCGAAAATAGAAATCGATGATACTCCCGTAAAACAAGTTTTTCATTTTAACTATCTTGGATGCGAAATAAGTTATGACGCCAATAGGGATATTAAAAATAAAATCAATAGATTTCAATCAGTTTGCGGAATAATAAATAGAACCTTCCATAATAAAACACGAAAAGGTACAAAAAATCTAATTTTACAAAAGAATGGCTGCCCCTGTTCTTTTGCATGGCAGTGAATTGTGGATAATTAGAGACAAAACCAAAATCCAAGCAGCTGAAATGAGATTCCTCAGGGAAGTTAAAGCCTGCACCAAATATGATCTCTTAAGAAATTAAGATATCCGAAAAGATATAGGCATTTGTAACATAAATGAAGAACTAGAAAATTATAAAGATTCTTGGAGACAACACACATGAAGAATGGGCGCCAATAGAATCCTCCATTTGGCAATGTTAACAACCTTTAGACAAAAGGGATGTCGGAGGACATAAGGAAAGGTGATAATAATAATGATATCAATGATAATAATAATAATAATAATAATAATAATAATAATAATAATAATGAAAACTAAGAAGAAAGGATGAATATTATGAAGACGGAATAGGCACGTTGAAGTGAAGAAGAAATTTTATCTTCATTTTTTCCTGAATAAAAAGTTTATTAATACTATGGTATATGTACTTTTTTTGTTTATTTCACTGATCAGCCATTGTCGTTACATGCGTGGTTTCTGTCTGTTGATTACTTACAGTTTTACAACAATAATGCAGGACAATCGAATTGGTGTACTGCGGAAATGTGGTTTGAATAGCTTAGTACGAATGATTGAACTTAATAATGTAATGAGTGGTTGGATAATACTGAATTCGTAGAAAATAGACTAGTTAAGGCGAATAAAGAATTAAGGAGGAAGCTGCCAGGTTAATGGGGAAGGTTTTTTGGATACTCGGGGAAATTCAAGTTCTTCCTAGTGGTACGAATGAAGCGATTGGGGCAGATGGTAGTCTTCGGAAGAAGGCAGAGTTTCGTTAATGGATGAATGTTGTATTCTATCGAAAGGATGTTATATTATGTTAAGGATGTGATATTCTATTATAAGGCCAGTTGTAACGATAACGAGATCTCTGTGAATGTTGCGAACAAACCCACAAACCCGGGTGAATGGCCTCTCTCCTGAGGAATGTACTTTAGTATTTGAAAGTGACGGAGGTTCGATGGAGATGATGTGAACCAAATATTATTTTCACAATTTTTTGCACCTTTGCTTCACATGAACTGTGTTAGCCTATATATTTGTAGCATCTGTTATCCAAAGACACATAATTGTTATCGCTATTGTCTAGCGAAAATTAGAATGTTCAGAAACATTGTTGAGTCTCTTGGTAGGGTATTATATGATCTGCTCAAGGTGAGGATGACATGGATGGGGCTGAATATCGACATTCGTACTGTGAAAGCTATTATTCAAAGGCTGGGTTAGCGTGTTGGCGTTTGCTATCTGATTGAAGAACACAACGACAAATTAACTCACTTGAGACGTTTGTTATCAAAACCAGCTCATTATATTTGCGAAGATTTTACAAGAACAACAAAAAAAAGTCTCGCGAACACACACAAAAGGAACGAGATACATTATCATCATATATTAGGTGGGAATAGGCAGATTTTTAAGCATATATTTTCGGTAGGTTAAGAAGCAACCTTGCCTATTTGGCAAAAAAATTGAAAAGTGGCGAATAATAAAACGAGGTGCTTTTGATAACAAATTGCTCACATCCTTTGAAACCAAGAACGTCTCATTAGTGAGCAAACATCCACATTGCACCTGCACCTCTAGCGATGCACCTCTGCTTCCACATGGTCCGACAGGCTGATTTAGCTCAGCGTTGACGCTGTTACCCAGCGACTCTGACCAGCTGGTTTTAGGGTTCCAGTCCCGCCGAAGGCAGATTTTCGACTCTTGCTATGTAGGAAGGCGAATTTAATCGCTGTCTGGAAGAGAATTCTAGCGACCGGCTTCTGTGATTCGTAGTTTCCGTGGGATTTTCGATAAACCAAGTAATTGCCAGAGCAAAACCGTAAGAAACAGTTCACCGACCTCGCACGATCTTTCTGGACTCTTCCTTGTCCTACCTTCTGTCCTAACATTACACACCTATTCTTTCACACTACATTATCACACATTCGGAGACCATGCGGAGCTAAGAGTTTGTCCCAACTGGGGCGGGGTCCTGCTGGGGGAGATACCAGGAGGGGCTAAATTCCCCATACCGACGTGTAGGTCGGTGTCGGATCTCACCATCAAGCTGAGGAATGTCACCACCACCAGGGATTTAAAAACATTCAGTACTAACGGGAGAGAAGTATAGCAATTTACATGCCCGGAAACATCAATCCCCAACATGGTGCCATCAATCAACCCCATTCTGTCCCTTTTATGTGATTAGTAGGAAAACACGGCAGACGTTGTTCTGCCTTTATCTCCTTCTTTCTCCTCCCATCACTCTTTCTCACTGTCTCTCCCTCCCTCCCTCCCTCACTGTCCTTGTCAGTCTGTCTGTCTGTCTCTGTGTCTCTGTCTCTGCCGCTCTCTGTCCCTTTCATTCACATTTAATTACAGATTCTGCAGGTCTCTGAGCAGGTAAAGTAATATTGGGAAGCGCCGGACCAGCAAAAAGGCAATAGAATGTTTAAGGAGAGCTCATCCTGTAGATTACGTAGTGCTGGGAGAAAAAACACGTAGAAGTGCCAACATTCATAGAGATCGGTCCAACGGTGTCCGAGTTTAGCTCTTATATGTATATATGTATATATATATATATATATATATATATATATACACATATAAGAGCTAAACGCGGACACCGTATACTATATATAATATTATACGTAATATATATAATATATATGTATAGATATCTTCGTCCCTTTTTAACGACACTCCTACTATTTTACCAGATCCCACCCGCGTGACGGTTTACGGCTTCACCTGTGCGTCCTCCGGCTGCACACAGAACCGCCACGCGGAGGTCGATGTCTCCGCGACGGTCCCGCTCCGCCCCCGAACTTTCCCGCGCTTCCCCGTCTTCTTCCCTCCCCTCCCCTCCTTCCCCCCCCGCCTCCGCCACCCGCGTGCCGACAAGGATTTACGGCGCGACCAAGCTCGCGGCGTGCGCGCGCGGGGACGGCGAATAAGTTTTCGTACGGCCAGCGAGCCCTGTGGGAGTTTTTGTGTGCAGCGGCGAGGACCGGCGGAGCGGGGCGGAGAGGAGCGGAGCCGGGTGGGACGGGGCGAGGCGGGGCGGGGGCGGGGCGGGGGCGGGGCGGTCGGGTGCGCAGCCCATACCGCATTTACGACAGCGGACACGGCCGCCCCGCCACCGCTGACGCGTCGCTCGATCCTTCTTGCCAGGGTGGCGAGGCGGCCGCCCCGCGCCGCGCCGTGGGAAATCGCCCGGCTGCTGTCTGCTCGCGCCGCCGTTGGCTCGCGACGCACACCCCCACATGCAATTATCACGTGTACAGAAATGGAGCCAGCAAAATTGATTCATTGAATGATGTACGGTATACTGTTTCCGGACACGTCTACTACTAAAATTATGATGTCTCAAGAAATGAAACTATTCGTCCCTGCTCTGATCCTGGTCCGACCTACCCGTCGGCTTGTGGGGTTTTCTTCTCCAGGTATCTCCCTCAGAACGGCATTCTCCAGTCGGGACACCGGGAGAGGTGGCTCAGTGCATCTACTGATGTCACTGCAGTTCCTCTGACCGGGAGGTCCTAGGTTCACAATTCCCGACGGTGGTAGGATTTTCGACAGTAACACATCAGCTAGGCCGAATTCAGTCGCTGTCTAGAAAAAAATTCTAGCGTCAGCTGATCTGATGGGTACTTTTCCGTGGTATCTCTTATTAACACAAGCCGAGTACCGGAGCAGTACCCTAACAAACGGGCCACGGACCGCGCGAAATCTTTCCTTCCTCTTCCTTGTTGTATCTTCATCCCTCACACACACACACACACACACACACACACACACACACACACACTAACATTCACTACACTGCCGTATGTGCCGAAAGACCGGTCGGGGGCTTAGAGATTGTCCTGGTGGTGCGGTTCCCTGCTGGTGGGAATACCTGGTTGGGGAAAATCCTGCTAGTCCACCGGGGGAAGATCACCGTCACCTCTTGATGAAAAAACATGGACTACACTTACGGAACACATTACCTCATTAATTGACGCGCCTAGACTCACTAACAATCCATCAATTATCACCATCTTCATCATCCAGCCGGGAGAAGCTCTAAGCTCTCGGCTGGTCTCCCGGAAGTGTGGTAGTGCGATGTGTGTGTATGCATCGCGCCCGCTCCAATGCCCATCTGTTAAGCTATTGCGCCAGTAAGCGTCTTGTATTGATCGGCCACAGAAAACCACCGATCAGAGCAACTGCCCTTTAGAATGTTGTTCAAGGCAGAGGTTGAGTTCTATCTAACTAGGTACAGAGTGTCGAATATCCTCCACCGTCGGGACTCGTAACGTAGGGCCTTCCGGAGTGCAATCAGAATCTCAGACGGTGCCACGAGAATTAAAATATGCCATTTGTAGGGGGCATGATTGAAGGCATTATAAAATAATTTTACGACTCGTGGCACAGTCTTAGTCACACTTTTATTTTTCGTTATTTTCATACAGAGAAAGCGGCTGGAAATTTGAAGTGCTGTTTTATATAGTACTGTTGGTATCGATACTGTCTGAACAAGTAAAAGTGGTTTATATGGATGTTTAGTTCTCTGTATGTCATCGTGATGAAAATATGTTCTCCAGACACCTTAGGAAGCACTGGTCATGAAATAGATTAACATCGCACCCGCTGTTGCGAATGATGTTGTAGGTACCACAAAAACATTATGTGTGAAGTTAGAATAGGTAACAGTTTTGATGTATAGCATTTGCATACACACGTGTGTATTGGCAAACGACACAAAACAATAATGACTAGGACGGCCCTTAATCTTTAAAAGGCCTCAACCTTGGCAATAGAACAACGTTAATGAAGAAAACGTTGGTTTTCGGAAAACGTAGTTCCTGAAAGTGTCAAATATTGCGTGGTAATCAAAGTGGACGTTGTATAAAATAAATACGCACCATTTGTTTTCTGTAGAGATGGCTGGTTGCGATAGTTTTGTGCAAGCACAGTTTTCTGCACCATCGTTGACTGGGAGGTCCTAGGTTTTAATCCCCAACGGTAGTGGATTTTCTGTATTAGCTGTATGGCTGAGTCAAATTCAGTCATTGTCCGGAGGATAATTATAGCGGCCTGTTGCTCTGATCGGTACATTCCCGTGGTTTCTCCGACCAATACCAGGTGAATGACGGAGAAACACCCTAACAGACCGGAGTGATATTTCCTTTTTTATCCACTCCGTGTACGGAAATTTATTCTTACATGGATTACACCACCGTACACGTCGAGACCTTAGAGCTTGTCGTGGTTAACGGTGCTGGGGAAGATACCTCTAGAGAGAAAACTCCCTTAAGGGGACGTGAAGTCGTTGCCGGATCTCTTTCAACGGGGAGTAATACCACCCATTCCGGGATATATTTACTGTACTTACGGAACCAAAGAAATAAATAGTTCATGCTCTCGAACTCAATACTCGCTCACTAATTCACTCAGTTGACAAATTACGTCCAGACATAGGCTGTCTGTTTTCATTTAAAAAACGAAGACGAAAAAAGGTCGGTGTAAAGCAGACTGTGCCGCTGCGAGAGACCCCGCGCCGCGAGAGAAGACGTGAGCGAGCACGCGGCCAGAGCGGTTTGTTAGAACGCTGAAACCGCAGGCAGGCCTACGCGCTGAGCGTCGGCGGTTCCCACGACGGGCGTTTACGAGCGATAGCTTCTTGTTCTGGGGACATGGTGGAACACGGCTGGGCGTCGAGTTTTAAGCGAATCTTTACAGATGGAAACCGCTCGCGGCGTTCGAGAGAACCTCAGGTTGTACAGGTTCAACCCGGACATTGGAACACTTATCTTATATTACAGCCTCATTCGTACTTGTTCGGAACTCAGTTATTATATTGTATATTTTAAGCAAAACTCACTATCGAGCATTGTTTGTTTCCCATGCATATGTTTAAAAAATTTCCTACCAAGAATAATTACTTTTTATCAGGACAGAAATTATAGTAGTTTTCCTCGACAATTCGTCATATACAAATATTTATACCACTTTGATCCAAATTGGCTGACCCTGCTATCAATGTAAATAAGGTGGCCTTCACAAAATTTAGGGGTTTCTCCTTAATCCGATTGTAAAAGATACGTATTTGTTTATGGTCTATGGGGATGTACTATTGGGAAGTTGTGGATAACGCAGATGTAATTGTTTATGGTCCCTTGTGGTGGTTCATTACCGTGTTTTGTCATCATATCACATCTTTTATTATTATTATTATCCACTACATCACGACTAAAGATGTTATGAGTCGACTGAATATAAAAACTACTCCAGGTTGCATCCAGCAACCTAAGGAGTAAATCCGGGGATTGTCAGTGTCTCTACAATACTTTGCGCAAAATGTGGGCTGTTTCCAAATAAAGCAATTTCTTGCACTTGCCAGTCTTTTGAATTACCGGGGAGTTTAGACAAGTTCTTACTGAAATTTTGCGGAACAACTCCCAGAGCTCCGGTAACACTCAGTACGACGTGTGCTTTTACGCCCCACATTTGGCTGATCTCGATTTTCAAACTTCTATTTAAGACGTTTCTCTGCCTCCTTGGTAACGACGTTTTGATCACAAGGTACAGCAACATCGACGTAGTAAAAACGATTTTTTTCTCCAAATCCCGGATAACTATATCCGGTTTGTTTGCCGCTATCGTGGGATCAGTTTGCATTTGTTGGTCGCACAATATCGTACACAATCCAACCGATGTCACCGGGTTTGGTGAGTGTTCGTACCACTTGCGGCATGTGTTTGGAACTTCGAGGGCGGTCCAGATCTGCCAGTGGAGGTAGCCACTCACCCTGTCATGTGTTTTCAGGTATTCGGTCTTTGCTAGGATTGGACAAGCTGAGACAATAAGATCAATGGTTTCTACTTGCTCCTGGCAAATGCGGCATTTATCATCTTGGGAAATTTTGAGAACCGCTTTACCATAATGTCATGTTCTCAACGCCTGATCTTGAGCAGCTACTAAAACTCCTTCCGATTCTGGCTTCATTCTTCCCCTTTTAAGCCACATAAATGATTGATCTTTATTGATCTGCACCTTGTCCATTCGTTTCAAATATTGTCCGTGGAGTGGTTTGTCTCTTCAGGATTTCTTTAACATCTTTTGTGTCTCACACTTCATGTTTAGTAGCATCAGAAGTTCAGTGTCTGTGTTTTTCGACGTGTCTTGCCTAGTTTTCTTCGCAATGCTTTTTGCTACACTAACAATGCCTCTGTTCCCATTCTTAGGTCAGATTTCACGACCTGCCTCATTAGTGGGTCATCTTGATGCCTGACTACATATTTTCCCATCCCGACTATTGCGTTATGCCAGGAGGCCTCAATTTGTCTGAGGCCTCTTCCTCCTTCCTTACATGACACATAAAGTCTATGAACATCAGCTCGAGGGTGGGCGACATGATGCATTGTTAGCAGTTTTCTGATTTTTCGATCCATGATGCGAATTTCTTGTTCAGTCCAGTCCAGTAGTCCGAAACTGTATTCGGTTACAGGTACCGCCAAACTACCTATTGCTGATATTTTATTCTTGGAATTCAGAGTGGACTGCAGGACTAGTCTCACTCTTCTGAAATACTCCCTGCGAATTCTCTTTCATTGTTTCGTTCGAGATGGTCTCACATTCTTCAATGCAGATATTTGTTTTACCTGTCTCAAGATCTTGAATCACAGTGTGCGTATCAATTACAATGTTCTCAGACGTTGTCAGTTTGCCTCTTTTTAAATTGATTTTTGCACCCTCGTCAAGACCAAACATCATCAGATGTCATTGCTAAAGTCATTCACGACAGACAGTATTTGGGAGAGAATCGCTTCATTCTTAGCAAACAATTTCAGATTATCCATGTAAAACAAATGTGATACTGGCCTTTCATCATGGAGATTGTGACCAAAGTCAGCTTATGACAACTGTCTAGATAGTGTGATCAAACTAATGCAAAACAGCAGAGGGGATAGTGAATCTCCGTGAAAAATACCCCTGGTATCTGAATACTTCTGGTTTCTATTGCTTCCTTTCCGTTATTATTATTATTATTATTATTATTATTATTATTATTATTATTACTAGCATTATTATCGCGTTGCACTATCTTGTTCGGGGAACGTGGAAGGGAACGCAGAATCTGTAGCGAGAGAACCAGCAGGGCAGTGATCTGCGATGAGGGCGCCCGGCCATTAGCGGCGGGGTCGGGGGCGGAGGCTGTGGCGCGGGCGCGGGCGCGCGGTCCGAGGACGGACGGAGACAAAACGGCGGGAGGGCGGTAAGCGCCGCGGCGGGCGCTCGCCTGTGTGTGGTCTCCGCGTCGGCGCGCGTCGGGACGCGTCGGGCGCGCGCCACGCGTCGCGTTTTAATAAGGCGCTTCATTAGCCGTGCGCGAAGCCCCGTCCGTGCGCCTTCGCCCGGCTGCCCTGCCCTCGCCCCTCCGAGCGACCACTCACCCCAACGATCCCCGCCGAAAGCCCCCCCCCCAACTCCCGCCCACGCCTTTCGCCTCCTCCCCACCCCCTACTATGCCATCAGCCCCGCCCTGCCGTGCCCTCCACCGCCCGATGCCCTTCTCTCTCCCACCCCGATGCCCCCCTCTGAAGACCGCCTCCCCCACACCTTTTGCCTCCTCCCCACCCCCTCCCATGCCACCAGCCCCTACCCGCCGTGCCCCCTACCGCCCGATGCCCTTCTCTCTCCCACCCCGATGCCCCTCTCTGAAGACCGCCTCCCCCATGCCTTTCGCCTCCTTCCCTCCAATGCCACCAGCCCCGCCCCGCCGTGCCCTCCACCGCCCGATGCCCTTCTCTCTCCCACCCCGATGCCCACTTCTGAAGACCGCCTCCCCCGCGCCTTTCGCCTCCTCCCCACCCCCTCCCACGGTACCAGCCCCTACCCGCCGTGCCCTCTACCGCCCGATGCTCTTCTCTCTCCCACCCCGATGCCCCCCTCAGAAGACCGCCTCCCCCACGCCTTTCGCCTCCTCCCCGCCCCCTCCCATGCCACCAGCCCCGCCCCGCCGTGCCCTCCACCGCCCGATGCCCTTCTCTCTCCCGCCCTGATGTCGCCCTCTGAATCCCGCCTCTCGCCTACGCCTTTCGCCGCCTAACCACCTCTTGCTATCCCCGCTCCCGCCCTTACCGCCATTCTCGCCCCGCCGTTCCCTCTCCCCTCCCGATACCCTTCTCGCTCCCGTCCCAACCGACCCCCTGCAGTCTCCCTGTCACCCGCCGGCGCCTGCCCTCCCACTCCCTCCTGCCATACCAACCTCAACATCCTCTGCCACCCATCACCCCGCACCAGCTCTCTTCGCCCACTCAAGCCCCGCCATGCCTCCACATCCACTCCGCCTGGTGCCCTTCTCTCTCGTTCCCCAGCGGTCCTTCCGAAGACTCTCACTTCCTGCCCACCTTTCGTGCCCTTGTTACCGCGAATTTCGCCCCTACCCGCGTTCTACCATCCAAGCTTCCGGCTACCTCAGACTCACCCTTATCTCCCCTCCCCCCATCCCCACCCGCCCGCCGGCCCACCTCTCGTCCCTCACTCCCATCCCTTCGCTCATCTCCTGCCCTCTCCAGCCACACACTACCACTCTCTCGCCAGCACCCACCCCTCCGCCCCTCACACCGCCCCTACACCACTCCCCTCCCCGCTTTATTGTCACTCTCCGCTCACCGGACCCACCGTGCGCCAGCTCCTTGGCTGCAGCCTGTGTCAATTTGGAGGAGCCCGTGTCCCGTCCCGGCGCGTCGCGTTGTTTTTCTGAGGACGTTGCCGCCGCGCTAGCCACGGCCGAGTGACCGTGGGGGGGGAGGAGGATGAGGGGCTCGTTACGAGCGTCCACGTCGCCCATAAGGGCTCGCGGAGGGTAACGACACGTTCACTCGTGTTCCTGTAAATGAAGTGCGGTCTGAAATGAGATTGGCCCAGGTGATTCTCCAAGCGTTGTCATGTTAATAATGAAATTTATTTAGTCTGTGTTCTTCCATGTGACACAAACTGGACTATAGTTTATGTTCATATATTGAGAATTGCATTATTTAATGACATAAAATAGAATGATAATTTATTGATATAATTTTTCGTCAGTTTCTTGGGTTTCTTCAGTACCCTAACTTTTATTCTTTACATCTCTTATAATTCCTTCTCTGATGATGTTTGCAATCCTTTTTTCTCTGCTTTTGTCAACTGTCATTTTGCCTTTTTTCTTTCATTTTACCGAGTTTTTCACGTCTTCGAACGTTTTTTGTCATTGGTGTCAGCAGCTGCTTCATCTTACTATCAGTCTTCTACTATCTAGTATTTTTTAATATTTTTCATGGTAAAAAGTTATATAATAATTTCAAATTATTTTAATACGTGAAACATTCCTTTCTTATTAGTAATGGGCATACCATTAAAGCTAACGGAGATAGTCCTATCAGCATTAAAATTTTCTAATAATGGTTGATTGGTCGATTGATTGATTGATTCATTCGTTCCTTGTTGTTTCCCCTTCAAGGGTCTTCCCCTAACGGGGCACCGCCCTACTTGGAACAAGCTCTCAAATGATCTCCCGACGTGTGTAGTAGTTTCGTGAAAGTAATCGTAAGTGTTTATGATTAAGGGGAGAGGATAGGACAACAAAGAGGAAGTAAAAATCCGCGTGGTTAGTAGCCCGTTCGTTAGGGCACTGTTCGGCATTCTGCTGATATTAATCGGAGAATCCATGGAAAACTACCGATAGAATATGTTCGGCCGCTAGAATTTTTCTCCAAACAGCGATTGAATTCGACACGGCTTATATAATATCATAGTTAATCCACGAGAGGTTTTATCTCTAAAACGAACTTTGGCATCGTCTTGCTTATGAAAGTGTTCATTATTAAATGAACGGAACGTATAGCACGTTGAATGTATTGCAGTTACAAGTCGCATAAGCATTGGATGCTCAAATGACCCTTTGGGTTCCCTCTCAGTAACAAATTACTTCGCCTCCTTCGTGGAGCCTTGGAACACTGGCCGAGCATTGGCTCCCACTCGGTCATTCAACCAAGTAGGCCCTTCACTCCTTAACTGCAGTGATCGGAGAAGAAGCCGTGTTTCATCTTCGCGGTACTCTGTCCGAGTAATGCGTAATCTTAGGGACATCGGAGTAGGTAATGGTTGATGATTCGCGTGTTTCTTTAATTACACCCTTAGGTTCATTCTGGAAGGAGATGTTATCAATTATCGTGTCCTATTATCTCTTGTTTTTTTCCGCTTCCATATTACTTTGGGTCCGACTACCCCAACGACCCGAGCGCCCTGGCCGTCGCCGTGCATCATCCCAGCCGCACGGGACGGAAGGCGTTCACTTAAAATATATTTCAGTGGGACGTTAAGTGTCTCGTGATAAGGTTCATTGCCTGTAAACGGCCTTTTTAATCGAAATTACAAGGCCTGGGCCCGATCGGGAGCGCGCGTTTTGTGTCCCTCGGCGCCCGCCACCGTCCTCTGAGTCCATTCACCGTCACTCCGCCCTTCGCCCACCACCCCTCAATCCCTCCCCCGGACACCCCATCCCACCCCTCCCCCGCTCACCCCACCCTTTAAAACCATCCCCTCCCATCCTCTCATCACCTCTCTCTTTCCTGTTCGTCTTATCTGCCCCAACTCTTCCACCTCGACTTTCGCCGGCACTCCCGCTCTACTTGCCCTAACCCACGGTACCCCCCCATACTCCTTCCACCCTCCCCGCCCTCTATCCCGCGCACCTCGTGTCTGTATCGATTACCAAGCCCATCCTGTCCACTCAATCCACCCTGCTCACTCCACCCGCTTCGCCCGCACCTTCCACTCCACCCACTTCGATCGCACCGCCCATGTGCCCACCCCGCCCACCACGCCCACCCCGCCCACCATGCCCACCCCGCCCACCACCACCCACCCCGCCCACCCCGCCCACCACGCCCACCCCGCCCACCCCGCCACCCCACCCACTCCGTCCATCCCGCCAAGCCGCTCACCTCCCCCTTCCCACCCACCCTGCCCTTCCCACCAACCCCTCCCTCCTTGCACACTCCACCCACTCCCTCTACCTTCCCCACCCCATCCATCACATCCTTCCTAACCAACCCTGTTACCCCCACCACCCTCCAAACCTCACCCACCCCACCCACCCCATCCATCCCACCTATCCTCCACCCTAACCGGTCCACTACGCCGACCCCTCCCACCCCATCCACCCTACCCACCACACCCACCTCACTCACCCCCTCCATCCCACCCACCTCACCCCCCTGTCCACCCCACGCACCCTTCACCCCGCCCACCCCGCCCACCCCGACCACCCCCGCTTACTACGCCAGGTCCCGCCTCGCCTGCAACTCCCCGCCGCCTGTCACCCCCCGCCTTCACCTCTCCATTCCGGCTTTAAGGCCGTAAATGCTCGTGGAGGTTTACGGAGCAATTAGCGGCTGTGCGCCGCTGCGGGCGAGGAGCGCGCAGGCGAAGCACGGGAGGCGCGTGACGAGCGGTGACGCGCTGCGGAGGGCGTTGACGGCGGTCCACGCGCGGGGCGTGGGGCGTGGGGCGTGGGGCACCGCCCTCGCAGGTTGCGGCCGCCCGGGGCGCCTGGGGCCGTTGGCTCCGCGCAGCCGTGGCGACTGGCAATGGGGCTTCTCAAATACCAACAGAAACAACATACAAAATACAACTACTACTTGCAATATGGAGGAAGGTCGGGTGGTATCGGCCATTTTAGCTTTAAATATGATTTCTTAATTAAGGTGAGTTAAAATTATTCTTAAAATACAGAATATGAAACTTCAATCTCTTACTCACACACTCTATCAAAGCCGTTTGATTTGAAAGTAAAATAATATGATATTTTGGGGAGAGTAAAAATCGTTGTCAATTTACATGTCTGAAAAGTGGAGGGTGGTATCGGACAACTAAGTAAATAATGGTAAAATAATTTTATTGGAGTTTTTTTACAGCAATTCATCAAAGATATGCTCACTATTGAGACAAATATGTCATTGCTTAATACAAAGAAAAAAATGAGTATTTGGTTACTTGGGAAAAGAACAGTTCTTGAATTAAAGAACAAAAACTCAACTATTATGTTAAATTTATAGCTTCACAACTATCATTTTTGAAGGATTTTTCTTTTGAAATGATCTTCATAATGGCTATCTTCCTATTATTTCTTCCCTCTTCCCGCGAATTTTACCTATAGTTTCCTGAAACTCGGACAAAATCCACATAAGTATTCGAATATTACCTCTTAACCTACACACAAGAAATACGGAAAAAGGAAGAGAAGGCCAAGAAGTAACTGTCCGGTACCATCTGATTCTACTTTCTCCAATACCACCCGAACGAACCTCACCCTTCAGATGTACAAAAAATCTTTACTGCTGTAACGTAACAAATACACCTAAGTCAACATACTAGTCACAGTATAATATATTAAAACGTATCCTAAGAAAAGTTTCAAAGCTCCAAAATTATCTTCGTACACTGGTCAACATAAAAAAATGTAATGCGTGTCGCAATAACCAAACTGATTGATGTACTCACCTAATGCGTAAGCAAAGCAAATTCGTGTCGAGGAACACACTGACAGTGTGCACGCGCCACCACCAGTGCTCAGTTTCCTAAACTACTTTTTTCCGATATCACCCGACCATCCCCTAATAGTATTAGTTTTAATAATCACAACACACATTCACACCCACACAACTGTCCACAAGAGTGTATGTGATATTGCTATATTAGATACGATGAATTACTCCACTTTCCAGGATCAGCTGAGAATACCCAGGGAGTGTACTGTCCCCACTGCAACACCTCGAATGGAGGTATCTGCATTTTAGTCCCGTCGGTGGCTGATATTCGACATTAGCTAAATAACTACGCCGTATTCAGCCGCTGTCTGCAGGAAAATTCTAGATCACGTACGAATTTTTTCCTCATCCTCTCCGCCACTCCCTTTACACACACACACACACGCACGCGCGCGCACACATTTATACTTACATGTACTTCACTACCTCGCCTATCGGAAGCCAATTGGGGGCTTAAAACTGGTAGGAACTTGGGCGGGGACCAGCTGGGGGAGATACCTGAATGTGGTAAACTAAAGCTGCCAACGTGTAGATCCGGGCCGAATCTCACGTTTCAACAGTGAGGTACATCTCCATCTTCCGGGATATACTGCACTTACGGGATTATTATTCACAGCAGCAGAAAGTACCACCAAGAAACACTAAATTGTCAATCACTCCCAGTTCATGGTTGATATTACCGGGAGAGATGGCTCAGGGCATCAGCTTATGTCACTGCAGTCCCTCCAACCGGGAGGTCCTAGGTTCGAGTCTCGACGCTGGCAGGACTTGAGACACTGGCTTGCCAGCTAGATCGAATTTAGTCGTCTGGAGAAGAATTCTAGCGACCGTCTGCTCTGCTCTGTAGTTTTCCGTGGTTTCTCCGATCCACACCAAGCGAATGCTGGAGCAGTATCCTAACAAACGGGCCACAGACCACGCGCGAACTTTCCTACCTCTTCCTTCTCCAAAATCCCGCGTCGGCGGTATAATATAGTCGACGGTAGGATGGCGGTGGATCTCGACATCCAGCGGGAGAAGACCACCTCACGAGCAAAAACATGCATTACACTTACGGGACTAATGACCCTTGTAGTTGGCGCGCCCGGAATCACTAATAATCGAACAATCAAGCTTTATATTAAGCAATTGTGATAGAGTTGGTTATAGGTTCTGCATTCAAGGCAATTCGAAATCAGCCTTCATTAAATAAAGTTGCAAATGACTATTGAAGCACTCAGTCGTACGTCTATAACTTTCATTTTTGTAAAAATATGAATTAATTTATTAAAGTTATAATTGATCCTGTGTGAATGTGTTAATTGCTTTTCACGAAGAATGCATGTACTTCGTACAATCTATGTACTCATCTTACTAGACTGGTTTCGTTTCCAGGGAACGCATGCAAAGCTGGATATGAGGTAGAGTAATGTGCTTGCATTGTCGGCTGACAGATGATTTAGCATGTTCCACTTGAAAAACGTATGTTTACCTTGATGAAAAATCTCACGTGCTTTGTCAACTAATTTTGCTTTTCTACTTCCTAGTCCGTTTTGGTGGGTAATTCTTACTGCAAGTACCATAATTTGGAGTGGATAAAGAAAGCATGATCTTACTTTAAAGTTTTCCCTGTATTAGCTAAACAACTATAGTGTTTTAGGTAGGGCTCGTTTTTGTTTTACTATGATGTCGCACGATGTCAGTAAAAATGCTGCGCGAAAAATATCTAATATAACGACGAAATCTTAACAATTTTATTCCTAGACAATATAAGATTCACACCAATGAACATTATACTTCCCATAAAAAATTTTCTGATCGCATTACAGAGTATAACGAAAATTTCATTCTATTCTTAAAGAAATGACAGCACAAATAGAATTAACACCATTTACAGATGTGACGACATTTTCAATTGTTGGAATAGAATCTCAGGCATCCATAATTTGAACTTTCTTTTACTGTGAAAACTCAAAATCTCATTTCACAACAATCTCAAGCTTCTGTGCTCATAATTAGTACAAAAACCCTTAAATTGAGGTGGTAATCATTACATTCTTCTACTCACATTTAAAACGCTATATTTCATATGAATATATATCAGTCTTTGACGGCTGTAATTTCGCACTTTTATTCCGTAATTAATTTTATGAGGCGCAGGCGCCCATTTACTCATTCGTTAATAACTCAACGAGCAATTCGAAGTCAGTGTCCGTGTACATGAATGCATACGTGCCCGAGTACAGCACAGTACATGCGTGGCATTATGATAAAGCGGAATATACAGACACTGAAAGAACAAAAGAAGAATGAGCTAATGAACGCAACGAGCAGACGTTCCATGGAGCAGCAAGAACGAAGAACATCCAGGAGTCGGTGATCGTGCCAGAGGCCCTCGTGGTACCTGACGACATCCCACTGCACTTCTTCACCAGAAATGTAGCTTCATACGAGTCTAACGAGACCCGGCTGGAGAGCGTTTTAAATTCCGAACCAGTTTTGGGGAAGCTGCCCGTCATTTCGTCGGACGGCGGCGGCGGTGGCGGCGGTGGCGGCGGCGGCGGCGGCAGCGCGAACGGGCGGCGCCGGCCGAACAGGAAGGCGACGCGCGCGCGGCGCCGCCGGCGACGGCGGCCAGTGACGAGACGAGACGAGACGGCGGAGGCAGCCCGCCCAACTAGCCCCACGGCGCGTGCCACAACCGCCACCACCACCACCACCGCCGCCGCCGCCGCCGCCGACGCCGCCATCGCTTCCGCCACACAAACACAAAGACCAATATTGACACAGCCACACAAACAAAACCAACAACAACGTCACTTACACCAAAGTCAACAACGACGTAACCTCCCAAAACACTCCTCCACGAACGTAACCACGAACAAAGGCTCCACCATGAGCACCACCTCTAGTGCCACCACTATCAAAGGCAACACCAATAGCGACAATAATAACATCAATAACTGATCACCAACAGCATTATCACCACCAAGGAAAACAATATCATTAACGCCAAAAAACAACACCAACATCTAAAAGAACTACATCAACATTTAAATCAACCAAATTAACAGTAGCAGAGCAAAGTCCACCACCACTACTATCACTACCACTACCACTACCACTACCACTACCACTACCACTACCACTACCACCACCACCACCACCACCACCATCACCATCAATATTAACACGTCTGTAACACAATACAATACGTTCGCCAACACCATATGCACAATCTCGAACTCCATCAGCAATTACCATCATCTCACATCACCATTAGTAATATCATTGCCTCCACCACCATCTTTACTTCTGTTGCCAGGACCTCTGCCATCTACTGCTGCTTCCGTCTCCTCACGCAGCCGACTTCGTCTCTAAACCGACTCATCTAGAGCAACGATAGAACGACCTGGCGCGTTGGCTGATGCTGGTCTGGACCCAACCATCGTGCCTGTTTTCAAGACGAGTGTCGAGGCTAGCTATTGGGATGAACTGCTGAGAAGGGGAAAAGAGTGGATAGGAGTGGTGAGTTTGTGATTAAACTATATATGAAACAACATTACACGTAACATGCTTGCCTAGAAGGATAGTGGAGGCTGCATTTTCGGCGTCTTTCTGCTACTGCAATACTGACAACAGATTTGTTTCCTGACTGAAATATTTTTTAAGACAGATATTTAAATAAGATTTGTTTAGTGCAAAATATGAGTAGTTTTCGCGTAACTTTTGTGTGAAGTAAAAGGAATTTTTAAAATAATATTTTCTGAAAAAGGACTATTTTTCTTAATTTTTTTTCTCGAATAGAACAATATACGCTTATAAGCGGCGCAGGTCTCATTTTCGATGAACTCTATAATTTCGAAAATTTCAAATGTTACAAAAAAAACGAGAAAGTGTGTGATGTAAGCACCACAAGTTTGTCTTCTGAAGTCTAATTTATTGGAAGTTTATGTCCCCCAATTTTGTTCAATTACTTGGTGGCCCAAAATGTTTCTGCCGTGTGTTCCGGAACGTCACACCCACTGTAAGCTGCCGTCTCCCTCCTGTCTAACGATGCTCCCTAGCCGCATTCCAGCGAAAAACTGGACGAATGCTCCAGACTTTATTAGCACAATTCATTCCCAAATCTTGAAAACCTCCTCCCCAAAACTGGAATACAGATTATAGCTTAATTTCAAATACGTACCCGAAACGTTCGATATGGTGTCGGCCGCTCATTAGGTGGCCCACCGGGCGGGAGAGGGTAGCCGCGAGCACTAATGAGAATTTATAATAAATGTAAACCCATCGGGCTACACGAGGAAGTGAAGCCGGAGAGAAACGTTTCGGTCTTATATCGGAGAAACGCTGCCTTAATTTGCTATCAGGACTTATCGGGCGGCCGGGTCGGCGGCGAACGGAGGGCAGCGAACGGCGGGCAGCGAACGGCGGGCAGCGAACGGCGGGCAGCGAACGGCGGGCGGCGGGCGGCGGGCGGCGGGCGGCGGGCGGCGGGCGGCGGGCGGCGGGCGGCGGGCGGCGGGCGGCGGGCGGCGGGCGGCGGGCGGCGGGCGGCGGGCGGCGGGCGGCGGGCGGCGGGCGGCGGGCGGCGGGCGGCGGGCGGCGGGCGGCGGGCGGCGGGCGGCGGGCGGCGGGCGGCGGGCGGCGGGCGGCGGGCGGCGGGCGGATGGTGGTCGCGGTGGAAGAGGTCGGCGCGAATTACCCCGGGGAGACGTAGTGGAATTTATGGTTGTGGATGCGGTGCTCCAAATGCCGCCGGGTGCTCACACTCGCGTCCACTTCGTCGACTTTACGAGTTCGTGTTGGTGTGTGTGAGGTCGATACCTGGAAACTGTTACCCAATTTCGTGCGTGGGGGGTGATCAAAGGATGCTGTCCCTATTGCACTTTGCGGCATTCTTCACATTGCAAGGGCACTCGGCAGTTCTTAGTGTGTCATTCATTTCTTGACAACGTATAATGACAGGAAAATGTCATCCGACTTTCTTTCCATATTTCTTTCTTGGACAGAATTTTTATTGCCTAAGTCACTCATATTATCCCAAGAAATTTTCAATCCCAAGAACCATAATTAAAATGAATGTGAAAATATCACACTAAAGACCGACCTGGACGCTGTGTTCGCTGTGGACCACAGCTGTGTTCGCTGTGGACGTGCTTTAGCAGTCATCCTTCAATCGACCGGGTGACGCAGGTGCTTGGGTCATTTGCGCCATGTAAAGTGACATACAGGCTGTGTCTTCAAATCTTGAGTAAGGCATGTACGCTCTGTGTTGTGGCCGTGGTGGAATTTCCTAGTCTACAATGCTTGCTCTGATCGGTAGTTTTCCTTGGTTTCTTCGATCAACACCAGGCGACTGTCGCAGCAGTACCCTAACAAACGGGCCACGTACTGCACGCGAACTTTTCTTCCTCTTCCTTGTCCTATTCTCACCCATTACACACAGACTTACATGCACTACACTAATATACATGCCGGGAGACTGGTCGCGTCTTACAGCTTGTCCCAGTGAGAGCGGAGCCCCACTGATGTGAGATACCTGGTTAGGGAAAACCCTGCTACTCGACCGTAGGTCGGCGCTCGATATCGCCATCCAGCGGGGAAAGGTCACTGCCAGCTCCCAATGAAAAACATACACTACACTTACGGGACTAATGACCTCTCTGGTTGACGCGCGCGGAATCACTGACCATCAATTAATCAATTTTGCCCATAACCCTCCCCCGTTTTCCTACAAATTGAGTGAGAGCCGATAAGACTAAATGCACGATGAAAGGTTCTATTGACCGCAGCTCTAGCATCATCTAGTACTAACCTGGGTTCCTTCCTCTTATCCAGGACTAAGCCCCATTGCCTCACGAATTTAGAAATAGAAAACGCATTTCGCGCACCAGTTTCTGTTTTCTTGAGGCTAGGATTGTGAATCTGACGAGAATTTGCATTTGGACAAGGGCTTCTTCGTGCTCTTGGACATCTTCAGGGACGAGAACTGTATACCATTAGAAATGCCAACCGCCTCCCTAGACGATTTGCCTTATCCTATGCGAGAAAACAAAAAAAGTTTATCCTCTCGCACTTGACAGCCTTCTAAATCCATTAGTAGTCTAGTTGGGTGTTGCTTGACGCTTATCCGTCTTCAGTAGCTTTCATGCATAGAACTGTAAATCACGTACTACGAGTTAAAGTATTTTATGTATTGCATTTAATAATGATAGGTTCAACAGAAGTTCCGCTGTTCTTTTAGAATTGAGCAATTTCTTAAGTTCATTACATAGAGAATATCAACCGGACTCGTTCTAGGGGGGCGATTTTTTTACACCGGTCGCCAATCATTGCTGTTAAAACAAGGCCTAAAAGTGGTTCATTTGTATGTGTTTTTTGACATATCGTTGGGTAATATGAGGACGAATGAAAAGACAAAAAAAGTAAACTCGCATCAAGTTGGTCGTGCTGATTGAAATCTATTCGAGACAAAAACATGGAGACATTGATGAGATATGGTTGACTTTATTCAAAGAAGGAGGCCGACCTGGTCATCGTCAACTTTATTCAGATGAGCTGCTTACGATAGGTTGACCATCATCATCTGAACGGCCTCCAGTTTAGGATAGTCAAAACATTACTACCAGACCCGATTTTGACTTCCATAAATAGTAAATGTATTGATGAATAAATCTCATTATAATTTTATGATCGTTGGAAAGTCATGGAAGCAGTTTATCTTTACGAGGCATCTCAATAAAAATGAAGTTACTAATGACAAAAACGATCTTCCTAAAAATGAACCTTATTAAAGTTAGATTCGCTATCAGTTCTTAATCATATTTTGTTCTTGTTTCTGAAAAGTTTTCCGCATCAAATCAGTCATCCGTGTAATTATTACGCCATCCCATGTCTGCCACACCTTCAGTGCGAAGAAAATATCATTGAGTTCGATTATTAAAAGCATGGGCAGATGTGGGTCACAGATGCCAAGCTTAAAAGCCACACGTGTGCCTTCAGTGCATCATGCACGGCAAATTAAACAACATTGGAAGAGACTTTTATAATGCCAAAGAAATGCGCACGAGAAGAACGCTCTACATTTTTGGCACAAGTGCTTCCATAAGCTGAAAAAAATGTACATGCCGCTTAGTACGCGTCTCGAATTTGTGCATTTGCATGCATCGCTTTCGCCTTGGGCGCATGAGCTATGCCCGTCGCCGTGCAGCTTGCACTCGTGCCTTTCGCAGGCTGATCCGTGACAGGATCAAGATTCTTATCCCACACGCCCTGGCGCGCGTCGCGGGGTCCCGTCCCGTCTCGTCCGGCCGGTTTGCGCGGGCGCGGGCGCCGCGCCGAGGTGAACGTAGTGTATGCTCTTGCCGGAAGACTTAACGTGCAGGCGAGGTACACATTTGCCACGTAGTCCTCAAACGCGCCGTCTACGAGCAAGGGCAGATTCAGAAAATATTTGGGGAGTTTTTTTAAAATTAAAGTACACTTTAAAAAAAAATAGTGTATGCACTTGCCGGAAGACTTAACGTGCAGGCGAGGTACACATTTGCCACGTAGTCCTCAAACGCGCCGTCTGCGAGCAAGGGCAGATTCAGAAAATATTTGGGGAGTTTTTTTAAAATTAAAGTACACTTTAAAAAAAAATAGTGTATGCACTTGCCGGAAGACTTAACGTGCAGGCGAGGTACACATTTGCCACGTAGTCCTCAAACGCGCCGTCTGCGAGCAAGGGCAGATTCAGAAAATATTTGGGGAAGTTTTTTTTAAATTAAAGTAGACTTTTTAAAAAATATATATAATTATGTTAACATATTTATGAAGATATTATGTCCCATGTCTTTGAGACAGCTATTTAATCAAACACTAATATCAATTTATGGTTGTTCATTGTCTTTCACTGTGTAATTACTTGAAGACAATTCGAGAACTTAGGGTGCTAGTACAAAGAGCCTTGTACTTCCATCTCCAAGTTATCAAAATTCTGAAATATAATACGAAATGAATTATATTTTTTTTAACCATTGGTTTTTGTTAACTATTGAGTTTTTCGTACAATTATTGTACATTCTAGTTTTTGTGGTAATTTATTGTAAGATATATTAAATAGGGAAACGAGAGATAAGAAAATCGTGTTCACCTTGAGTTTTTACGCTAACATACGGAGAATGTTCCCCTTTGTATGTACCGTTTGTAGGAAATAATTGAACCATAAATTCAGTAGTTTGTTAAAAAAATTGTAATTATCTTCTTAACATATTTTAGAATTTTGAAGACCAGAAGACGGAAGTAAATCTAGTTTCTCGAAACACTGTACCTATCAGGTAATAAAAGATAAGACTGTGTAAAAGAATCAAAGCCATTGATATCATTAATCGCTCTTGGCAAAATATGGGTATTATGGGCTGTCATATGCATCTGTGTGTTGGATTGGTAGCCACCTATAAGGACGTTTTCAACGAGTTTATTTGAACTAGAAACGTTATTCTGGTATTTTGCCAAATGTAATTAGGGTCCCCCAAGGATATGATCTTGAACCAATATTTTTGTCTTGTATTGATGATCTACATAACCAACGTTTGCTCTAACAGATCTGTTATATGGCTACGACACAGTTTTATTTCTATATTTTGCTAAAATTCTTAATCAGCCCGCTGTCTTTGCAATAAATGATGATCTTGAAAAGATATCGGAAAGGATTAGGATTTCTCAGACAATGCTCTAGTTCTAAATGCTGAAACGTCTTTTTATCTTATTATCCGATCCATCGCGTGGAATTGCACATGACGGTGTCTTTTTGAAAATTGAAATTGATGGTACATCCATCCCTTATTCGATTATAAATTAGGACCGGACTTTGATTCACATATCAGTGCGAAAAGTGGAGCCAACACTATCTTGAGATAGTATTGCCTTATAGCAGGGGCGTAGCGTCCATGGATGTGGATGATGTGTTACATACCCTGACAATATCAGCTATTTTATTTTAAAATGATTGTAAATTGTCAATTTGTTATTTTCTTTTTCTACTACAAAATATTTCATTGTATTTCAAACATTGCGTCGTTGACAATTCGATTCTTCACGAGGATGAACGAATCTGTCTGAAATGCCGCCTAGCCTGCGCTGAGAATCAGATGCACACTGTCCCATTACATCCAGGGTGCTACCGTGGTGCCTACGAAAAAGCTGTCGTTTTACGAAACTTCTTTGTTCTCTTCGGTGTTTGTAAGAGAACGAGGTTAATTAATGAACATTGTCGTTATATTTAAGTTTTATTACCTTATTTTAATGCATTTAGCAACTATATATTTGTAGCCAATTTAGGTTGAATGCACAATGGTGTGTGACTGTGCAGTCCACATCTGTGCCCTGGAATGGCGAGCACCACGCGATACAAAGTGCCTACATAATTATGGAGTCGTATTTTTGTGCCGTGGACAAATTATAGCACATGAGAAAGTTAAAAATATTTGAAAAAATATGAGAGGATAGAATTTTATTTAAACAGCCAACACAGGCTATGTTGAGCAATACAACGGTGATATAAGGGAAAATAGGGAAATTCTGTCACACTTCATTCGAGTTGTATGCTTTCTGGGACGCAAGGGCTTGTATTTTCTAGCCATAATGAAAATAGGGGATCATGAAATAGAGGAAATTTCATGAAAAATATGAGTGAAATAATGAAATATGATAAAACTGACAAGGATGATATGAAAATTCCAGTGTTTCGTACAATCTCTCCAAGAAATTCAGATTCATTGGATTTCAAGAGTTAGCACGGTTATGTCCCATGAAATTAAAAATTAAATATTCTAAAGCCTCTTTCGTCTCCGCCATACTGGATGAAACCTTTGATGTAAGCAGCAAAGGACAACTGTTAACTGTTTTCCTTTACGTGTCTGTAAATTGATTGATTTTCTCTTTCCTATTATATTTTTATTATAGATCATTTTTTTCCATTTTATAAATTATGCCCATTCTACTGGGTTCGAAATGATATGAATTATACAATTTTGAAAATCATTGGGTTTGATGGTGCTGTTATTATTAAAGTATCAGGACACACATTTATATTTTTCTAGGTGAACTTAAGTCAACTTTTTCTAACTTTCAACCAGTAAACTACATTAAGTACATGAGCTATTATTACTTTTAATGGAGCAGTTTTCTGTGCTCTAATTGATCAAAGTGACAGAAATGTTATTGGTGAATGAGAAATATTTAAATTATAATTAAAGTTTTAAATTATTTTCTCATTTCTCGAGTTACATACCCTAAGCCGAAACTCTGGCTACGCCACTGCCTTATAGACATTTGATCTGCAAAATGTACGAGTTGCAATTGACAGACTCATTGATTCTTTCTCTTGATGATTGTTTGTCATTTCTCACTCAAACATGATTTATGGTTCATACTTTCGTAGTCTATCAGAATAGAGAGGATTCAAAAATCATATCTTCTTTTTTCTTATTCAATTAGAAATTATCGACCATATTTGGGCCACATTTTCAAAATATATTATTAACTCTAAACGTATTTCTATAGGCAACGCACCATACCTCTGTAATACTATATTATTTCTCGCGTTCATCTGCACAGGAAAATCATTCACTACGCGACCATCGGTCTCTGTTCTGTTTTACCGGGACATAGAAAGTAATTAATCAAATCTACCTTCATTTTCTGCAATGCGCAGAACTCCAAACTTTCTGCGACATGCAGAACTACAGGTCAGCTTGTAGTTTTCCTCTCCAGATATCTCTTATCGGGGCACCGCGCCCACCGGAACGAGTTCTAAGATCCCAACGTGTGTTTTTTGTAGAGCATGTAAGTGTGTGTGTGTGTGAGGAGGGGAGAGAAGACAAGTATGAAGAAGGATTTATCGCACGCGTGCGCGACTCGTTTGTTTAGGTACAGATCCGGCATTCGCCTGATATTGATCGGAGCAAGGAACCATTTTCGGAACCAGGAACCCACTATTCGAGATTTCCGCCGAAAAACGCCGCCACTCCACTACAGCGTTTATTTGATTTATTTATTTATTTATTTATTTGTCAAAAAAACAGTAAAAACTGTATATGACGTGTGGGGAAAGAGATTTATCTGCGCACATTTTCTTGAGGCTCAGAATTAAAAAAAAAAAGAAGCGTGCGTTACAGCACACTTACTCTCTACTCCGCTGCAGCACACTTACTCTTTACGACGTAAATACGTATGGGCGAGGAAGTGAAAATGAAAGCGCTCCGCGCTTGGTGTGCGTGTGTGCGGGCCCTTCCCAGTCCACTGCGCGCCGCTGCGCACCCCCCGTCGGACGGGAGGTTCGTTACATCGGTGCGCGCCTGTCAAAGTGTAAATTATTGCCACGGGTGCCGCCAACGCGCGCTGATCGAGCGGGCTTTTCTGAAAGGGCTTCGTTAATGCGGCGAGACGGTCGCTCAGTCCCCGGCGCGGGAGGCGGGCGGCCGGCGGGCTTCGCAGCGGGCGCGGTCGCAGACGTGCTTTCAGGCCTGGAACGAAGTACACAGAGAGACGCGTTGCGAGAAATAAGGAACATCAAAATAAGTGACACGTAACACCTTCACCACCATTGAACAAGATTCTTGTTGAATGATCTATGAACGCGTATGATCGATTCAATTATACTGCGATTTTCGTAACTTTGCCCTGACAGGAATCAGCTGTTGACGGTTTCATCCAATCGGGAAGTTAAACGTCACCATAGTGATGTCACTGTAGCGAAATATAAGCTACCGATTGGATGGCAGCGAAACAGTTAATTCCTGTGTGGGGCAATGATACAAAAATCGCAGTATAATGCCTAATTTTACGTGGCGATATTCAGGCCATCGGGCTGGCTCTTGCTTCTGACCACGCGAATTTCGCTACGCTCCTTTCATCATCTATGGGAGAACACTCAGGCGACGAAACAGACGTTTTGAATTTAGCTCAGAGGCTTCTATTAGGCTTAAGGATCTTATACATGCAGTAAATCTACAACATGGGACAGTCGGTTTTACCTTCTCTCCGAAGCAAGGCGTACGAAGGATTTTTGTCATTTAAACGACTTCGATCTGGTCTGAACCCTAAATCTTGTGTACAACAGGCCTAAACGCTAACCGTTATACCACCGAAGCCAAAATGTGAATAAATGAAGGAGTTTCTAGCTCGGACTGGTTGGCAGCGAGCGGTTCGGATAGATTTCTACTCCTTCATTTGTTTTTTGAAATGCACAAGTGCTCTCTCAAATGCCGGTGAGCAGATTGAGAGAACTGAGATGCTGAATGAAAGATGTGAGTGTTCAAACTGTTCCTTAAACGTTACTAGATATTTTTTAATTTAAATGAAGTGCGTGTGGAAAAAACAGTGTGCTAAATTACTCTTAGTTGTGTCGAGCAAATGATAAACTTTATTAAAATAAACAGTTTTGAATGAAATCTAATGAAACCTGGTTTTTTGAAGACAGATTTTGAAATAAGGTTATATACAATTTTTCGAAAATTTGAGTACTTTTCGCGTAATTCTGCGTAAAAATACGGGCGAGAAAGTACGTGCTGTTTTAGCATCACTAGTTTGAAAATCATATTGCATGTCTTTCTTCTGTAGAATTTTTTATGCTGCAGGCCACTAGTTTCTCATCAATTGCAATGGAATCATTTAGTTTTCTTGAGACAAATTCATTTCATTACAATGAAGATCCACGCTCGTGGAGATCAAACAAATGTGTTAAAACGACATGAATATTTTATAAAACAACAAATGAGATTCATAGCTGGCTCACAGCTGATCTCACATCTGCTCTATCAACCTTGAAGGATCTCATCTTGTGACACGTATTCGATGACAATTTCGTGTCATTGAATGCACTATTTCTAGTGTGTAGTCCCAGCCTTACTTGCACCTCTTTCTATATTTCTTGTTTCTCATTTCCAGCAACCATCCCTCGATGTAGAACAGTCTGGAGAACAGTCTTGAAAGCGCACGGCTTTGCACGTTGCCAGCTAGTGTTGAAATAAAAATGTCGAGAAACAAACTGCCCTCATTGTTGTATTTTTTATGAGGAAAAATAAAATTGAAAATCCTTTCATTTCTCAGGTGAGGAATGCACTTCTTTCTACTTGCTATACACGCAGTTCAAAGATAAAGTTCGTTTAGCATTGGAATCATGTGTTTATATTTGGGAGGATTTCTAAGATGTGTTTGTTTCATGTAAGAAATAAGATTATTGTCTCTTACTGCCCGAATAAACGGAATGTAGGTTATCAGTACGTTGTCCTGACCCATTGAAAGTACACTTATATCTCGTTTTTTTGCATCTCCCTTCAACGGATTTTGAATGGAGAAGACAAGGATGAACGAACCATATACGTGATTTGAAAGTATGGTTTTCGATTTAAAATGTTGACTTTATAACATTTTAGACTATATTTCCAGTGTACAGGTAGGTCTACTTTATACTCTCAGATTGCATAGTGTGTTTGATTGAAAACAAGTACCTCTATTTATTAATGTCTTTTGTAATGTAATTGTTAATATTAGTTACATCGAACCTAACTCAACGTATGTTTTTTCTGTAGTTCTTACGGGATCAAAATTGGTAGACCATAAAGTTGCAAATTTTCAATTGAAGCTTAGCTGATCTGGTGGTTTTAGGTTAAAATTCGGTGTAAGAATATCACTAATTTGGAACTGAGGCAGCCGAAGCGAAAAGAGTGCTCAAAGTAATGTGTCCTGAACTATCTGGTATCTGATGTCCGTCAGAATTTTATTTATCGTCGGACTGTAAAAAACTGTACGTAACTTTTGGGTTTTACGGCAGATACCCTACAAAGGCGTATCTCAAATTAATTTTACACGTTATTATTCACATTGTCTTCTAACGATCCCATGTTTTCTTAAAATAGTGTTGTTTAGAAAATAGGTTATTTATATCGTTTAGGTTATTTATATCGTTTCGAATACATTCAGTGAATACGTAACTGTCTTTGTAGTTAATAAACATTGATATTAGGAACAATATCTTTTCCTTTTAAAGTGACCATCGTGGTAATACTTTATAAATATACTTTATGAAAATGCATTTTGTGAAGTGTAATGCTGTATTCAATCATTTTTATTAAATTATTTAATTTAATTAATTCAACAGCTTTACAAAACTACGCAAGTATTTACAACAGATAATAGATGAAGTCATCACAAAGATGCATTACCTACACCCTCACTACATTGAATCACTACCTCGCTGAGGTATTAACCTAAAAGAGAGCTTAATTGTAAGATTATAATGTTTTGTGCAAAACATGTCTAAATTTTCTCGCTTCATGAATTTCAAACACACATGCAAGAATACAACTAACATAACCACTTAAGTATATGTAGTTTATTTGATTCATTTTGCATATTACTATATTTTCCTGTACTTTATGTTTTTGAGAAAACAAAGTGTCAAAAGTTTCTTGTGTATTTTACCAATGTCAATTTAGCTTCTGTGTAAAACTTTTCTCGGCAGCCACAACGGTTGCAGTGGCCGGTTATTTTTGCATTCCAAGCTCGTGCAATGAATCTTTCAAACTTGTTCTGTATGCCAGCCAATCAACCCTCAGAATTTTATGCCGTGTGTTAGGCCGCGTGGGATCCGCGTGAGCGGAGCCTGTTGGCAAGTAGTAAGCGTGGGAGTTCTAGACATCCCAACGGAAAGGAATGTTAAGATTGGAGAAATTTGAAATAAAACGCCGCAGATCAAAACGAATCTTAACGTCGTGGATCCGAAATCAGGAAAGGCAGATAGCTAGTTAACCAAGACTGATGTAACAAACCGAGCGTATGAAAATGGATTGTGAAATGAATTCAGATCATTAGGATGAAATGAATGCGTGACTACTGCAAAACATGTTTTGAGGTGATATAAATGAATTCAACCAATATAAAATAAGTATTTTACTTTTGTATCGCTGAGTGAAGCTGCCCATATTAACCCGAGGTCTTAATAATCGTAATAAATTATTTACTTTTCTTTATGACTATATAGAATCCGCGAAGACAAAAAATCAACAAGATAAATCATCCGTCAAAACATTCAAGTGGTTTTAAGATTAATAGATGACGCGATAACAATACTGTGACATTCACGTTTGCGTGTGAAAATGATGTTACGTTGTATCGTCTACATTTACTTTATGGTCTGCCTCAGAGTGACAAGCGTAAGGTTTCAATTGGGATTCAGTCTTCTGGCCTTTTATCTTGCAAGACATTAATGACTACAATAAGCTCATGCATTAGAAACCGTTCGGAAAAAGATCGTCGCTTTAAACTATTTACTATCTACGTGCATACTTGTCTGCAGAAAAATGTAGCAAACAGTTCTAGTAATTCTTAAGCATGTTCGTAAGAATAAATTTCCGCAATCACCAAAATCGCCGCAGCATGTAGCCCATGGAAGATTGTTTTATAATGTGGAGGCACTCTACGACGCAAGGGTCTCGCAAATTTTCGCGCACATGACCACACGCTATCCCACGTCATCTTCGACGCCGTCTTGAGCCATAACCACGCCATAACCACGTCTCCGACCTTGCTTCCGTCCGCGCTTACATCTTCAAGCGAGAATACATCTTGGACTGAGACTCCTCGACCACATCTTCAACCGCGACCACATTTTGTGCCAAAACAACGTCGACCACATTCATGTGATGGACCACGGCCACGTCTAAATAGAAACACGTCTTCGATCGTGAATTTACCCTCGACATCGACATCGTCGATCGTGTCCACGTTCTGGGCGAAGCCAAGTTTTCAACCGTGTCCTCAAAGTCGACAATCATCGATTACGTCTCCTAGCGAGGCCACGTCCTTTATTGTGGCCACTTCATCGTCCACGACATCTTCGATCGCATCCACACCTTCCACTTTGACCACGTCTTCCACCGAGGACACGCTTCAACTGCGACCTCGTCATCGTCTACGATCACATCTTCTACAACAACCATACCTTCGACCGTGATCACGTCCTCTGCCAAGACCCCATCTTCAACCACGATGACATCGCAGAGCAGCGTTCATGTTTTCTGTCACAACACCGTCTTCACGCCTCCATCGCAACCACTTTTTCCACCACGAGCACGTCTTCCATTGAATATTCGCTGCAAAGCGAATTCGTCCTTGTCTACCACCACGTCTTCGACACGAACCACGCCTTCTACCGTGATCACGTCGTGTGCTAAGACCACATCTTCGACCAGGACATCTTAGAGCAGCGTCCATGTCTTCAATCACGACTCCATCTTCCATCGCAACCACATTTTTCACCGCGACCACGTCTTCCACCGAGTATTGGTTTCAAATGCGACCTCGTCTTCATCTACGACCATGCCTTCGACACCAACCACACCTTCGACACCAACCACGCCTTCGACACCAACCACGCCTTCGACACCAACCACGCCTTCAACACCAACCACGCCTTCGACACCAACCACGCCTTCGACACCAACCACGCCTTCGACACCAACCACGCCTTCGACACCAACTACGCCTTCGACCGTGACCACGTCGTCTGCTAAGAGATCTTCGACCGGCGTCCATGTCTTTAAGTCCATGTCCAATCACGACTCCATCTTCCATCACAACTACGTTTTCCACCTCGACCACGTCTTCGACCGCGATCGCGGTGGACCGGCGGTTGGGCGGGCAGGTGAGCGGTCGGGCAGCAGGGGGCGGGGGCAAGGGAACTGGGAGCTGCTGAGCTGCGGCGCGGGGAAGTTGGCGGTCCACGGAGGCACGTGCCGCCCGCGGCCCCTTATGCAAACGCCGCCCGCGATTGATGACGCTCGTAATTCGAGCAGTGGTGGGCTGGCGGGAGGGCCGGGGAAGCGGCTGCTGGAGGTCGGCCGATGACTCGCGCCGCCCGCCGGCCTTGGGATGGCTTTATTTATTATTTATTTACTTAATTATTTGTTTTTATTATTATTGCTACATTTAAGTTCAAAAGAACGTACGTAGTAATTATTTTCTCCAGATAATTAATAGTTTGTCATCAAACATAGCTATATAAAAAAATTATTGTGGACCGTTTTTTCAAATGGATAAGATATCCAAATCGTGTTTCGTCATTAGACATAGTTGCATTGTGTAATGTTACATTATTACTATTATTTGCTTTTATTACTATCATTATTGTTATAATAATAATTATTTTTATTATTATTAGCGTCTCGGTAAGTCACGCTGCAAGCTACAAGTAATTTTCGGAGCCCCGGAGAGATTAACGTGTGTAATTATGGGGATCAGCTTTTTACGGCTCTATCTCTTGATAAGACAAGGTTGTTAGTGGTAGGTGAATTATGAATACTGAGGTGATAGGATGATAATGAGAGGTGAAGTGACAATCACAAATACGACCATGCTGTTTGAGCCTCCTCGGTGCAAACGATTGCTGTCGCATACGTCTGCGCCACGTGGCCGGCTGTTACATTTTATATCGCGAATTGGCCGTCTAGAACCATGCGGACATACATCTGCACTTACCGAGCCTCAGTAACATTTATCTCGTGACAAGTGTATGTGACTCCTTTTGGGGGGATCAGCATTATGCTGGATCCAATTTTTATACCCCAGGTTTGATAGTCATGAGAGGAATGGATATGGAATGATGAAGATAATGAAGGATGCATGAGCGACACACACATGCAAACACATCCCTGTCCGAGGCGGGACTCGAACCCGCGATCCTTCCGTCCGACATCGCCACGGACGCACTACATCACGACTAAAGATGTTATGAGTCGGCTCAAAATAAAATCTACTCCAGGTTGCAAGCAGCTACCTAAGGAGCACATCTAAGGACTGTCAGTGCCTCTACAATACTTTGCGCAAAATGTGGGCTGTTCCAAATAAACCAATTTCTTGCACTTCCCAGTCTTTTGAATTACCAGGGAGTTTAGACAAGTTCTTACTCAAATTTTGCGGAACAAATCCCAGAGTTCCGATGACTATCGGTACGACCTGTACTTTTACGCCCCACATTCGGCTGATCTCGATTTCCAAACTCTTGTATTTAAGACACTTCTCTGCTTCCTAGGTTACGACATTTTGATCGCACGGGACAGGCACATCTACAAGTACACACGACTTTTCTCCAAATCCCGGATAACAATATCCGGTTTGTTTGCCGCTATTGTGAGATCCGTAGAGTCCAACACACGTCACCGTGGAGGTATCTACTCACCCTGTTGTGTCTTTTCGAATATTCGGTCTTTGCTAGGATTGGACAAGCTGAGACAAGCTGAGACAGTGGTTTCTTCTTGTTCCTGGCAAATGCGGGATTTATCATGAGAAAGTTTGAGAAACGCTTTATCATAATATTTATTATTATTATTATTATTATTATTATTATTATTATATTATTATTATTATTAAATTCATTGATTTATTAAATACGTTGTCAATGTAGTGATTGTATTGAAGTTGGTGTCGTGTTGGTAAGTGAAGTGCAGAGTAGTTTCAAAGTCATCTATTTATTAGTTTCTGTATAAATTAGCCCTAAAATGTAGTTAATACTATTATTGTTGTCGTTATTACTGCTTTTATTTTTATCATTGATATCATTATTGATATTGATATTATTGTTAGTATTCTTATTATTATTTTAAAGTAATTTAAAGTTATATTGTATTAACATTACTTATTGTAATATTTGTAAATTTTCGTGTTCTGCCACCAGGTTGCATAAACCTACCTAGAGAAAATAGGCTAGAGTCTCAATTGTTGGTATGGTTCTGCTTCTTTTCAACACGTGGATAATTCCTCGTGAAAAGATTATATGAATAATATTGGTAGCTTGGAGAGGTTATTAAGTGCAAAAATATAACCTGAAGGAGAAGGGGTCTTGTACCTGTTAGTTATGCCGCACCTTCCCTAAACCAGGAAGAGATTTTTTTTGTTTTCCCTCTCCAAAAGTTAGATTAATTTTCAGTGCCAATATTTCCTCTACGATTGAAATTCCTCTTTACCAAACCTGCAGAAAAGTACTTATTTTGTCCTCGAGAAAACCCGTTTGCGCAAACGATTAAGTAGGTAGGCAGGAAGACGAATGGTCCGTTGATTCATTGAAAGAACCAGCAGTTGGCGCACTGGACTTCAGGGCAAGTGCGCTCACGGACGGACGGTCAGACAGGAATGCGTAGAGACACCACGTAGTACGTACATTTGAAATGTAATCTGCTGGATTCTAGTTTTCTAGGCTAATTACCATAGATTACCAATTATAATTGATCCAATATAATTGATTACCAATTACAATTGATCTCGAAACTTTTACTCGTTAACCCAGGATTATTTCATCTAAGTGTGCTTTTTTTATTAAAAAAAGTAAAGGAAATAGGTTTATACGTTGTAGAAGAACGTTGCGAAATTCAAGTTATTTATATATGAGTGTGAACGAATGTCACGCAATAATCGGACACCGCACTTATGTACCAATAAATGCATAGTATGTACAACTCGCGAATATTTTTCACCCTTTCTGACGTGTGCAAAGTGAACGGTAAATGTGACCAATTCCGGATGAATTAAACGTATATTCATTTTAATAATTGAACGGTTATTTACAAAAACCAACCCAGTTCAAATTTGATATTTTTTAAGAGGCACGAAAATCTTGACAACGTAGACGCGCATGGAAATGAATTTATGATTTCCCCCCGCATAATATCTTCCTTTACCGAAATGAAATGTTCCAACAGATAGCATCAGTTGTAGGGAATAACTTGGTATCTCAAGACGTGAAATTTTGGACTTGTTTGGTTCTTGTAAGAAACACTTCAATTGTTTTTATTTTTACAATTTTAATTATAGATAAAACGCTTTCAATGTATCAATGTATGCAAAATGGAGATACTTCATTGAGTCTCCTTATGGTGACTGCAAGAAGTCGCAGGTAAGTGAAACTCGATCCTCGCAGCCGTGCTAACACATAATTATAAAACTGCTGGCAGGGAATTAATATATGCATCACATGTACATACCCAATCATTATATGTGCCGTAAAGAATACATTTACTCACGGGCACATTTCTTATTTTCATTTTAACACGTAAGATAGCCAAAGGGAACAGTAGTGTGCTCGCATCGCGCCCCGCAAAACCAACTCGCACTCATTCCCGTCGGCGCGCTTTACGTGTCTGGCATTACCAAGCAGTGAGAAGAAACTCGCTCCGAGTCTCAAGTTCGCGTGCGGATATGAGCTCCGTCCTCGCGCCCGCCGACCCAAAGTTACGTCCTCGCGTCTGCTCCGTGGGCAGCGAATGATAGTCGCGTCCGGCTGCCATGCGGCTCCCCGGTGCACTCGCTGATATGTAGCTCCATTCTCGCAGGTTTCTTCAGAACAAGACTGGCTTTCAGAGCATGAATATCATGAAGGCTCGTGGATTGTTTATGCATTTCGTATTTCTTCTATCCGAGGACAGTGAACACATCACGAGCGGAATTCGGAGGAAGCTTCTAGTTTTTTTTCGTCCAAAATACCCGCCACTCTTGTTTCGGAACGTTGCACCCAACAGTATATAATCGCGTTGGCTGGCTGAGGTATGTGTCTTGCGCAACCGCAGGCTCATGTGGCCACCGTTAGGACACATGTGGTCGCAGTCGTGAACAGGAGAACAGCTATCCCCTGTCGAATTTAATGAACTTTGTTCACGACACCTGAAATACTGAATCGAAGTTCACCATTTTTCCTAAGTGTTATGATCACGTTCATCCATTAAGTTGGTCGTAGGTCCCTTATAATGGTTGTAAAATAGTGAGAAGGAAAAAAATGAGCTATAAACATTTTTGGATACAGTATTATTAAGATTTTTCAGTTCGTAAATTAGCGGGTAGTCTATAATAACAACAGAACAAATATCTCAATAAAAACAATAAATTTATTATACATGTATAATATTGCGGTTGGTTGCAGCATTAACTACTACGCATCAATTCTGGTCAAGTCTGTTGAACTGTCAACCAGCACCTGCCCTACATGTTTACCACAGCCGGGCTACTTCTTGTGATGGGCGTCCCCCCTTCTCTGAGCCCTCCTCCTTCCCCGCCTGGACATCCCCCCCGTCCGTTCGGCGGCTCTTCGTAGCTCGGGGCGGCTCTCTGACTCTTAGCACGTGCCCCTCTCCTTGGGCTCAGACGAACCGCCCGCCTCCGTCATCTCCTCCTCCGCCGCCGCCGGCTCGCCTGTTACCCCTTCTCGTTAATGGTTTTGGCAGCCGGCTGCTCGTAGGAGAGGAGTCGGACCTGAAGAACTGGAAGGCGACACAATTGTTCAGCTGCCCGACGCTCAAGGGGGCTCCGTGCACAGTGTGGAATTTTGCCACTCCTGACGAACAAAAATTAAACATTTAAATTGTTTTCATTGAGTGAAACCGTTTAAAAGAATTAAATTGTTATCGGGCCTTTAAATCTAGGTGTTCGTTGGTTAGTCCTGAGTTATTGGAATAAGAAACTATTCTTCTCGGAGGGAATTGCAAGGCAAATTATAGGACAAATTCTTTAATTATATTCATTTTAAATAATAATGCAATGCAGTTGAGGCAATTCCTCCTAATATTCATGAAAAATTCAAATATTAAGTTTTTTCGAAATGACTAACTCGAAAAATACATTCGATAGGCTAATCTGAATGCATTGCCTTCAAAAGAGGATTGCAAATGCTTTTCTGAAATGATAAAAAAACACAACATACGCACGGTCGGCTGTTTTGGTAAATACGTTCTCCTGATATGCTCTATTGTCAAATGAAACCTTTACGGTGAACCTTGCGAACAGAAAGACTGTTATTATGGTATACTCTACTTTCTCTACAAGAAGATGGACTTCGCAATATCTGTATCCATATTGTTACAGTAAGTAACGAGACACTCTTGTGAAAATGGAGATATTTGTCATTCCTAAGAATTTGAAAGTGTTTCGGAGGAACTTAATCAAATGGAAAGTAATGTAGTGCACGGAATGTGCAAACAATTGATGATGATCTCTTTATGTACATAGTGACTCGTATAACCCGCTTAAACTCTTCTCTATTGGATGTTTAAAATATTGACAAGCAAAATATAATTTGACAGATTTTCTCTTCGATGCATAATTTCTCTCAAAATTGCGGATCATTCTGTACTATTACTAGCGTGAACCATACATTTTGTCAAGAATTACTGCATGTCTCTTAAGAGCCCCGTGGCAACAGCTTAGAGCTCCGAAGGGGCAGATAAAGGACCGCCGCCTAGTTTTACTCCAATTAGCAGAACTTGAATCTGGCTGTTTTGTCATTGGGGAGACCAAAAAAGCTTTTGATTTAGCTTATTTATCGTCAAAAAATAAAAACAATATGTGAATAAGGAGGAGAATTGTAATCGGTCCTCGTTTGCTTGAACTCTAGGTTCCCCACCCACCCCTTCATCATACATAGTTCAAGGATGATAATGGTACCATCAAAACCGTGGTTAGGTGATAACTACATTTTTTGCTCCCAAGTAATAGAAAACTTATTTGGATCGTCAAACATACTACACATTTGATGTTATAGACTTGCTAGAATAACTTTTGCAAAACAAAATAACAATGTAAAAAAATATTACTTTAAATTTAATTTCTTTCTCTGGAAGCATAGAATGTTGTCGGTCACGCAGGACATACCCATTTTCGCTAGTGTTACTCAACGAACAAATATCTCCAAACAGTTGTAGCTCATTAATGGAGCTTTTCGGTCCAAAATGTTTCAGTAGAATGTTCAGGAGGCGTTGGGGAAGAATTTTTGCAGATGAAGCGAATCATCTGTAACCCAAAGGATGTTATCTTCAAGAATAGAGGGCGAATATTGTGGGTTAAAAGACTTCGCAGAAATCGAGTAATCACTACTTGCAAAATATCTTGTACTCGTACTGTCGTTCTCGATTGATCGGTGTTTACTGTACTAGCATCCTTGTCCCAAGTTGAGAAGGACGACGTCGTACGTCTTCCTTCGGGGGGAAATTAATTTCATTGCTCCAAGGTCGCAACTTCATGACATATAAAAGAACCCCGCGGCACCAATACTAACGTCTAAACAAAATGCGGGTCACATTCATCGCCTGGAAATACCAAATTACGTAATTAGGAGAATGAGCTGGTCTGGTAGAGAGAAATTGGCCACTAAACCTAAAAGTAAGTTCAATTCATTTGAATTTCATACCACTGCCAGTAAGCGACTTAAATAGTGTAGACCGTGTTAGGGATTAGCATTGGAATCAAGCATAAGGCATATAAGTATATTTTGTCCAACCCATGCATTCGCTTTGCCATACTTGCGTGCATGGCAGCCAAATTACCCCGTACTAAACAATAACCACTAAATCGTGAATCATTTGATGTTGAGGAAAAGACCAGTTCTCCGACACGTAGTCGCCACCATCAGGTTAGAGAAACTACACTTGAATAACAACCGAAAATATTACGTGGTGATTTATTGATTTTGGTCCGCGGAGAATAGTGTCATGTTGCACTGAACGGGTGACAGGATGGTGCGAAAAGCAAGAGCAGCGAAGGATGAGGAGGAAGGGGCAGGAGCGATTGACGCGGAATAAAAGAGAAAGAGCGCTTGGGCGCTGGGGGGCCGACACCGCGGCGGTATAGCGCGGCGGAGCGAACCTACAGGAATGTTGTTCGTCATAAAGGTGTCGACGCGTGGCAAAAACCAACGCACAAGGGCGCCGCCCGCCCGCCATCGCCTGCCCCCCCCCCGCGGTCACCCACCCACACGCCCGTCCACTGCCATTTATCTACCCACCCACGCGTGCGCATACCCTCTCGCTCGCCGTCATCTGCCCATATAAACATACATGTAACCTCCCATCCACCCACCCACCCACCCACCTACCGACCCACCCTCCCACCTACCAACCCACCCTCCCACCTACCGACCCACACTCCCACCTACCGACCCATCCTCCTACCGACCCACCCACCCATCTATCTACCCACCCACCCACCCGTGAGCATACCCTCTCGCTCGCCGTCATCTATCCATATAAACATACATCTATCCTCCCATCCACCTTCCAACCCACCCACCTACCGACCCACCCTCCCACACATCTACCCACCCTACCAACCAACCACACCTTCCACCGCCATCCACTCGCTCGCCGTCATCTACCCATACATGCATCCATACATATATCTATCTACTCATCCACCCACCCACCCGCTTGCCATCATTTACCTACCCACCCACCTAACTGCCAGCCCACTGGCCGACCGTCATTTACCCACCCACCCATCCACCCGCCCTCCCCATCAATCCCTCACTCACCCACCCCTCCATAACCCACCCGTGTACCCCCACGAGCCACGGGATTCCTGCGCGCCAGGCACGCGATGGCTGTGGACGACGGTGTCAACACGGACGCGATGAAGGATGCAAATAGGAAGCGGCCTTCTCCCGGGGGCTGGCTTGTTTTTTAATCGCGTGCTGTTTACGGGGAGCGCGATTTAGAACCGGACTGCGGGGCACTAAGGAAAAGAGCGATTCTGTTAATGAAGTGTCAAGAGGTGTGCTCTGCGCGAACGGAAAGTAAGTTTTGTTTCACTTTATAGTATGTAAGTAAACGCATATCACTTTTCGCTAATGATAATGGTAAACTACCAAAGGTGAAAGTGAATGAAACGTATCCTGCACACGATGGGTGTAATGGTCGCGAAGAATAACGCTTGCTAAAATAATATGCACCCACATTTTAAAAATTACAACAATAAAAACAATTTTCAAACAAAAAAAGAAAGTTTCTGTTATAAAACTTAATACATCCGAACTCTTAAAGTTATTAATAACATAATAGTTATTATGTGCATTGTCAACGTACATTATGATAATAAATTTTAATTGTTTTTATAGCCACTATATTAACAAAATTATAGTGCAATAACGCATTTTTTCATATTGGTTGGATGTATTTATTATTAAAAATATAGAAAGTATTGAATTTTCATTAATACTTTTCTCCTGTACCTGTCATAGTTTTTCTATTGATTTTTTTTGTCGAAATGAGGTAAATCAAGGGTAAACAAGAACATTACACATAGCGTTTGGCTCGCGTGTGTGTTTTATTTATTAGATATTTACTCCTCTACTGAAATGAGTTTGATATTCCTCGCCTAATATCAATAAAACCAGTAGGAGCGAGCGTGAAGACCATCCCTTACGGCTCGAGCGTACCAGTGATTGGGAGATCACGATTTCGATCTACCCCTCCAGGGGCCGAAATTTTCTAATGTGTTTAACATCGGCGAGTTTGAGGCAACTGCCAGGAGTGACTGCTAGCTTAAATGCTCTGAGCAGTGACTTAGAAGACGGGCTAGGGATGACGTGCGAACCTTCCTTCCGTATTATGTTCACATTTTCATCCGTAGAGCCCAGTAACAGGTTCATCCTAGATTCTCATAGGGCCCAACACACTGATGTAGGAAAATCGCAAAAAATATTGTAAGAAATCGTGAGCTATGCAGTTTATAGAACTAGAAAGGAATAATATCAATGAAATTTGCGAAAAAAGGTTTTTTTTTAAATAGAGCCAATAATTTACTTCAATTATTTTGTAATCAAACTTTATAGGTTTCTAAAAGAATGTTTACGTATACTTGCGGTCGAGTCGCTTCCGGGACGTTTCCTGGAGGCTGCCTGCCCCCAAAGGGGCTCTTCAGCCTGGGTTGGTAACGAGGATCTTCAATCTGCGAACTGTAGCCCCCACTCCCTCGCACAAGGGCGAGGATTGAGGAGCTGTGCAAATAGATACGTTATTAGTCTTGGGTCTGATGGGTTATTTTATTTAGGGTGTTTTTGGACGGTGGAGAGAAAGGTTGGGAAAAGGATGGGAAGGGAAGGGTTGGGGAGGATGTGGGAAAAATATAATAGATTTTTTTTGTAATTTTTTTGTTATTTTTTATATTTTTTTATTTTTATTATTATTATTATTTATTATTATTATTATTATTATTATTAATGTTTACGTATGCTTGCGGTTACGTAGTACTAAACGCAGACCAAGACCTTTAGATCATAAACCCAACCAAGCAGAAAGGAAAGGAAAATAACACTATTTCGCAGTACTGAAAATTACAAATTATTCTCAAGCTAAAAACCCTATGATGACCACCATTTGTGCAAGTTCAACAATGAGTCTCTTGAACAAATAATCTCAGAATACATGCAATACTTCCTGTCTGTTATTCAACGTTTTTTAGAGGCATATTATATTTAATTATTTTATTTGTTTGTGAGAATGAAGAGAGATCTCTAACTTTTTTCTTGGAACCGTTTTACTTTTTTTCTTTTTTCAAGATATCAGGGAATATTCTCAGTCTGTTTAATGTTCCCATAAGGGCAATAAAAATTAAAGAATGTTGTTAGAAGGAAGCCACCATTCGGGCTTTCAATAATGTGAATTAATACATGCTCTCAGAATAGAACTTCAACAGCGAAATCTTTATTATGGAATTGATGTCGAACGAAATTGTCAACAGTAGAAAAGAATTTGTATATTCTTATAATTCAGAGAGGTAGTATCTTACAAGTTTCATCAGGCCTTTACTAGAAATGTTAAGAAAAATTTAACGTCCTTTGTAATTTTTGAAAATTCCTGGAAAATATTTCCAAGTTGTGGGATAGTGGAGAAGTAATAACTCTGAAGATGGCATAAACGTCATTGCTGTTGGCGAGCTCATCCCTAGATGGCCGAGAAGTTTATGTTTTTTCTTATTCTTTCAGGGTATAAGTATTAATTTTTTCGTGAACATCTGAGCGATATGCGTCTGATAATTTCTTTAACGTTGTTAACTTACCACTACTCGATGGCTGAGAACCTCTCTGTAAAGTCCAATTTTTAACAAAGATGTTTGTTTCATTGCGTTTTATGTCCGTGTCTACATGTGTGAATCAAACCAAATTGTAAATATTCTACTCCATAAGCTTGCAACAAACCCATTCCATACTAACCCATTCATTATCCATTACATACAAAAACTTTAAATGGTTTCCCTACAAAAATTGGTAAAATGGACTTAGAACAGTCAGGTTCTCAGCTATCGTACTATATTTCAATTTCCATTTTTATGAAACGACCAGATATTTCCCAGTAAAAGTTTCCAATAAAGATACATTCCGAACTGCTATATATGAGTAAAAATATGTATGAAATTATTATTAAACCAAGATAGAACATTTTTTCTTACTCAAAAACATTCTAAACGATTAAAGCAGCTCTTGGGTGGCATTCCAGATCATTCTAAGATAATTCAAATTGAAATCAATAACTGTTTTGAGGCGTGATAATTCTCTTTCAGACACATGCATAGATATAGGCTTTATCTAAACGTCAAAATAGATCCGTGTGTCGTGTTAATGAAAGTAAAACCCATCCGAATTTTACGAAGCCTCGCAGCGGCGTTTAGTGGTTCGATAACATTCCCGCTCGCCGCCGTCCCAGAAGGAACAGCAAAACTCGGGCAGCGCCGCCTTGCAACCGGCCTTCCCGCAAACGGTATCAGCAGGAGCCGGCACGGCGGGCACCTGCAGCCGTCAACTGGGGCCCGCCCTGCCCCCGCCGCCCCCGCCCTCCCCTCACCCCCCCACTGCGTTCCGCAGATCAGCATTAAGGCAGACGGTGTGGTGGGTGAGGAGTCGTAAGTGGAGGCGACGGTTATAATGGTGGAATCGTGTTGAAGGCTATAGCGACATAGGTCGGAGTATAGGGCTCTAAGAACATACAGGATCAACCCATCAGATATATTTTGTGCGTCCGCAGATATATTTTGTGTTTGTCGAATATTTTGGTCATTTGTTCCGTGACCGTAGTGCATCCTGTATCCGAGATGTGGAGGTGTACTTACACCGCAGGAACGTGAGATCCGGCACAGACCTACACGTCGACTTGCTGATTTATTTTTTCCCTCTTTCTCCCTGAGCTGGGCACCGCCCCAGTTGGGATAAGTTTTAAGCGGCTGACGTATGCGGTAGTTTAGGGCATGTAAGTATGTGTGTGTAAGGGTATAGGGGGACAAGGATGACGAAGGGAAGTTTCGCGTGCGCCCCGAAATCCGTTTGTTAAAGTAGTACTCCGGTACTACTGCGCCTAGTATTCATCGAAGTCAAAAAGCATTCAAAAGTACCGATAAGAGCAGCCGGCCGCTAGAATTCTCCAGACAAGGGCAAAATTCTATTTAGCTATAAATATCTTATGGAAATAGCGGGCATTGAAGATGAAGGTTTTTATGTTGTTAATGGAGCCAGTACGAATATAGGAGCGTAGGAGAGAGTTGCTTGATGATGAAAGTTATAGTCATGGTAATAGAGGATGCTGGCGCATTCGACTTGACAGATTCTTGAAGAGGTTAAGTGAACGTTGATGAAGTATGTAATGACGTTATAAATGCGGATTTGACGATTGCAATAAATTTCAGAAATAGTTTCATAGCGATGGAATAATTCTCTGCTCTTTTATGAGTATAGCCCTCCAAGTATCGCCCTATCGGGGCACCGCTCCAGCCAACACTAGCTCTAAGCTCCTGACTGCTCTCCATGCGTGTGTAATTGAGTAGTGCATATAAGTGTGTATGTGTAAGGAGAGATGATAGGACAAGGAAAAGGAAGAAAAGATAGCTTGCGGTACGAGGCCCTTTTATTAGGGTACTTCCTTGGCATTCGCCTCCTATTGATCGGAGAAACCAAAAAAAAAAACTAGCGATCAGAGCAGCCGGCTGCTAGAATTCTCTTCTAGACAGCGGCTGAATTCGCCCTGTTATCTAGCAAAGGTCGAAAATGCATCACGTTGGGACTCGAATCCTAGGACCACCAGGTTAGAGATGCTTCAGAGTCAGCGGCGAGCTAAACTCAGACGGTAGCGGCGGAGGCGGCTGCTAGCGTCGTTAGCGGTAATGGCGGCAGGGTAGTCGACGACGACGACGATGACGGCGGCGGCGGCGGCGGCGGTGAGGACCGGCTGCGCGCACGACCAGGCGCGTGGCAGGCTCGCGCGCGCGCGCAGAAACAGGTCGGGCAGGCGCAGCGCGTCCCGGCGATTTGAATAAAACGCGCAGCTAATAGAGAGCAGGCAGGCCGGCTGGGGACCGATCGAGCGGGCGGCAGCGCGACAGACTAGAGGACGCGACGAAGGGCTGCGAGGGCAGAAATGCATGCAGGGGGAGAACGGTGGATGTCGTAGGCTTATTTGTTCTTGCTGTGCAACTGCGTCTCTCTAGTGGCTAATAATTGATACCGCCTCTACTTACCCACCAGGTCCATTGTGAATTCCATTTGAATTCGGAATGCTGCTTTACTATTCTAAGCCATGCTCATTTGTAATGGGTTGTTAAAAACTCTTTACAAAACACTATTTCCTCCCCACTTTCTAGTATGCCTTGGCGTCATCGTTCCTATTTCTTTATTCCGTCTATGGAGAGTCTTATCGACCACCCATTGACTATTTTACTTCCTGGAATATTGTATTTATTTTCGTATTAACTGTTATGAATTCGTGTCATTGTCAGTGATGAAACCGGAGATACACTTCTTCGAAGGGAACAATTTGGAATAGTGGGATTTGAAGTAAATAATGAGTCAGTCAAATCCTTTTCCTTTCAGTTTATTTAATTTAATGACATAAGTTATTTATCTCACTTCAAATAAGTTACATATTAAATAAATAGTATAATACATATTAACAGTAGTCTAATTAAAATTTGACTTAACTATTGTAATATTTAGTAATCAAAAGAAATAATTACGTTTTGTGGAAGAGCAGAATGGTTACCTTACCATCCACTTCGTTATGGCTGCGGGCTTAAGAACCGCTTAACACATTAGGGTTTTCACTATTGGGTTTTGATGTAATTCGCATCTCGTACCATCAAGAATCCATAACTATTTATTTCTTATCATTCACCCATTACTGCCATCATTTATCTAGTTAATGAAAATGGATTACTGCCAATGGAAACAACTTAACCACTACATTAGACCCGTAAGTGTAGTTATGTTATATCTCGGGAAGTGCTCTTGCCCTACAGGAAAGTGAGATATAGCATCAACCGACTCGGCTTGTTGGGTGATTGTCTACCCAGGTATCTCCCCCAACAGGGAATTGTTCCTCCCGGGACGAGCTCTAAGGTTTCGACTGGTCCTCTGACATGTGGGGTGTAGTGAATGTAAATGTGTGTGTGTGTAAGAGAGGGGACAAGGATGAGGAAGGTAAGATCGCGCGTGATACGTGGCTCGTTTGTTAGGATGACGCTTCGACGTTCGCCTAGCGTTGATCGGAGAAACTACGGGAAATAGTGATCAGAGCAGCCGGCCGCTAGAATTCCCCGGCAGGCAGTAGTTGAATTCGACCTGACAGTATAGCCAGCGAAGCAAATCCGCCAACCTAGACTCGAACTTCAAAACCCCCGGTCAGACTCGCTACAAAAGCAATATTGCTGCCGAACTATCACAGACTATATCATCATTATCATCTTCATCATTCTGGTATAACATGAAATGAATTTCAGCTTCCCTCGCACCCCTTGAGCTTTTGCATTGTGCGTCCGTGCGCGCGCATGCGCTCTCCCTCCCCCCGGGAGCATGACCCATTGCGTCTCCACATTCCTTCCCCTCCACCCCCCTCCCGGAGCCACCGCATCTTCCCCGCTGGCGGCGCGTTCACCTCCTCGCCCACCTGCTTCTCCGCAGCCGCCTTTGACAGCCGCCCGCCACTCGCCAGCACCTGCTCATTCAGTCCGCAGCCTCTCAACACCTCAGTGACACCGTTGGATTCCCCCTCGGCGCCGCGACGCGTCCACGCCAGCGCCCCTTCGCCCTTGCCGTCGTTTGGGCACCCCTCGTCAAGGTGCCTTGCCTATCTCGGAGAGACACTAGATATAGATAGGAAACTTCACTGCAGCTGAGAAAAACCCGGAGGCGCTCATTGACAAAATTAATTATAATTAAAAATATACTACGTATACTAATAATAATCGTAATAATAACAATAGTAATAATAAAACTAATAATAGCAATAATAATAGTAATAGAAATAGTAATAATAATGCCGATCCGATGGCCGATAACGCTAAGGCAGTAGTGCAGTGGCGGATTCGGACCAAAGCATCGCAAGTTCGAGTCCCACCTCGGGTATGGTTGTGTTGCGTGTGTCTCTGTATGTTTGTGTGTGTCTATTTCATCATTCATCATCATCATCATAATTGCATCCCATCCTCAGGGCTAACAACACTGTGGTATAAAAATGAAATCAGAATGAAAATGCTTATTCCCTCTATAGAAAAAGAAACGTGCACCTACCCCGATAATCAAGTCTGGGCACGTATTACGTGGCCCCACGATGGCCGATAGCGCGCTGACTTCGCAGTTGGGAGGCCTGGTCTTCGATCCCTGGGCCAGCTATCCTGACCGGGGTTTTCCTGGTTTCCCTCGGTCATACAGGCGGATGCTGGGATGGTTCAAAAAGGCTACGATCTCGTCATCACCCTTTCACCTCATCATTCATAATTCAACGCTTAACAACCTTGTCTTACGAAGGGATACAGCCGAAAAGTTGATCCCCATAATTACACACGTGTCTCTTCGGGATAGAATACTACTGGACCTCGGAAGAGAATGTATAGTGTGATCAGAAAATGGCCCATAGAATAATAATAATAATAATAATAATAATAATAATAATAATAATATTGCACATATCAGTACACTGCACTCCTTTGCAGTATGTTGCCTCACGCTTCAACACACGATTCTGAATTTACGCAATCAATTCTCACTAAACTAATTTTACCTTATTTCTAAAACTAACGACATTGGGAAGAAGAGTTTTGAAAATTGCTGAAAGCAAACAGTTCCAATCTCTATTAGTTCTATTGACGAATAGAAATTTTCCAACACAGGTCTGTTATAGGCTTTTGCCCAAATTTTGTGAATATGGTTCACTCTACGCCGGCCGAGATACGACGTATTTTGTAAATTCTTATGATTCATAAGAAGACTAAAGCCGTGCTTTCATTCTTCTTGTATCAATAGGTACGTTCATACTATTTCCAAGAAAAGGAGACTCGCGATTATCCATGGTAATTGAGACTGAGACGCTCGGAGACGAAAAATCGCATAATTCATTCATTTATTCATTACAAAATCAAAATACAAATTACAGAACACAAATTAATTAACGGACACGTTAACCGCATTCTCAGATGTGCAACTAATATACAGTGGCAATGGCAAACGACAAATACTGTGTTACGGGAGAATCTGACAGTTATCAAATTTGAGAAAGTCCCAATATTCCTGCAATCGATATTGTATCGTCCAGGGCATACACGGGCTCTCCATTATTGCAGAAATGAATTTATTTATATTACTAATATCCAATGAGCGCAGAAATTCAAAGAAAACTATGCAGCTTCCGACCTTTTGAATGGTGTCTTGAGATTTCGTTGGGTACCCAGGAACTCGTAAAAATCCAAAAACAAATTCCATTTTTGCTGAAAATTTCAAATATTTGATTTTGTTATTTCTCCTACTGACTGAACTCCTACATTCAGTCTGTCACTGCTTACGACGCAGCTGACGTCATGCGACAAGAAGACTCCCAGGAAGGGGTCGCCAGCCATTAAATATTTGCCAACCACGCATTGCGTAATAGAACAGCAAGTTTTGTGTATATTCTTGATAGTAAGGAAAACACTGTTGTCCTTTATCTATGATGTCATTCCCGTATTCGTGAAGACTGTTCTTGTTAAAATATTTAATTTTTGGCAATGTTATACGAGAGTGTTTTATTTGTTCTTGAGCATTGGGAATGCTACCTTGCAGAAAACCATGGATTTTGGAGAGCCAGTTTTGGTGTTGTTAAGTAGCATTTTTGCTGCTGCAAGTCACTAATATACTTCTACATTCCGTTTCTGAATTGCTTATGTGTGTTTTTTGATGGTTCTGATGAATTTTTCTCACGGTTAACCGGGACTCAGATAATCGAAAGTTTACTGAATTATGTTTTCTCTCTTACATTTTCACCCATCGTAGCATTGATTTTTCTATTGCTAACGTACATGGACACCTCACCTCGATCTCAGTGAGATGTGAACAGAAGGTAAATCAGCTGTCGGCGTGATTGCTGTTTGGCATCGTTCCAAATTGGCAAGATTTTGCAACGTCTCATTATCGTATCGACTTTCTTTCGTCATCGGCCGACACTGTCATCCCATTATTTTCAATGCAACCATGTCTTAATTATGTATTATCGAATACATCACTTTTTACTGATGCCAGGCTTCTTAGGTTATCTGAAAATTACAATATAACACATTTCTTACTAATAATTACTTATGAATAGCTTTCGTTTGACCTTCAATATCCATGTATTGAATCCATTTGCTAAGATCAGTGTGCTATTCTATGATGTTATGCTTGGTGAATGCTGTGATTACCTTATCTAAAAAGCCGTTAACACCCCTTTCTATAATTATTTTCTTCATAGTTCTAGTCATTTATCTAATCAGTGATCATTGCTAAAAAATAGGTGGAAGGTTGTATTTCATAACTTCAAGGTTCTACGTATTTATCGGGAGTTAGTATGGAACGTAAATTGTTGATTACTTCTTTTTCTTCTCTTCCTCCTATTTCATCTTGAGGATGTCCCACAACTATCACGGCATGAGGCACATCATACGCCTGCTACAGTCTTTCAAAGTCATAGGAGATGGGCCATTAATCTACCAAAAGAGTGTCTGGATACAGGATACAGGACGTGGAAGGACTGATCGTGACCCGTTATTTAAGAAACTGCTCCAGCGTATGTCAGGAATTGGAGAAAACCACGCGAACGACATACAGTAACGCACATGGAGAAGTTAGACTCAAGGACGTAAATAAGAATACCGATAAGAAAAATATTTGTTATACCGGCTTAGTTGGCTCAGGCCATCAATTGTCTCTACAGTGCCCTGACCGGGAGATCCTAGGGTTCGAATCCTGACACTAGCTAGAGAGCTGGGTCGAATTCAGCAGTTGTCTAGAGGAGAAATTCAGCGGCTGACTGCTCCGATCATGTAGTGTTCCATTGTATTTCGGTTCAGCAACAGGCGAATACCGGAGCAGTAGCGTGCACAGACCGCGTGTGATTTTTCCTTCCTATTTCCTTGTCTTATCCTCTCCATTTTCCCTCTCCCTTATCCTCTCCCCTCCACTTTTCTATGCACTACTCTACCTCACATGTCGGGAACTTGAAGCTTGCCCCGGCTAGGGCGGTGCTACGGTGGTGGGAGATACGTGGTTGGGGGAAGACGCCAGCGGACGTCTACGTGGGTGCCGAATTTCACCATCCAGCGGAGAAAGATCTCCGCCACCTTCCGTGATAAAAACAGTCACGATACTTACGGGACTAATGACTATATGAGTTAACGCGCCTGGAAACATGAAATAATCGGTCTTATCTGTAACGCAATGTACAGAAAGTCGGTGTATGAATATCATCAGTTATTTTGTATGAGGTAATAAATCTTCTGTGAATAATTTTTAAATATAACTAAAAAGAGAAAAAACTGCTGATTTATTACATTTTTTTATAGAATTGAACAAATGAATAAAAACAAAATATTTTTATCACACGAATGTGCTAGAAAGACCTAATGTAACGTGTATTGTCTTCAGGTAGGATAAAAATTTTGAAATATTTATAATATCCATTCGATTGTTTGGAATTCATGAATAGAACAGTTTTGCCCATTGTAAAGATGTCTCCCATAGTCCATATTTGGTTTCATGTTTCTGATAAGACAATTTCGCTGTTAGGTTTTGTAAAGTTATCTAATTGCGAAATGAAATGTGGTTTGTAACTTACCTGATTATCGTGAATACCTGAATAAAGTGAGTAAATATTTATTTACTCCTGAAAAAGAGTGAGAGAATATGTGTAACATGTGCAAGACGTACGAATACAATGAAAGACGTATCTAAGATGAAATCAATATTGAAAGGAAACCCAAAATCTAGTGAGCAAAAAGTCAGAAGGAGAATTATACCCGGCATCTTACAAGTGTGTACGTACGGTGCACATTTCTCGCATGACTGGCCTGCTACCGACATCGTCTGAGATCGCTCCTGCCTCCGCCGCCGCCGCCGCCGCCGCCACCGCCGCCACCGCCGCCACCGCCGCCACCGCCGCCACCGCCGCCACCGCCGCCACCGCCGCCACCGCCGCCACCGCCGTCGCTTTCTCCTGCCGCCGCACGCGCGATCTCCAAATTACCACCCGTCGCATTTGACGAACACTAAACGACGACACGTGTATTTGTCCGTGGGGCTATTGATTATGTTTGTTTACCACGCCGTCGTATAAATTCCTCTTCGACCGGGCAGACCGGGCAGCGGCACCGCCTGGTCACGAGCTCGTTCTGGTCGGCCGAGACGTCAGGACGTCGACGGCGATGGTGACGAGGATGGCGGTGAGGGCGCGGATGGCGAAGGTTACATTGTCGACGACCGCTGTCGTAGCGAAGGCAACTGTCAGTGGCAAGTGCATCGAAGCACCAGTTGGTGGCGACAGTGATCAAGCTACGTCAGTGATGGTGGTAATATTGATGTGGCTGTTGGTAGCACATAGACTTGTAGAATGTCTGTAAACTTCAGCAATAATACAGTATCAGTAGTCACCAATAAAGCAAGATTACATTAATTATTATGGTTGTAATTTTGGTTTTCTCGGAGATAATGTAATATCTATATAAAACGTATAAATTGAGGGTAATAATATGAGTAAGTAGTGCTGTGAACGTGAGCTAGCTCCATCGATAGTACCATGAATATGAACGTAGTCATTGTACTATGAGCTTGACGATACCAAAGTATGAATTATTGCGATGCATTCGAAATCCGATTATGATGTCGGCAAGTCTGTAGCGGTGAGAAAGTGGATCAGTGGTAGAATCTAAGACGTGGGGATTAGAACGAAGTATCGTTGTATCGTTTATCTTGGTCTTATTTTTAAAATTGATAATCTGTTATCGACATTCTTAGTGTATTGTAATTTTTGTACAAGTATCAGTATTGAATATTTGTATTTTATTAGCAGTTGTTCCTCTAGTAAAGTCCTCATTGTTAAAAATATTTTTATACATTTTGAAGGTAATTACATGTCTTAGAAATGTTCTGCTTCCTTTCTTTCACTTAGTTTTTTCTTTTTTCGTATAGGTTTGAAAATTCACTCCACTTTCAGTTTTCCTGCTGCTCCAAATATTTCAGTGGCCAGTACGTACGAAGTGTAAAGATGTGACCACAGCCTGCAAAGTCAAAATATTATGTAGAGATTTAGAAGTCGGTAATGTATCTAAACACAATACATTATTATTGTTGTTGTTATCATTGTTATTAATACTATTATTATTGTTATTATTTATACTATTATTATTGATATTATTAACAAACTGTACCCAAAAGATCCTGGAAACAATATATGAATTTTGAGTTAATCATATTATCGGCGAAGTAATAGGCTGGAGGCGACATAGACGAAGCGAGCGAGGGAACCGGCGGCGGTGGCGACGGCAACGGCGATTACAACGGCGACTGGGACGCCGCCTGGGTCGGTGCGAGGGACATAAAAATTTATCGTTACAACGTCGACGCGCCGCCGAACATCATAATTGTGTTAAGGCCCTTTCTTCGCGAGTGGAGAACTCGCCCCAAACGGGCGACCGGCGCATTGTTGTCGGCCGACTATTGCGTATAAAGCAGCCCGCGCTGTCCGGCCCCTATGACCGTCGCGTCGCCCCGCGGCCCGCCCCGCGTTTTTGTCGCGCGTTTGTAGGCAAACCAGTTCGTAAGACAAAATATAAAATTAATCTCTCATTGTTTGGACGACGAAAGATGAACATTGATGGCGTGAAGCTGCCGTACTTCAAGTTCTCGTGACGTTTTTTATAGTCGTTCGGCGTGTGCTAAGGTTTCTTTTCCGATTGTTTTAAATGAATGCTTCGACGAGTTGCTTAAACTTCATTGAGGACGGTATTTACGAGACCATGCAAAACGGGATCTGCGTATATCGGGAGATCGGAGACTCGTTCGCCCTCTGGGCGACTGGGTTATTGCTGCAGCTTTTGAGGTATGCACGGGTGCATCGAGAAAGTTGTGGTTGTGGCTTACATATTGATGGGGATAAAAAAGAAATAAGGGGTAGGTAAGAATGAGGGGGCTGGTGGAAAGGTCCTGTGACTTTGATTGGGAGGGTGTGCAATGTTGTCGTGGATAGTCGTCTGTGTTATTCGGCATGGATTAGTGGTGTCTGTGGAGAGAATAATATCCGAAGAGATTAATTAGAATAGACTAGATAAATGTAATAATTAAAACTGATAGAAAAAAGTTATTTTTAAATTAATACATATATTTTATATTCGATATGGGAGAGTAATAATAATGGGAACTGCAAACTGAAAAATCTTGAACTGGTAAGAATTGGCAAAGAATTGAATCGTAAATTGGAAAATAAAAAGTCCGGAAAACTAAGTAGATCCTCGAATGAATGATGAGGTAAACCAGTGGCTGTCAATTAAGGAATGAAAATCAGTGTGTTCGTCATTAGAAATAAAGTGGATGGTGAATTTAGGGGTTGTTGAAAATAAAGTGAAAGCGAATATAACTCAGCTTTGAATGCTTGAATAAGTTACGGTTAATGTTCGAATGTGGGTAATTTGCAAATTAGGCAGTTAGTTTTTTCGCATTATCCAAAATCGGCTGATAGAGTTCAAATAGAAACAGCATGAAAGCATACCTCTGACATTAGCAAGATAAAGTTGACAATTGCCAACTTGAGGTGTAGCTCGGTAGAAAAGTACGTTATGGCAACGAGAATAGTTGATATTATAAGATAAATAGGAATCAGATTGCTGGTAGAAGTTTCTGTGACTGATGAGTAAACAATGTATATTTTCGAGTTCCAATGTGTCAGTCGTAAATATCTACCAGTGGTGTCAAGGTCTTCTACTGGTGGGCAGTGGCACGCGTCGTGGCACCGGTAGCATGCCACGAGCAGCTCTGCGCAACTAGCGTCGGGGAAGGGAACTATTAGTAACCCCGCCGTTTTACAATAGGGGATGGCGTTGTCTCTGGTGGCGGGGTAATGAACTGCCGTGGAGGGGGCGATTTCATCGTGACACTCGTGCACTGACTCCCGCTTGTGGCATCGACCTTGACAACACTGTTTAGTCGATACCATCCAACCTAACGTAACGTCAATATATACTTACTCAGTTGACGCTTCGCTACCCATTACCGATTTGGAGGCGACGAGGCTCCTTCCTTCGAGCTCCACGATTTGCATAAAGCAAATTTGAGACTGTGCAACACAGAAGTCCCAACTCCCTACTGCGAGCTTCTTTTGGCTAATGATAGCATTGACCGGATGAAGTCCGAAATGATCCTTTTATCGTCATTCAATCATGTTTGTCCAAACCGTCTGGATAATGTGCGAATTAACCGGCCCACTTCCAGCATTAGCCATATTTCAGATATTTGAGTTCAAAGATGAATTGGTTATTTGGTTGAACTTTGTTCTGAGAATCAGGTGTCACGGATACTTTCTACAAGTGGCCTGGTCTCCTAAGCAAAGATTTCTGGATCGATTCCAGCGCAAGCAATTTATAATTTTAATCGTTGAGTAATGCATAAGACAATGATGAACTATGCATCCATTCAGTGTAATACCATTTTTATCATCCTGAGACCTTTAAAACAATTAGTATGAATAACATTCTCGTAACACCCTGCGAACTGTCTGCCATATATTGGTATAATATTCAATAAGACAAAAAGTACATGTGTTAACTGTTTATTTCAGCTGTCCGTAGGTATAATTACACTTCTGGATAAGTTTTCATACATTATTCATTTGAACATATTGCACATGAGAATAAGCGCATATGATAAATGATTCATTTGTGCATTCGGAAGATATTTGAATCCTCAGTCTTGCAAATTACATTGTCAGATGTGTCACGAATATGCCAATGAACAATGTTTCAGTGAATTCAGGTAGTTTAGGTGGTAGGTAGTGAATATAAACAGTTGCACCCAAATTGAGTCAGTACCAAGAATATCAACTGAGAAACTAATTGGAAATAGTTGATTAATTTTTCGAACCAAATATATTTAAAGAATACCTTTCTTAACCTATGTACTAAAACGAGCACCATCTTTAGCCGCAGCTTTATTAAAAGGCTTAAAACTTTCCCTGAGCTATATCTCAAATAGTCTATTCTAGATAGACGTTTATTTGTAGGAATCACATGTTCTGCTTGGTTATGTGATGATGATAGTGATCGGAAGGAAATAATACGAATAGGAGGAAGAAGATAAAGAAGGAGAAAGAGAAAAAGAAATACAAAGAGGCAAAAGAAGGAAGAAAATGATGAAGAAGAGGAATAGTATGTATGTAGATCGGAGGACAATTATTAGTGACTTTTCCTGCAGTGTCTTCAATCCGTCAATGATTCTATATCCCTCCCATTGTGTATAAAAAACTAATCCTACGGTTTGCATATCTAGTCTTCTCTATTCAATCCTAGGTCTTTTAGGGGCATCAAACTCGTCCACTGGACCCGGGATTCCGTGGAAACTTCATTAGCACAATTGCACCCGCCGCACAAAGAGCGCGGAGAAAGAGCACTCGGGGACGATGACTGCGGCGATGCTGACGTCGTGGGCCTGCGCGAGGGCACGGGGGAGGGCGATTTGGGAACACCTGCTGCCCGGCAGGCGGGCGGGCGGGCGGCGCTCGTGCCGCGGCGCCGCTATCTCCCTTCCTATCGCGCGCGCCCGGAAACGCCTCGGCCGAGCAGCTTTCTAGGATAATTCGGGATGCGTTTTGTGGCGCTCGCGGTCGCAGCGGCGGTGGCAAAGAGGACGGGGGACGGAGCCAGGGGTGCGGGAGAGATCGGAGACGGTGCTGGTCGCAGGGGCGGAGGCGGGGAGCGAGGTAGGGTTAGAGGGCGGGGACGGCGACGGAGGAGGGGGATGACGGCGAAGGGGACCGTGGACAAAGGGACGGAGAAGGAAGGGACGCCGCAGAGGCAGACGACGGGGAGGACGGTGAGGTGGAACGAGAAGGACGAAGGAGAGGGGAATGGTGGGGGACGAAGGAGAGGGGGACGAAGGAGAGGGGGACGAAGGAGGAGGGGGGACGAAGGAGAGGGGGACGAAGGAGAGGGGGCGAAGGAGAGGGGGACAAAGGAGAGGGGGACAAAGGAGAGGGGGGACAAAGGAGAGGGGGACAAAGGAGAGGGGGACAAAGGAGAGGGGGACGAAGGAGAGGGGGGACGAAGGAGAGGGGGACCGAAGGAGAGGGGGACGAAGGAGAGGGGGGACGAAGGAGAGGGGGACGAAGGAGAGGGGGACGAAGGAGAGGGGGACGAAGGAGAGGGGGACGAAGGAGAGGGGGACGAAGGAGAGGGGGACGAAGGAGAGGGGGACGAAGGAGAGGGGGTAAAGGGAGGAGAGGGGGACGAAGGGGAGGGACGAAGGAGAAGGAAGAAGGAGAAGGGACGACGGAGAAGGGACGACGGAGAAGGGACGACGGAAGAAGGGACGACGGAGAAGGGACGACGGAGAGGGGACGAGGGAGAGGGGACGAGGGAGAGAGAAAAACAACGGAGCGACGACGGAGGACATAGTGAGATGGGCGGCAGCAGGTATGAAAGCGCCGGTAGTGATAGTGGAGTTGGCGACTTTTGATTCCTAATGTTTCCCCGCACGTCCGCCAAGATCATTAGTCCCGTAAGTGTAGTTGCATGATTTTATCCCGGGATACCGGGAGATATGGCTCACTTCATCAACTGATGTCACTGCAGTTCCCCTGGCTGGAGGTGCTAGGTTCGAGGTCCGACGGCAGGCGGATTTTCGACACTAGCTTGTCAGCTAGATCGAATCAGTCGCTGGAGGAGAATTCTAGCGGCCGGCTGCTCTGATCGCTAGTTTTTCGTGGTTTCTCCGATCAACACTAGGCGAATGCCGGAGCAGTACCATAACAAACAGGCCACGGACCGCGCGAGATCTCTTTCTTTCCTCTTCCTTGTCCTATCTTCACCCTTTTACACACAGATTCACACTAACATGCACTACACTACCACATTTGCATCAGTCGGGAGCTTAGAGCTTGTCCTGGCTGGGGCGCTGCCCTGCTGGTGGGAGATACCTGTTTGAAGGGAAACCCCGCCTAGTCGACGGTAGGTCGGCGGCGGATCTTGCCATCCAGCGGGTAAAAGATCACCACCACATCCCGAGGAAAACATGCTTTACATTTACGGGGGACGAATGTCCTCTTCAGTTGACGCTCCCCGAATCACGAACGAACGAACAACAACAACATGCCGGGAGATGGCGGTATTCGTCACACCTTGGCGGCGAGATCCGGCGCGCCGACCTACGCGGTAGCAGAGAGTTTTCAAACAGATATCTCTCACCAAATGGGAACCGCCCTGCCGGGACAATCTTTGTGCTCCCAAGTGGTCTCCGGTAGTGTGATAGTGTATTTCATGTGAGTGAAAGTACGTGTAAGAAAGCTGTGAGGTTAGGACAAGGAAGACGAAGGAAAAGGCGCTCCGTGGCCCGTTTGTTAGGGTACTGCTCCAGCATTCACCTGGTGGTGATCGGAGAAAACCACAATAAACTACCGATCAGAGCTTCCGGCCGGTAGAATTAACCTCAAGACAGCGGTTGAATTCGACTTAGCTGAAAATCTAGTGTTGAAAATCCGGCCACCGTCGGAACTCGAACCTTAGAACCTCCCAGTTAGTGTCACTGCAGGATTCGGTAGCGATTGATGGAGACATAATGCGGTTATGGTTGGCGATGATAGTGCGATGGCATTGGCGACGACACTTGTGAATACAGTGGTGATAGTTGCGGGTAAGCGCTGGTGCTTCTGACATCAGTAGCGGAGTTGATGAAGGGTTACTGTTGGAGAAGGCAGGCAGAGGTGGCGATGGTTGGGGGATGGGCGGTGTTGATGCCGGTGGCGCAGTGACCCCGCGCGTGCCCGCCACCTGCCCAGCAGTCGAGGCCACCGGCGGAGGTCCTTTTGTATTAGATGGTTTCACGACTGTACAAAAATATTGCGTATAGATTTCTGTTGGCGAAAATTGCCTAGCCAGAGATAGCTTCCGATAAGATGCCGATTGACTAATTTTTGTAATTAAAATAATTAATTAATAATTCACAATTAAAAGTTAAAATTGTATTTTCATCCGATTGCAGGACACGTTAGTTGCATTTGCTCGTGCTGTATTCATTTAAACATTTTAATAACTCTCGAAAGACCTGAAGGGCCGAACGGGCAGAAAAAAATAAATAAAGATTTGACGCTTCATCAATTTCAGGTTGAACTAACTCAGAAGGGCACGACATTCGATTCATAGCACTACGCAGTTCCTTTCTTTGAAACTGTGCTGATCAACATGCATGTCTGCTCGCGGAGGTTCGGTGGCGGCCGGACCTGTGTAATGAAGAGGGCGCATTTACGTATTCCCTTTCAGTCGAAATGATGTGTCTCAGCTGGACTATTTCTGTCATTAGTGATCAGTTCATTTTCTGATCTAAAGAAGTATTGTTATCCAGAATAACATGATGACAGGAAATAGGGGTTACTTTTTCATTACTCGTAGGTGCAAGGGTTCATTACTCCTATTATGAATATCTGTAATTCAGATCATTTTTTTATTTGAACATAGATGAGTCTTCAGACACCCCATGAATTGCATACATTTCTCGCAGAATAAATGTTGTACGTGTTAGTGTGTAAATTAAAAAACAAAAATATAATAGCTAGGATTCTGAAAGCTGCTATGTAAAACAATAATTGAAGAAAAGTGTGTATGCAACATCTTTTTGAAAATTGGTGCACTCAAGTTTAAATAAAAAGTTTAAATAATTCCAGCCGGTATTTCACGAGAGGCGAGTAGTAAGCTTTTTAATGATGTAAGAGGCTCATAAAATTTGGCTCAGTTATATTTCTGGACGAAATGTGGTTGGCATATTGGGACCAATAATCGAACTACTTGGTTTTCATTGTCGAATTTCACTACCATTAAATCACAGAGCTTTGTCGTTGATGTCACGAATCTAGATGGACATGGCAATTTCAGAGCCCAATCAGAAATTGAACCAAGGACCATCAGCTCAGTAGGAGTGACTGTGTAAACGATGAGCTTCTAGGATGTTCAGCCATTTGGGAATAATATCTTAAGATACCAATAGGAATTGTATTTCTAAAGTTTAAAGGGAGGTTACCATAGCCATTCCCTTCGTATCATTTCGTTTGAAAACGGTCGACTCGAATAACTGAAAAACTGTATAGCTGAGCGGTGTATAATAACCATCATTCTGCATATACTTAAAGAAAGAAATTTTACTTAAACACTCATTTAGATTGAAATTAATTTATTTTTTATTATAAAGAACGATTCGATGCAGTCGAGACAAGCTCAGTATCAAGTGCAAGATCAGAAAATACCATTGGGACATTTGTTTGATTACTTCATGGTTGCTCAGAATGATTGAACAAGCGGGACATGTGAGTATCCATGTAACAGAGTTTGGATGCTGCAAATCATAGCAACCGTCAAGTTGCTAATTCACTTGTCACTTTTAACCCAGTAATAATCATTGAGCTCGGCGCCCATAGACCGAAAGGAATATGTAGGAGAACCAACATGCTCAGCCAATCAACGATTCCGTATAATTTAATACATATATTTCACGAACGTAACCTTTTAATTGCAGGAAAACCAGTAGGGATAGTAACCAGACCCGGAGACATTGCAAGGAATGTCCTTTTTCGACCAATATCCAATCCCTGATCAACACATTAGTTTGGCACAGCAACGCTCCCCAGTGAGGCATTAAAAGCTGCAAAGGAATATATCGTTTCTAATCTATCTCCTTGTTATAGAGTATATTTCACACTGGGTTCACTAACACACACAAGACTACTTTTGCGTATGGACACAGATGCTGGGGCAATGTCCTTGGAACATTCAGTGCTACAGCACGACTTAGAACCCGATATAAAATTTCATGTACACGTGTCGATATACGTGGTTGGTGAGAAGGAAACATCCTCGAAAATGTGTTACGTTTCAATGGGATCCTTGTACAAATGGCGACCATTCCAGTACGAAAAAATGAGTCGACACCTTTGACATTCTACATGTGTTGAACAACGCAAGAAAATGGACCAATAACTTTGCTGCGAACATTGCCGCCGGTCGATGTCGTGATGTGCATTCTTCGTTTTCTAATGTGTGACATGTATACAACCTCATTTTAAGCCCTCTTTTGTTTCTTTTGGGTTGGCAGTATTCGCATGCATATTATAAAGCAGGAAGTTAGGGTCTACATGTATAAACAAAGAAGAAAATGTGCTTCACTGCTGCAAATTTAAATCTCATTTAAAATGCAGAATATTGTGGAATTAATGTTACTTATTATATTCAACTATCTTAATTACAGTGTAAGACATTTAAGGGTCTGTTGTAAAGTATAAGTACCTCTAAATTATTTGTCGTAAAATATGCAAGAATAGTCTAAGGATTTTCCTAAGTATCCAGACCATTTAAATGAGGAAACTAGTGGTGCTATATACTTTCTCGCATTATTTGTAAGATTTATGCATTATTATAACTAGGGCCCGGATAATTATGTACTAAAAATTAGGAAAATATGTACATATATATGTATTAAATGTATAGAAATATGTACTAAAAAGTAAGAAATATGTAACACTTTAATTATTATATCAATTCGTTTTAATAAAATACTTTTGCTTAAATGTTGAGCTGTGTAGACTTAATATACTCGTCAAGAACAAAATTAAAACATAATTCTACTCACAATTCTGTTATTTACAATGGTCTCCGTAAAAAATGAGAAACAAATATTTGTTTCAAATACTTAGAAAATAGCTGAATGTGACGTCATCGATGCTTTAAATTACTTTCGGTTGTTTTGTCTTTTTTTTCTTCGTCTTTTTTCGTCTTCCTCGTCTTCATCTTCTTCTTCGTCGTCGTTTCCTTCTTCTTCTTCTTCGTCGTCGTCGTAGTCTCCTCCTTCTTCTTCGTCGTCGTCTCCTCCTCCTTCTTCGTCGTCGTCTCCTCCTCCTTCTTCGTCGTCGTCTCCTCCTTCTTCGTCGTCTCCTCCTTCTTCTTCGTCGTCTCCTCCTTCTTCTTCGTCGTCTCCTCCTTCTTCGTCGTCTCCTCCTTCTTCTTCGTCGTCTCCTCCTTCTTCTTCGTCGTCTCCTCCTTCTTCTTCGTCGTCTCCTCCTTCTTCTTCGTCGTCTCCTCCTTCTTCTTCGTCGTCTCCTCCTTCTTCTTCGTCGTCTCCTCCTTCTTCTTCGTCGTCTCCTTTTTCTACGTCGTCTCCTTTTTCTGCGTCGTCTCCTTTTTCTACGTCGTCTCCTTTTTCTGCGTCGTCTCCTTTTTCTGCGTCGTCTCCTTTTTCTGCGTCGTCTCCTTCTTCGTCGTCGTTTTCTTCGTCTTCGTCGTTTTCTTCTTCTTTGTTGTCCTCGTTTCTCAGTCTTTCTCTTCGTCGGTATTGTACTGGAGTTTAATCAACACCACCTACATCGAGTTAGATGGCGTTGATTTAGTTCCCGGCATACTTATCAAGATCACAGCGCCAAAACATGAAAAAACACGTTTTTGGAAATTTCTTAGAATTTTATAGCCATTTCTGGAAACAAATTATCAGTTCTCCATTAGGACGCCGAGACGCGTCAAATGACACCTCGTTTGTCTCCACTAGTGCACGGGAAGTAGTCTACCCGTGAGAGACGGAACGGCTCATCCGCAAGCATGCACACGAGGAGTTTACTCAAATACTCTATAGGGATGACATTTTTCCTATTATCTGTTCGAAGGTCTTGTACCGACCAAGTGTTCCACATCGCATGAAATTACAGGTATATATTCAAACTTTGTACCAACATGTCACTGTTCAATGCTATTCACGGATTAGGGAATAAAAATAAATGCTGGTTGATATTTTATCAAATGACTTCTAGCACAAATTCAGCTTTCTTTAATAATGTTCTTACCCAAGACGCTATTGCTTGACTTCTCTGAAAAGATAAACCAAACTTTGCCTATGGCAAATTCCAAGTCTGCGTTACCACAGGGTTTAAGCCAATTGCCATGAATTATTTTCTGTCCTTTTCTTATCCAAAAGCTGTAGTGCCACATCATGATTTTACTTTAGATTTTCACCGCACAGAGATACTTTACAAACAAGGGTTTAGGCTCCAGTACAACAAAGGGGGAAAGAAAACTGTCAATGGCGCTTTCTGAGCTGTGTTGGTGTATGTAATTTTTGGCGAAGGGCATTAAGGTCAAGAGAGACCTCTGAAAAATACGTTGTGGGCGCGAATTATCGCTTGCTAGACGTACCATTTTCATACACAAAATTTATTTCTGGGTAGTATTTTGTTCTCTGCTTTACTCGCGCTGAAATCTACACACTGGAAGCTTTGGAGTGCAACGCCTTGCCCTTTTGTAGGATTCTGCGTGCTGCAATATCAACATTTTTACGCAATGCAATAGCGCCAATTTGGAGAGGAGGCTGCAAAAAATTGATTGACAATGCTGAATTGTTTGTCTTGGTTATTACTTATCAAAAACATGTAGGATAAATGAAGAATTATACAAAAAGAATAGACAAAAACGAAAATATTAAGAAATATTTAAAAATATGTACTTTTGTGAAAAATATGTAAATATATGTACTTTCGGATAAAATATGTAAATATATGTACTAAAACGTCATCGGTTTTAGGCCCTAATCGACAGGAAACGTAAATATATTGTGGTTTTGACTTGATAGAGTTAACATACGGAAATATGTAATTACATAATTATCCGGGCCCTAATTATAATACTTCAAGAACCTGCAAATGCTTGTAACTTTCAATAATTTATCTTCGTTCGAGAATTTGAACACAAAATCTTACATTTAAGTGGCCGCTACCCCTACACCAACAGTCTCACAGCAATAATCAGCTTTTCTGACGCTTGAAAAAGGTTGAACATTTTCATTTTTAACTTTCAAAAATTAAAATATGTTCATTTACATTATTTCAAAATGAAGGCTTGCTTACGTGACTGACGTGCTGTGGCTGTGCTCCAATTGTTGAATTACTTGTTTAGTTTACATGTTGCTACAACTACTACGTTGCTTTCTTTACTTGTGTAGTTTACAGATACCCTGAAAGAGATTTATATTGCCCGAAGCAGAGATAAAAGAAGTAATACAGATATTGGTTGAAAAGAAAGCGTAACGGACAAACATGTATATGAACGAGTTTAAGGACTTCCCACACTTCTTGTCTCTATATATTAATATAGATTTGCGAAGTTTTAAACTATTAGTGAAAGTGTTGTGATAATGGTGAAAACATCAAAGTTCAAAGTTTCGTCTGTAGCAGCAACGAAAAAACTTGAACTTTGTGTTTCAAATGATCATAGGAGGGCAGTAAGACATCAAGTTGGATGATCACCTTACACCTGAGCAACATGTTGACAAAATACAACGTATCGCCCAAAACACGAACATTACAGTCTCGACTCTGCCCTTCTGGTACAACAAACCAACGCTGTGCAAAGAAATGAAACCCGCAAACAACCAATTGAAACTGCATCTGAGAGGCACACAATTTAAATTAGTTTATCTAAACTTTTTCTTCACCAGGCATGGTCTTCACTTGAACCTTGTCGGAAAACATGCACTGGGTAGCGAGCTTGCAAAACACATTATATCACAACCTCGGCAGTGTCCTGCGCAAGACCCATCCCTCCCATATCTCCTAGTTCAATTCCATCCTCTGGGACCCCTTTGGACCCAATTACCTTTTTTCTGAACGTAATCCTTGTACTATCTCTCCCTTATTAATTTCTCTACATCTGTCGCCCCTCCTTCCTCACCTCATGTCACTGCTGGGACGCGATACTTCCTTCAACCACGCACTCAAGGTAAAAATGGGATATATAAATAGCAACTAGATTCAGATGCAGCAGAGAAACATCCGTGTAGGTGCATGCAAAAAATTCGAATAATGCATCAAAATGTGTAATCTCTTTCAAAAAAATTGACTTTAAGGAGGCAACATAACAATGTAATCTAAGTCAAAAAGATGTTTTTTGCTTTACAGAACATTGGTTGTCTCGTTATGTTCTAATTCCTATATTTTACCTTGCAGGATCGTATTGTAGAGCGAGGGAATCAAATAAGGACGCTGCTTACGGAGGTTCCTGTATTTCAGTAAGAAATTATGTTGATTCTACCTTCTTGTCAGAATTCATTTTATATCAACTGAAAAAAGTTTTTGAAATAACAGTCGTACATCTTACTATGCTCAAAATTATCTTACTTTGCATCTGCAGACCTCCAACAAAGCAATCTTTAGATTATTTCACTTTCTTAGAGAATCTAGAGATAACTCTCAACAAAATTAGTAAAATCTCATTTAAATCCATTGTTGTGTGTAGGGATTTCAATAATGACTTTCTGAGTGAATCACACGAAAAAGAGCAGTTTCTCAATGTACTTCAATGTTTTAATTTAGACATTACATCTACGTACAGGAAATACATTGAAATCACAAAAAGCAATAGTTTAAATTATAATTAACAAAACCACAACTAGATATGAAATACAAACGACTAATCAAGGTTACAGAGACTACGATGCACAAATACTTAAATTACTAATAAGATGAACCTGACACTATAAATATGCAGATCATTCATGTGTAGATCATTCACTAAAGTTAACATAAAAATATTTACGGGCTACTTGCTGAAGGAATCATGAGACACAGTATAGAACGCTATTGACACAAAAGAAAAATATAATTTATTTTTCTCAAAGCTATCATTTCACTTTAACGCGTGCTTTCAAAAAAGAGAAAATTAAACATTTCACGGAAAAGTTATACTCGGATCACACAAGGAATTAGAACATCAAAAAACGTACGCTTTACTCTATTTCTAAACGTCATTCATAATGCATCACCCTGTTTCCATGTTTACTTCCAAGAAGATACAAAAGAATTTTAAGAACAGTAATAATTCAGGCAAAAATAATGAAAAATAATCAGGATATTTTGAACGCTACTAACAAAACTAAAGCAATGTGTAATACCGTAAAAAGTACGACCACATCATCTCAATTCTATGTAGATAATGTTGTTTTCAAAGGATAATGAAAGAGAGGCAAGTAATCCGGGAAAAGTTTCAAATCTCTTCAACCAACACTTTTCTAGAATTGCGGCTGAACTCACGAAGGGATTAAAACAAAATTCAACATCATACGCTTCCCAAAATATTTGCGACTTCCGAAACTTCTTCCAACGAAATCCTCAGAATAGTCAGTAAACTAAAAAATATTCGTCTGATTTAGATGAATTTCCGCATTGTTTATTAAAAACTTCTGCACCTGCTTATTATGACGTACTGAAATAAATGACAAACAACTGAGTTGAAGATAACAATATTTACATTAATTTACAAAGTAACACAAGAAGTAAAGAAATTTACAAATACTGATTAAACCCCGGCAACCTTTTTCTTCCCCTTAGCCGCGAAAACCCCGCGATCGTCCCTAGGCCTACAGCCCAGTGCCACTACCCTAAAGCAGATACACAACGCGTGTTGCGATGCTATCGGACGTTTAGTCCCCGGTAACCAACGTACGTACATGGCCTGGCGCCAAACTGATCTCCGTCCCGGAAACCGCGTGCTTCAGTGCTCTGGAGATCCCACTCAGCCTTCGGCTACCAACGAAGCTCAACGAATCTCCGCGCGCACAGAAGACGCACGCCTTATATACACCCACGTCTCCCCCACTCGGCGCCATGCTGTCGGCGTCGACTAGCCTAGGCTCGATGACTAGCCAATTCGAGAGGCCTTGCACAATCGTCCTAGACTCGCCACTAGACGTTCTCAATAGTTACGTCTGCGTGGCTTTTTCCTGGTGCAGAGACATCCTGGAGTCCCTTTATTTTTAGCTCAGGTGCGCCCTTTCACCACAGCTTCCGGTTTAGGCATGCCGCCCGCTTGAAAAGCGTTGCCACGACGCCACACTATATACACCCGTTCACTTACATTTTCAATGTTTCTTCAGGCACAGGAATATTTTAAGAACAGGAAAAATTCAGTCACAAAGAGCAAATAAAAATGAAATTCAAACTTACCGAAAAATTTCACTTTCGTCAGTTCCCTTAAAAATAGAGAGGCTTTTCTGTATGCAAATGGAAACTTTTCTCAGGAAAAACGGAGCGATTCCAGACTCACAACACGGTTGTAGAAAATAAAAATATACAGAAACTGTCATTTTCTTTTTTCTTAATGTTGTTGCTTCATCAGTGGATCAAAATGAAGCACCCTGCATTAAATTATGATAGCTAATGAACCAAACATTGCCCTCGTGGCCGATCGAAGCCGTCTTATTGTTCGTAGCTTATAAAATGCATTGTCAGTGCTTGAAATGAGGCTCGATGTTTTAGGAAAGTGGCGGCATTTTTAAAATTAAATATAAATATGAGAGCCAATTAAATATGAGATAATTAAATATAAATAAATACGGCGTGCTGGCTTCTCATGCTGCGATCCCGGGATCGGGACAAATGTAGAACTGTAGCTCTCAAGTAAAGTCGCCTCAGTTTCTTTAGTTGTGCAACGAAGAAAAGCTCAGGCAGGCGGAATTTGCTGGTGTGGGCGTCGTTTAATTACTCAGACACAGACACGAAGGATTCGTAACAAAACAAATTTATTTGTAACTAAAGAAATATATACAATGTTGCACAAGTTCATTTACATTTATCCGTGCTTTACGGAACCCTCCTAAGAACAGCTTATCCTAGCCGCCACCCGCGATTGCCTTGCGAGTCCCCACTCGCCCTTGCTTGACCGCAAGATACAGCGAACGCTTGACCGCGTCGCTAAATGTGAGACTGACGTCTCCCCCGGACAAGTCCGGCCACTCGCCCTGGAGCGCAGTGCGTGAGCACTTAATGAAGATACCAATTCGGCTCTGTGCCGCAAATGTATCGTGCCTAATATGCCCTTACCTCACCTTATATAGATACGGTCACGTGACCGACCGATCACATGATCTACTCCCACTCCGTAACTAAAGTGACGTGGGTGCCCCACGTGACCTTCTTCCTCAGAGCTTGCTAGGCGACGTCTGTGACGTATACAACAGACCACTGTGACGTGTCTTGCCGCCCCCCTGGCGGTACCTCGCGGCCTTTCTACTACCTGCTCAGCCTAAACCCATCATAGACACGCCCCTTCCTGCTCAACCTAATGGTCTGTCTATTGTGGCTTCCATAGACAAAGGCACATTCTGTCTTTACGTATACAAGCGTCACTATGCCACACTGGATACGGTGAAGGGAATACGGCCCGCTCGCCGCATGTCTCTCTTACCCCCAAACATGGAAATTAAACTAGACCCAGTAATGGTGGCACCTTTAGCTAGCCGGCAAAAGTGAGGCAGTCGTCCCCGTGGACGAGGATCGCTAAAGCAGTAGTGCCGTAGTGATCTTGGACCGTGGGGTCGTGGGTTCGAGTCCCGCCTCGGGCATGGTTGTATGTGTTCGTCCATTCACCCCCTGTCATCACCATATCGTTTCATCCTTATACCATAGCGTTACATCCAATAGTGGTCGCTAATGACCTAGTAGTTGACCTTAAATAAGCAAAAAAAGTGCGACAATTGATTCAAATGCCAGATACATACATGCATACACACATACATACATACACATACACACGTACATGCTTGTATACATATAACTTTCTATTTTTTTAAATAATAATTTAATTCAATAATACAATTGTAATCGTAAATTTTAATATATGTATAGATTAATCAGTCTGAATAATATCAATTTAATTGAATGAAATTTCTCGAAAGTCCTCCCATTTCTTTATTATTCCTTTGCCTTTGCGGGCAATCAGCAACCTTTTATTTATTATGATATAAATTAAGACGGTATATTAGACCATTTGAAGTTTTCTTTGAGAGATAAAATACATGTTAACACTGATTTAATTCCGTGCTTAAGAATATATGGTGGCTGCTGACAATATTTGTTTCCGTTTTCGTTCTTGCAGTAAGCGTAGCACATAACATGGGAATGTGTTCTGCCGGTTGCTTTAAATTCCCATCCTGCGCTCTCACACAATAGTAACCGCATGTCATTGTTCCGACTGCACTTGTGATCCAACGCCTACTTTCATCTCTAATCCAGTCGTGGGGATCAAACATATCGCGCCAGTTGACACATTGACAAGCGAGTGTTCTTACTTATAGATTTACTTAGTGACTGACATGAGGATAAAAAACTTAATACTGGTTTGAAGACAGTATCAGGGAATTTGAATATCTGCCGACGCACAATGTGTGGGTAGATGACCGAGCTACCTTGTCTATTTTTCCGTTGGGTGTGTACGAATCTTACTATATAGACAATGACAACTGGTAACTGAAATTTTAAAAAAAACTTACGTTCTAAGTGGTGCATTTGTTTAGGGCATTTATAATAGAATTTTTGGGATGCTGGGGAATTAAACGTATATATCTTCAATAGGAAGTACAAATCCACCCGAGAAATAACGACATATTAATACTAAAACTTCAATTCAGTCGTTCCGAAAAGTATATACCAGAGAGAAGGACGTTACGACCAATTTTCTATCTAATATTTGGAACAGACCTACCGATGAACCAATGCACGATTACAATGAAGAATATAGCCGAATAAGGGAGTGAAAAGTGTCCCCAAATCAACTCGATAATCGCGAAACTCATATGAAAGAGAATATAAAAATGACGTAGCTTTCCAAAAATCAGCCTCCTAAGGCAGTCTGTTGCAGAGCTACAGTGAGAAACGTGTTTTTCAAGTTATGTGTTTCCTCAGCTTTATTTGCATGTACCAGGCTGAAACAATTTGTAGAGGCAGGAGAAAATAGCATTTGAAAGGTATTTTGTCAAACAGATTTTGTCCGTAAATTCAAAAAGAAAAAAAAATTGAAATTGATTTTCGACGTGACAAAGGTGAAGTACTCTTTTCCTTTTTCCCTAGAACGGGTCTCATAACATTCTATAACACATTTTTTTGAGATTTTTAAACAATGTCGACGATAGTGAAAAAAAATTTATTTTATCTGTTTCAAAATTTGAACATTCACGCCAAAATGTGATTGAAAAATGTTTTACCAATATTTGAACACAAGTTCAATCACGACATACGAACTCGAAATCTTATAGGGTGTTGCATAGATTGTGCACCAAACTCATCGGAAAGTCGGTAGTGAAACGATATTATTGTGAACTATTGTGAACACACAACTATACACAGTGTGTATAAAGGATGGCCAAGTTATCAGTACGTAATTACGATAATGTTTAAAGACTAAAAATTGAAACATGTTCGTCAACCTGTGCAAGATCCTCATCATACACTTTCAAATTAGTAACCATCACGCACTAGATCTCTACCAATTGTAATACAATTTTCAGTTTAAATAAAATTTCAACTTTTCGCACATTTGGTTTTAACATCCATAGGCCTTGTATTGTCCACATTTTAGACGGAAATATGTAATTAGTAAGTGCGAAACTAATAGAAAATTTGAAAGCATTATTGATTTTTGATGATTCCGGTCATTTCTGTAAGTGTAGTGCATGTTTTATCATGGCGATGCGTCTATTATGTTCCCACGCTAAATGATGAGATCCGGCGACCTCCTTGTCGACCTGCTAGGTTTTCCCTAACCACTAATCTCCCACCAGCCGGAACCGTCCCAGCCAGGTGGAGCTCTATGCTCCCAACTGGTCACCCGGCATGTGTGGTAGCGCAGTACATGGAAATGTGCGTAAAGGGGTGAGAATACAAGGAAGAGGAAAGGAAAGATCGCGCGCAGAACGTGGCCTGTTTGTTAGGGTACTGTTCCAGTATTCGACTTGTGTTGATCGGATAAACCACGGGAAATACCGATCAAATCTGCCGGCCGCTAGAATTCTTCTCCAAACAGCAACTGAATTCGACCTCGCGGACAAGCTAGTGTCGAAAATCCTGCCACCGTCGGGACATCGAACCATGAACCTCCCGGTCAGGAGACACTGCACATCAATTGATGCTCTGACCCATCTATATAAAGGCGTGTCGGTATAAAGGCGTTTCAAATTGTGTATCATTTTTTACACATGACCCCTGGAGAAACTCAAGGTATTATTAAAATGATTTACGGTCAAAGCTCGCTCAAAGCTGAAAGCGCTCAAAGCATTAAGTTTTAAAAGGAAGATTCGAATAAAGAATCAGTGACGTTGTGAAGTGTTCCGTTTCAAACAAAAATTGAAATTTCGTTATAAAATAAGTAAGAGTTTAATTAAACTGGAACTGATTTCAACCTAATAGGACACAAATAGTATTGGACGATACACAGAATCGCATGCTATGTGACTCAATAGCGAAATTTTCCATTCATCAATTCATCATTGAATTTGATATGAAACGTATCGACCAACAGTTGCCCCCATCGATTTCTTTAACACTTATGTGTCTATCCTAGATTCTTTGCTTTGTAATGCGACGTTATTGACATATATTTTTTTGCTTTATTCTAGTAGATTATTCTAGTAATTAATGAACTAGTACATGCATTAAATGATTATTGTACAAATTTAAATATTACATGTCTTTAAATTATCTGTTGCATCCTTAATGGACACATTTCAAGCTATCTTTCAGGAAATGTGGGTAATAAACTAGTGGGTTATACTCTTGTTTACTTCGTAAACGTAAAGTAGTTTTCACAACTTCCTGACCCTAACGTCACAACCAGGTACCGGTTTTTTGTTCATAAATAATATTTTAATATTTTAACCGAGATATATTAACACCAATATTCATAGAGACTTGCAAGTACAGTTATTCTTCGTGCACGTTGCATTTAGAACATTTAAGAGAAAATGGAGAGTTGCCAGCTGTATCGAACACTGTCTAACGTTCCTTCTACGAAAGGGAAGAGAGGAAACAGTCGGAAATCATAAGATGCTAAACATAGGTGAGGCTGTTGCAGGGTGCATGTGTTTACGCTTCCTTGCCAACTTATCAAAGGATTAGTGCAGGATGCAGAACAGGTTGCAGCAATAATGTAACATGCAATGAGCATTCTACTCGTCACACGACTCATCGTTTGAAAATTCCTTGGCGTGTAATCCTCTTTTAGTTTTCAACACGTCATGCAAGGAGACCAAGTACACTAGATGTGCTGAATCTGACCTGGTAGGTAGCAGTACTACTCTTGACTCTCTCGGAATTAGGCAGATGCATTAAAACGTTGTCATATACAAAAACTAACTTGGCTATTATTATTTAAATCACTTTATATCGTGACTGATCGTAATATATTGTACTATTTTTTACTAAATAATTTTTGTATATAGATATAAATAACAGAATGTCCACGTCTTTTAATAGGAAAATTCTTCTAGCCAAGGTATTGTGATTGTTGTGTGTTTTTGTTTTACTGCGTCTTAAAGGATTGCTCCCAATGAAAAAGGAATAAAA
>JAHLJT010008446.1:253551564-253583511 GCA_031308135.1 Acheta domesticus | reverse complement strand
CAGAAGCAGTACTTAATTCTACTAAGAAAAGAAAGAATTTTGTCTGTCATATACAGCGCAAATGACTGCTCTGTTCAGTTATTAAAACACTAAGTGTCAAACTGATATTTTGAACATGAAGCGTGCACACTGCATGCCCCTTGGTGTGTCGAACAATGGGTAGCAATGGGTGGCAACTTGCACGCCCCTAGCGGACAGAGCTCCAACTATTGCGCGGTGGGCGCGCTGCGCTACGACCCATTTCTCGCTCTTCCGCTGCACAATGTGGGCGTTCCCTCATCCCACCCCGAAGGTCACCCTTTTGAACGGCCTTTTCATTATAGCGAAAGGAACTTGTCATTGTTGTTTTTTCCTACCCGGACCCTTCTAAGAGTACATATTTCTTCGAAGTTTTTAAGTTTCCAAAATCTCCATTAACCCGTCTAAAAGGGAACCAAAATTAGGCAATTTACGAAGTTAATCTCAGAGTGTTTGTAGCTAACTATGCAGTCGTGGGTCCGTTGAAAATCGATGTCTGGAACCTAATTTTATGGCTAAATTCAGCTTCTGTTTACCATGGACGAGCAAGTTAAGTCACAGGGCGGAGTTTACATTTGATTCTCCACATAGTAGAGGAGGTGGATGTTGGCCATATTCTTCGAGCGCGTTCTCTGTGGGAAATAGTCTCACCGTCGATCGTTGGAGGTCGCAGCCCATACTGATGCGCGCTTACTTCTTTCAAAGCAGGCGACTTAATCATGGTGAAAATGGCCTCTCGAATCTCTCACAACGATCCGTTATGCATAGTGTCGTTCCGACCCGTACGTGCTGAGCATGTGAAGGTGGCTCAAAGAGCGTGTTTTGTACAATGTTGTGGTAACGCTTTCAGAGTGTTATTTCTTAACTTTTTTGTAACTCCCCAAAACATGAGACCCTTGGAGTTGTCTGAAAACGATGGATCACAGATTCCAGAATGAAAATCTTTCCTCGTTCCGCAAATCGATTTTTGGGAAGTGGTATACCGCACCATTATTATGTACCAATACGTAATGTGTATCATGAAACAATAAACTGCTTTCTCTTACTTATATTTAACGTTGAAGAAACAAATTTACTCTGGTTTCTTTAATCGATCTCAATTTTTTTTAATTGAGAGATGCGCGCATTATACATTTAATTGAACAAAGTGTAGAACAATGATAGTCTACTCTGATATGAACGAGAAAACAGTATCGTACGGTAAATATAGTATAAGAAGAAGAAGAAGAAGAAGAAGAAGAAGAAGAAGAAGAAGAAGAGGAAGAAGAAGACAATAAGAACTCCAAATTTTGATACAATGAAAATAACGTTGAAAATAAATAGTACCATTGTATAAATACCTGCATTAAAAATAATAAATAGTGATATACTATAGATACTTATACTCTTCCTCTGCCTTCTGATATGTCTTTTAGATCAACTAAACCGTAGAGATTTAATTTTCCCAACATCACTTTAGCGAACGAGTATGTGGTGAAAAGTTTCATATTGCCCACTGACATTTGAAAACCTGACAGTTACACTTGACATTTGTCCCAGATTGGTAGGCAATTAATTTGGCCCTGGTGTTCGGTAACTAAACGTTCTAACGCTGTCAGAAAGATTTAGTGTATTTGTTTATGCCAGGACTGCTCAAGCAGAGCAAATCGACAGCGCGGAACCGTATTTTCTGTCGACAGCGGGACACCGGAGCCCGAGCTTTTCGCGCCTTGCGATAACCTCTGTTACAGTGTCCCGGTAACTCCAGTAGCGGAAACATGGAAGTCGACGCGAGCACTTCGCAGACTAGACCATCTACAGTTCTACACCAACAATTTTCGTTGTAGCATGGGAAGAAAAGTGTCTTTTCGCCGACTGCGGCAGCTATGCCTTTTGAATGCATTTTGATGTTATGTTGTTTTAACACCAAAATAACAATACAAAAGAATTTAATTTTATTGCTTACCGATACTACAACTTGAGTATATAGGAAAAGAACTTCCCACAAAACCGTTTTCCAAAACTGCTTCGGCACGCTCTTCGATTGTTGAGTATGTTTGGATTAAGATACAACTGTGAGCAATTTTTTGCTTGTTTGAAAATTTGTAAATTTCGAATGAGAAATTCAATTACAAATCACAATCGGAAATGCATGTTACGGATCAACAGCACCGTATCGTCTGTTCCAAACATAGAAAGTATATTGCGAGAAAAATCACTTAAAAGGTGTAAGAAAAATATTTGATTTTGCAATCAGCTTCAATTTATTAATTTTAATTTCCTTTACTTTTAGTTTTTTTGTTACTAGTTTATTTGATTACGTTTGTTGGGTAACCTTTATAATACTTTTCATATTCAGCAGCATGATAAACTGTGCAATATCGCCGCAATTCAATTTCTTCATGTTATTGAGCACTTTTTTGCAACTTAACATTTGGCATTGCCGGCGCAATCTACAAAAAGATACTTTTCTTTCCATGCTCCATAGTAAATTGTTTTTTTCAAATCACATTAATATGTTTATATCTAGTAAATGTTCCAATAAATGTTACACAACTATTTTACTGTTTCTTCTGTCGTAATATCCTTTACTAGAGCAGTGAGACGTTTCCAGTCCGAGCAATGGAAAATACCCCGTAGCATACGACGCGACCGACTGTGCCGCATGCCGCCGATCGATATTCGATGACGTAATTTGCTCTTACTGCGGCGAAAGAGGAAAGTGCAAACGGCGGCTCCTCGGAGCAAATGGTTGAGCGGCCCTGGTTTTGGCGCACGATTCCGAGGATTGATCCTGCTGATTTTAGCTCAAACTAGCATTGCCGCTGACTGCAACAACTCTGACTGGGAGGTGCTGGGTTTCGAGTCCACACAGTGGCGAATTTTCGACACCAGCTACAGAGCTAGGTTGAATTTAACCGATGTCTGGTAGAGGAATTCAAGTCCCCGGCTGCTCTAATCAGTAGTTTTCCGTGGATTCTCCTATCAATATCAAGTGAATGCAGGAGCAGTAACTTAACAAACCGGCCATGAACGGCGCGCGATCTTTCCTTCCTTATCCTAGTCCTAACATCTTCCCCTACAAACACTTATCTTTGCATGCACTACACTACCACACACGCCAGGAGATCAGACGGGAGGTTTGACAGGTTGGGGGCAGTGCCCCGCTGGGAGAGATACTTGGAGAGGGAAATCTCTGCATACTGACGTGTACGTCAGCGCAAGATCTCACCATCCAGTGGAGAGGAACGCCAACGCCTCCAGAGGTAAAACATGCTAAAACAACGCTAGCAGGGTGTGATCATAGCAGTTGAGGGAACCGGAAATACGGCGGTCATGCAGTCGAGTTAGGTGTGAACTATTTTCTCCTGTATGAAAATCGAGCGGATATATGAAAGCTTAGACAAAATTTCGACGAAAAAGTTATCAAAACCTAAGCGCACAAAAGTAACGCATACAAAAACTGAGGTTTGACTGTTGATTCTTTCGGGAAATTTGAAAACAAATCCGCTCAACATCCATTTCATCGTTGATGACAACCTCATATGTGAAAAAGCAAATTTACAGGAGGAAGGAAAAACACTTTTTATTACACTACATATACATTACATTACATTTGATTACATGATTAAGTACAGTGAGTTCAGTTTAGGCATTTTACAATTTCTCTATAATATTATTAAATATTTAATACTATTATATATTCTTGTAATATTTTTCAAAAAGCACCTTACGAAAACCTGCCATGTGGCTCTTCCCACGTACGAGATATTACATCATCAATAAATTGTAAACGTCACGTAGGATGCTTTTTATTTTCTATTTTAAGACCACAATTTCTAGTATTCATTTTACCGGGAGAGGTGGCTCCGGCCATCAATTGATGTCACTACAGTGCCTTTGATTACGATGTCCTGGGTTCGAGTCCCGACAGTGGCAAGCTTTTCGACAGTGGCTAGATAGCTAGGTCGAGTTCAGTCGCTGTCTTGAGAAGAATTCTGGCGGCCGGGTGCTCCGATCGTTAGTTTTCCCTGCTTTCTCCGATCAACACCAGGCGAATGTCCGAGTAGTACCCTAACAAACGGGCCACGGATCGCGCGCGATCTTTCCTTCTTTTCCTTATCCTATCCTCACCCCGTACTTACACACACTTACACTAACATGCACTACACTACCACACATGCCGGGAGACCGGTCGGGTGCTTGTTCTAGCCGGCTGTGCCCCGCTGATGGGAGCTACCTGATTAGGGAAAACCCGCTAGCTGACGGTATGTCGACGTCGGATCTCGCCATCCAGCGGAGGAAGATCACCGCCAGCTCCGAGAAAAAACATGTACTACAGTTACCGAACGAATGGCGTTAGCAGGTGACGCACCCGGTATCACCAAGACACAATCAAGATAATTTTCTTTAGAAATTCGCTTATCAAACGAAAGAACAAGCAGATTCTGAATCATTGATGCCAAAATGTAAATAGCCAATTCCGTCACTTAGGAGATTGTCCATCATCAACGATAATAAACCGATCTACTTCAGGGAGTCCGTACCAACGGTTAGAAGAAGTGCTAACGTGGAAGAAAAACCCGCGCCCGGACGCGTGCGGTCTGGGCGCCGCAGCGGAGTCTGTCTCCAGCGGGTGGCACGCGGTGGCCAGCGCTGCTCGGCGGGCGCTCGTTCTAGAGATTGCGTCTGGGGTCAAGCGACGGCCACGCGGGTCAACTGCACAGGAATGCTTCTTTCTTGATGTCGCCCCGAGTGGCCCTGCGGGTCGCCTTCAGGGCCATCGCGCCAGAAGAACGCGGCGGCGGTGGCGGCGGCGACGACGACGGAGGCGGAGGAGGCGGCGGCGGCAGCGGCGATGACGCCGACGAGGTCGAACCTCTGCCCCCGCCCCCGCATCGCGTCCGCTTCTCTTGTGCCAACGCCCACGCCCGTGTCCCCGCCTACGCGCGGCTCCGTCCCAGCAGCCCGTCCCGTCGCTTCGCCTAGCCCCGTCCCTCCCCACCCCGCTGCGCCGCGCATCGCCTCGGCTCGGTTTCCGCTGCGAAATTGCCTCTTCCTATGACGCGTTGCGAAGGGGTGCGGTTTGTCGCCCGCGAGAACTCGACGAAGCGAGACGAGGCGAGGCGAGCGAGACGCCGGGTAAAGCCTGGCAAGTTGGCTGTGCTTCCCTGAACTCGATGAACGGCTTTTTCCAACCAGAGAGCTACTCCCACCATTATTGTGAGTAGCTGGAATGGCAGAGTCCTGGATTCCAGTGGCCAAATATGGATAAATGGTAAAAAGTGTCCTGCACCTCTACATCACAGATTACGCTTTTATTACCTAACTCATCTCACACCCAACTCTCATCGTGCTGGATATTCGGAAAGACATGTAGTATTCCCAATGTTACTGAGTGCACCGTTAATTTTCTTGCTAGTCAGCACCGTCAGAACGATGCCTGAGAGCAATGTGCTCGATATGAGCTAAGAGACATCAAGTCTCGTTTGGTTGAAAATTCGCAGTGGCCATAGCGGAGTTGCAAGAGGAGGAAAACACCCGTAATCAATCCTCCAACTAATCCCGCCCAAGACATTGGATGCTAAGATAATTTCCACACATGAGACCGCGTCAGAAATGGATTTATTATTTCCCTCCCAGATCAATGCAAAAAAATCGCGGCAATTTTTATCAGAAAATCACAAAATTAATTATGTTTCATTTTTAAAATTTCTACTACCTTCATATATATCTTTCCGTTCTGATTTGAATCTTCGCCTCCATCTCTGATCCTATCGCCACTGTGAACGCTGATCTTCTCTTTTTCCCAACCAGGGCATTTTTTCTGTTAAGTTTACATCCCCACTTCCCTTCCTCCACTTCTCTCTATCTTTCTGTTATTTTCCGTTGGACCATCCTTTATCGTTTACGAACGTCGTCTTTTTCGTAGCACTGATCCAGATTCTGGCCCCATCGCTTTCGCCTCACCCGTCTTCATTGATTCGTCTTCACATCCTCTAGTCACCGCTGTAACGTCACATTCGCGTCTCTTATCCCACCTGTATCTGTAACAGTTGTCCATAGCCACCATATATATTGTCTAAAACGGTGATAGTCATTTTTTTGGTTGTTTTTCTCAGATACACCGATTAAGCATACGAGGGCAGAATTATCATAATTTGTTCAAGGTCACTCATTTTAAGATTTGCCGTCAAGAGATTCATGTATTGTCTTAGTATCTATAGTGACCCTGTTCCGTCTATGTGCCCGCCCCATGTCTGTCCCCGCTCCCCTGGCCTCCCAAATACCCCCTCGCCCACATTCATTCGCATCTGCTCCTGCCCCTTCAGCAGCTCTGCCGCCCGTCGTCTTGTCTCCATGTCCCCTGGGAAATAGTTCTTCCTATGACGAGTCGGGAAGTGGCGCGATTGGTGTCGCGTGATGTTTAAAGTGTAGGAGCAAGACAATTCTGTTTGACAAATCGTTGTGGAATCTGATCATTAGGGAGCGGATTTTTATGAAATGTCATTTTTGTTTCTTTACTCTTTAGAACAAAGTTGTTTAGTATAGAAATTAATTTTATGCTTTGACAAATGTTAATGACCCATTTTTGTCATTTTTTGCATTGTTCATCGATTACGACTAATAAGTCATTTTTTACATCTTTACGTCATTTTAATGCATTTTTCGCTCATTTCATTGTTTTTAATATCCTTTTAATGGTACTTGCTTCAAACAATATTTACGACATTCAACAAAACCTTTTAGCCTTTTCGATTTCCTCGCCCATGTATTGTAATATCCCCCGTTGTGAGTACAATGTAATCTAAAGTTCGTGTAACGCATATCGTCACCGTTGTCACTTCGGCCGATTTCGCGATATATAAAGGCGGAGATTTTTTGTAAAGAACAGACCAAACCAAAAGTTTGCAAGTTGAGTTCTCTTGAACAAAAAAAAAGATTCCTCTATTACATCAGTTATCCAACTGTTTGAGTTGTTCATCTGAATTGGTTTTAATCAATTTTTTTGAGCATTTTATTGAGCATTTTTGGCAATGTTTTAGGTCATAAAAATTCGCCCTCTATAGATCATATTGCTGCGGATTCTGTACAAGTTGCATTATTTGTTTTACAGATAAACCAACAGTGTTCTGGAAAGCATTTACGCCTTGTCTTAATAACACGCATTTTCAATGTAATCGTTTAATTACACAAAATTGAGGAGGAAATAAAGATAATCAAATGCAACGATTTCGCTGAGCTTCATCTGCATGCAGTTATCACCAAAAATTGAACTGGTCTCGTAGACATGAATTCGTTTTTCACGACATTCAAGTTAATAAAAAATACCGAAATTCTCAATAAGTACAGCTTTTTATCTTGAGTATATATTCACATGAAGAGAAATATAACTTTTTGTTTTAACGAAATTTTGTTGTTCTCTTGTAAATTTGGCATTTTAGAAATATTGTGGCTAGCTACTTTTATTGCAATACATTAGCCGTGTTTTAGTTGAAATTACTTGCGTAATATGGTAATATTGTTTTTGAGGCTGGGACATAGTATTTAAATCTAATCAGCTAAAAGATATTTATTGGACAAGAGTTTTTGTCTTCATAGGTTCTTAACAAAAACCATATTCAAGAAGGAAATGGAAGAAAAGAATGCAATATGTTGCGTACGTTGTACGTTGAATGAGATATTTGCCATTTATGAGTGTTTCTAAACTTCTTCCACACATCTATGAGAAGCAGACAAGAGCAGCTAAGAGATGGTGCGTCGAATTTTCCTGAATTCTTAAGCGTATACTATTTCATATAATAACTTTTCATGAAATGAAAAGTCTTCCGCGAACGAAAAATTAGGAGTAACCGCACAAGAGAAACAGAGAGAGAGAGAAGAGCGAGGAGAGAGTAATTTGAGTGTCACCAAATGGTTCATCCAAATATGGGTTGTAACTTGCCAGGCTATAACTCCGTCGGATGTCTGACTCCGCGGAAGCATTCATTCTCATTAAGCAATTGTCTACCTTAATAGGATGCCTGCACGTCTGATCAGTCACGTCTCATACAACTACTGAAGTGTGAAGCGATATTCGGGTGGAGAGTTGGAGACATCACATTCAGAATGCCAAACCGTTATCTGAAAGTTCTCTGTACAAAACAGAACATTCTTACCCAAAGAAATTAGAATGATGACCCAGCTAGAAAAAATCAATTTTAAAGAAATGAAACACCGGTGTCTCTGTTCGAATTTTTGTGCTTGCTACTCTTAAACAAGCTATTATGTATAGAGCAACAGTACGTCCCTTAAGCGACTCAATGAAGTGATGCTGTCTGGGTATCAAAAATAACCGGATATCCTCCCATTGCACTCGATGAGTGGAGGCGTCAAGTGCTGACAGTTTGTGCAATTTTCGACCGGATACTACGAGGAGAGGCAGAATAATTAAAATCTAGCGACATTATATTGCGAAAGTTACTACTCACAAAGGCATGTATACGCGTTAATGCTGAAATGGTATCGTGAACATCGTCACACGATTTGCATCAATGATAAACATGCCCAAATGCGGCAGGAGGCTAGTTGCTTATCTTTTATAGTCATTCGATTGTGTTAACAACCAACATAAACGTTTGCTTGGTCGTGCAGTTCTATTTGCAATACAAGTAAGAATATAAGGTCTGACAGTTTTATGTGACTCAGATAGATTGCTATCAGTTCATCGAACTGTCGAGATCTAGAATTGGAAAACTGATTTCCGGTTTCTAGTATAATCAATGCTCGACTCTCGCGATTATCATATTGAATGCACTTAACATAATTGTCTATGGAATTTCTTAATGATCACATTTATTTTTATTTCTTGAGAACCTAATTAGTCAAATATTCTTCCCTTCGGGGATTCTTTGTCTTAGTTTCTATGTGTGAACTCTGTCTTGAATTAAAATCAGTTTAGCAAAATAATGAAAGCAGTAAAAAGAAATCTGGCTCTCAGAGATAAGCAGTAAATACTCCAATTCTGCCAATTAGATACGATTTCAGGAAATTAATATGGAAATCACGTAATCCCATTCAAATGTATTTTAAAGGAAGTTTTTGATAACATTTGATATCCAATTAATAATTTGTTATTATTTTTTTAGTTTGTCATATATTACTGCCAACTGATTTGTTGCCAGATATGAGTATTATTAATAGAAAGTCACAAAAGGCTAATTATCGCTATATTACTTTCAAAGATAGTTTTTATCTGCCTATTTCGTATGCAAAAGTTTACTGTACTGTACATACCTTTAGAGCGAAAATTATTGTAAAGTCATGGTTGTCATGTCATGGTTGTAAATGTGACGGAACATTCCGGAACATTTTCACTCATCCCTCCGTCCTATGGTTTGAAAAGGGTACATTGGTCCGACCTATGTATATACTACATTACCAAAGACAGAGGAATAAATACACTATCGAACTTTTATTCACGCACGCATTCTGTTACTTTCCGTTAGTGTAAAAATCTGCAGGCAGTAAATAATACAGTAAATTCAACATTTTAAATTTAAAATCAGATTCCAGATTTTACCCGCTGCTTCGGAAATCCTTTGAAGAAAGATCTGTAGAGAGGAGTGTGTACGATTCTCGGCGCCAACAAACGGAATAAGTTTCTTAAATAAGTAAGCGCGCGTTAGAGTGGTGCCAAATCGCCTGGGGCTGGCCCTGGTCCACTTGAAAGCGGCGCCGCCCGCCCCTGCCCTCCGCTTCCGTATTCCCGCAGGCCGGTCATAAACGTTCTTAACGCCGTTTTTTGGCGGGCGCCGCCGCCTCTGCCGCCGCCGCCGCCGCCGCCGCCGCGCCCGCCACCACCGCGCCGCGCGTGATAGAAGCGAGCGCGCCGCGCTGGTCGTTAGCCGCGGGGCGACGGGGCGGGCGGTGTTTTTGAACGGAAGGCCGACGGGGTGGTGTCGCCCAAGGAATCCCGATCAGACTTGTCCCCTTGTGACAAGTCGTAAAGTTCTTCTCGCGACGCCCCGCCTTGCCCCGCTGCCGCACCGCGCCTCGGCTCACGGCCGGGGCGGCTCGTGTTCACAGACATCGCCACTAATTACGGAGGGAAATATATGGGCAGTGCCCGGCTACACGCGGACTCAAACGTCCCTGCGCGACGCCGCGTCGGCCGCCGCTGCGCGCGACTTGCCGTTTCCTGGGGATGTCCTCCGCAGGGACACTGCTTGCCTATTAGATGGTTCCGGTCCGGCCGTTTTATGGCTGGCGGCTGATTTCTGGGCTTCGTTAAGTAGACGGGGACTAGAGCATTTGCGTACGACCTGTCGTGCATCCCAAGTAGTGTCGACGCATTTGCCCTACTCTTTGTGGCACAAACGGTTCGAAGTACTGATTAGATAATTCTTTATGTGCAGAGTAGTATATGTGATGATGCTTGTTTATATACATTTGTCATGCATTTATGTATATAATTACAATATATAAGACCTGGATATCATTCGGAAAGTAATTTATTATAGTGCGATTTTTCTAACTCTGACCCTCAAACTCCTATGGAAACGATGGAATATCACACGGCATTTCGCGCCTTTCTCCGTCATGCCGCTAGAAGTCGCATGGTCGCAAGCACTGCTTGATACGGTCGCAAACATGGGATATCTGGCGGCACTACTGAAAGCGTCGCGAATATTCGTGACATATTCCATCGTGAAGACGGGCGTTGAGGGGAAAGTTAAAAAACGCAGTATAGACGTACAAGTATGTATTTTAAAATACACAAATGTTAAAATCGTAATAATTCTTTGGGGAATCGAGATGCTATTCTTGTTGGAAATATGTAAGCAAATTGTTGGAAATATGTAAGCAAATCAAGTGGTGTGTGATGAGGACAACTTTAGTTAAATATGTTATGGTCTATTGAATATATTTTCACGTATTTACTCAACATCATCGTGGATGTCGTCAAATTTGTCGCTGCACCTCGTGGTGTTCTATGATTTTCAATTTTAATGTTATTTCAAAATACAAGCAGACGTTCTCTTGTGTGTGCCATGCTTCCAGGACTCGGCAAATATTTAAAAGTACTTCAACAGCTTCGGACCCTCAAGAGATCTCCGCACACTACAGAAATCTCGGAACATTCGACTTTCCGAAGTTCAACGAGCTGCTAGGGAAGGGATCGAAGACTGGTTGGCCTGTTCATCACCTTCGTTTGCAGTGATCGCGCGCATTTTTTTTTGTGTGAGATTTTTTTGTTCCCCGAGGTGGCTGAAAGATTAGCAAGCTCCCAAATGCATTGCGTGAAATGTCGTGTGAACTTTGGATTTAATTAAATAATGGTAATTATGGTGTCGGAAAATGGACATGATTGTCAAGAGGAGCAGTGATTGGAATGCATGTGCTCAGTATACGCAGGAGAGATAATTGACGACAATATTTATTTTTACGTGAATATTTTCCTATTATTTTAGATAATTAAAAAATATTCTTGTGAGTGAGCTAAGAGTTTTTATTTTGTATTACAAGCTGATATGTTTTCCTTGGTTTAGACCATCCTCTAGATTTGTAACACAAATTAAAACATGTCACGTTTATTATTTCTTTTATAATATTTGTGAGATCTTGCACTAATAGACACTACTAATTCGTTTTTTAGTACACTTATTTTCAGTGGAGAGAGAATGGGAAGTTAATTCAGTCAAAACCTGTGAAATCAATTATATTTCAAGCCTTTCAGGTTGATACGAAGAATTATTTGTTGCTTCACACAATTGAATGTATAAGGTTACGACGGGTAACATTGCCATGGGTGGAAAAGTGCTACAACTTCAAAACATTTAAGTAGCAGAGTCTGTATTGTAAATTATTTGCTGGCTGAGTTCGCACAGTTAGCTACCTCTCTTAGAAACATTATATACAATCGATTGTTGCATTGTGTTACAGTTGTAACCTAAAATGTTCGTAAATATGTGTGGTGTATTGTGATGCAACCAAATCTCGTAATCAAAACAAAAACAATGAAAAGGTAGGTGAAAGAACCGAGCCTTGTGGGATACCTGCGAGAATTGGGTAAACCAGTGACAGAGCATCATTTACTTTCACTTGAAAATATTTGTCTGTGAGAAAGCTTCGAATTAGTTTCTGCAGATAGCCAGGTGTACCAAAATCTCGTAGTTCGCACATTAGTCCATGGTGCTAAATACGGTCGAATGCCTGTGAAATGTCTAAAAAGAGAGCTGCTGTGTGCTTTTTATCATTAAAACCGTTTACTATATCCTCGACAAGTCGCAGCAGTTGATGGATAGCATGATTAGGTCTAAAACCGAATTGTGTGTTGGGAATTACATTAATTTTCAAGTACGCTTGGAAAGCTCCGTATCATATAAGAGAGCCCCCTCTCCTAACTCACCAAGTGCAGAGAAATTTTAATCGGAGAATAGCCTAGGAACGTACTTGATTCTTCAGACAGCCACCAGGGGCGACTCAGTGAGATTATGCTCCCCAAAATTGTTTGGAAATTTTACTTAATCTATTCAAAACAATGATCACGTACTGATAATATCAGATTCAAAAGAATATTCGCATTATGAATTTATTATTTTTATTTCAAGCTTAACATTAAAAAACTGTAATAAAAAAATGTGAAGGGGTAAACCTTACACTGCCCTCCCCTATTGAAATAATATTTGACTTCACCTCTGGTGATGTGTCAATTGTCATGTGCCCCGACAATTGAGTTCTAACAGAAAAGAAGTAGTCGTAACCTTTGTACACTACCTCCTGATTGGCCATTAGAGATGCTTTTACTGACGAGGCCTCTCGGTACACGGCAAGCAGACACCCAACAAGCGACGCACAGAGGGGAAAGGCGGGGCTGCGTGGCCTCGTCGCGTACTTCCTTCCGAGTCATCTGCTATCAGATGGCCTACTTCCTCCCCGCCGGGCAAGGCGACGTGCGGAGGCGACGGTAGCGGCGGTGGCGGAGACGGCGGCGCGGGCCGGCAGCAGCCGCGGGCGGGCGGGCGGCCTGGTCTGGCCGGGAAGGGCCGAGCCTGCCGACGCGACACGACGCAGCGGTGGCGGCAGCTGGACACGGATCGCGACCTGAATTCTTTGTTTGGAGCGTCGTTAATTGGGCACCGGTGACGTTTGCAGAATACGAAGTCTGTCCTCGCGACGACGCAGGCGGCGCCTGGGCCGAGGACGAGGAGGAGGAGGAGGAGGGCGCCGGCGCCGGCGGGGAGGGAAGCCGGGCCCCGGGGAAGCGGGACACCGTGGGGGACGGAACGGACACGTGCGCGCCCCCTGGAACGGAAGCTGCCACTGCCTCTGCCGTGGAAGGGAACGGAAGGGAGAGACAGCAACGGAGAGGGTGGGGCGGGGAGGAGCAGAGGGGAGGAAAGGGAGAGAAAGGAAGAAACAAAGAGCGTAGGATGGAAGATAAAGGAAGAATGAGCAATGGGGAGGGTGGGATGGGGAGGAGCAAAGGAGAGGGAGAGAAAGGAAGAAGAAAGAAAGAGTGTGGGTTGTGAGATAAAGGAAGAGTGAGGAAAATGTAGGAGGGTGGAAGGTGGAGGAGGGGAAAAAGAAGGGAGAAGAGAATAGAGAAAGGGAAAGGGGGAAGTGAAGGAATCGCAGGAACGGAAAGAGGAATTGATTGATTGATTTTTAGTGATTCCGGGTGCGTCAACTACCAGGTCATTAGTCACATAAGTGTAGTGCATGCTTTTTCATCGGGAGGTGGCGGTGATCTTCCTCCTCTGGATGGTGAGATCCGGTGCCGAACTACCGTTGACTAGCGGGGTTTTCCCGCAACGAGGTATCTCGAACCAGCGGGGTCGCGCCTCAGTCGGGACAGAGGCCTAAGCCCCCGATCGGTCTCCCAGCATGTGTGGTAGTGTAGTGCATGCTAGTGTGTGTAAGGGGTGAGGATAGGACAAGGAACAGAAGGAAAGATTGCGCGCGGTCTATGTCCCGTTTTTTGATACTGCTCCCGGCATTCACCTGATGTTGAGCGGAGAGACACGGAAAACTACCGATCAGGAGCAGCCGACCGCTAGAATTCTCCCCTAGACAGCGACTGAACGGAATGGTGAACAATGGGAAGGAGGAACTGAATGCAGAAAAAGAGAAAAATGGAAGAGAGATGAGGAGAAGAATATAGGAGAAAATAAACTGCATGACGAGAGAGAGGAGGTAAGAGAATGTAGGAGGAAGAGAGGATTGGGAATATAATGTAGGAGGATGGAGAGTGAAGACGACAGGAACATTTGGGGGAATAGAAATAGGAAAGAGAAACGGGATAGACATCAAAGGCTATCACTCAAATAAAAAAAACTAATAAAGGGTGCGAAATTAGAGAAATATATTCTAATATTAAAAATACACTCCAATTTACCTTGTTTTCAATTTCCATTCAAATTATTGAAAAGGCTTCGTCACTGGGTGAGTCAAAATAGAATATATTTGATGCATTTGCGTAATATTTCAAGAGAACTGAAAATTGAAGTAATAATAATCCGTAGAGAATTGCGTTTGTTCAAAAAATACGTGTTATAGCAATTCAATCAACTAAAAAGAGCTAAGAAAGAAAATGATGTGAATTTTTGTGAGAATTTCTTATTCAATGTAACCTACAGAAACATTGAAATACGAGTATATGCTGAAAATTTCCCTAGTACAATTTCTTAGTGCAATCTAGTATATCAATGGAAGCAATTTTAGTGGCTAATAATTTTTCACAATTAGTTCCTATTTTCAGCAGTGGACCAGGATTACTGGCCTCCGAAGATACCCCTTATCGGCCTCGGTCACGTTCGTGTTTCCTGGCTATTATGTAGCCACCATTACGGGGCCTGGCGAAGAGGCGATGGAGGCATAATGGGAAGGGGGCAGCTGCAGGCTACGAAGCGCCAGGAAGTAGGTTCCTTGAAATGCGCCGTGGAACGTGCTGGAAAGCGATCGACACGCGCGTCCACTTCCGTGGAATTACGCCGATATTCAGCCGATCGATCATGATGACTGTTGATTCCTCTTCATACATCAGGGATCATAAAGACGAACCACATTGCATGGTAAGATGCAGATCGTCGATAGGTGAGGACAAAGAAGTCCACTTCTCGCATTGAAGTCTCAGAAAATCTCATGAGATAACATTATGCCAATTTTGATCACCATTGAATGCAAATTTATTCGATTTATTTAATTAACAATGTAATTGTAAGTTCAAAGAATGAACGTAACGATCCGTAGAATTAATAAAGTACTCTTCATTTCTTTGTATGTTAATTTTGGTAATACACTGGGATCTTTGTGAATTTCTTATAACAAAAGCCTCGCAAAAACTGCCATGAAAGATACAAAAAAGCAATTAAATGGTTAGAATATATCAATTCCATTTTCTATATACTATTCATGAAAATTCTACCAAGTAATGTTAAAAATTGTATGTGACGTCATAAAACAGTTAAAAAGTGTATGTGACATACTATTGGGAGAAGTGTAGTCTGTGCACATTGTCAAATCAAGGAAAATCAAGCACTTCCGGTGAATGATTGGAACGTATAATCATAGATGAAGCATAAAAAAGGATAGAATGCATAAATGGATGAAACAAAGAAATAGATCGATAATTTAAAAAATACAAAAATTTTAAAAAAAATGTCACAAGGAAGACGACGATAAACAAGCTACAGTACATACCAATTGTATTGTTAATCATCTACAAATTATTAATTATTAATATTGATTATTAATAATTATTAATACTATATTATTAAGAATAAACTATTAATCACGATTTATTTTATTATTAATATGAGGAAAGAGTTCAAGGTGTAAATCATCGAAATAAACGCGCGAGTGTACTTCGATAGGACTGTCGATGCCATGGCGCCCGCGATAAAACGAACAAGTGGCAAAATGTGTGCAGCCAAAGAAGACGCAAGAGAAACCGACCAGGACGTGCGCCCGGTGGCGTCTGCGGCAACGCCTTTGTCGCCGCCGCCACCAGCCGCCGCCACCGCCGCCGCCACCACAGCCACCGCCGCCACCGCCGCCGCCACCACCGCCGCCACCACCGCCGCCACCGCCGCCGCCACCGCCGCCGCCGCCGCCGCCGCCGCCGCCGCCGCCGCCGGCCGCCGCCGCCGCCGCCGCGCGCGCCAAGCGGGGGAGCGGGGAGCCGGACAGCGGGGAGCGAGAAGCGGCCCGGCGGGCGGCAGGCCGGTGGACGGGCGGGGCGGCGGGGCACGGGCGGGGGGCGGCGCGCGCCAGCGCCGAAGTCCGCACCTGCCGTTGCCCACCCAGGGGCCTTCCCCGGGCACAACGAACGTGAAATTAGTTTCTGTACGTCCTCTTCCGGCTGCGCTCCTTCCAGCGCCCGGCTCCCTCCTTGCCCTCCTCTCTCCTTGCCCCTCTACCCCACCCCCACCTCGCCCCCGTGGCCTCGTTTGACCCCCGCCCGCCCAACTATCGGTACGAACTGCTTGAAACCTAGGCCGTTTTGTCCGCATGTGGGCGTGTGCTTTGTTTACTGTGTGGACCGACACCCCGTGCAGGGCAAGGAACCCCTGCGTGGAGAAGTTTGTGGTCTGCACTGTGTGCGCAAGCAAACCGACTGTATAAGGATGCGTATTAAGACTCAGGGCCAACGTGAAAGAACTTGCATCATTGTTCCTTTCTTATGCCTTGTTTTGTTACTCTCTCTGTCATTAGGAGCAATATGTAATTCGCACATAACAGATCTGGTGAGTTAATACCTTACACATTAATATCTCCACTTGTTTCACATTATACTCACTTATAATACCCTTTCGTCATATTATTGAGAAGTTAAGTATACAAATAAAAAACTCATTTGAGATAGATTCTGTTTATGTTTTATTTGAATAGAATATTGATGGTAGTGACAAGTTTCATAATATGCCACGCCTGCGAAATCGCACTTTATATTCCTTCCTTTCTCTTTTCCGAAGACGTTTTAGCTGAAGTTCGCGTGACTGCGAAGCGAAGGAGTTGCATTTCAGCAGGTTTGATGACGACGGACTGGTCACGACGTGGCGTTCCTCTCCGGATCGCTTTTCCATTTCGACAGCAAGACGAGCCACAGATGTATCCCGCTTGTTCTTGGTGTGAATTCAGTAAGGGTCGTTCTCGAAGATGACATAAAGATGTGGAATGCTGAAACGGAGCGTCACGTTCGACCATTCGATACATTTTGTGCTCCTGTCTTCTCGAAGTTTTTGCCGATCTGATGGTTGTTTAGAGCAAGAACAGCAGTGCGCTTTTTCTTCACATGACCAAATTTTTAATTCGTATTACTAGGTTCGTCAAAGAAAACTTTGCTCTCTTCTTTACAGCTGTAACTATCACATCACTATAGAGACTAAAGGGAGATACCACGCCAAAATACAAATTGATAAATTCTTCTTGGCAAAAATTTTGTAAAAGTTCCTCTGAATGATTTTTCAAATCTTCCAATATTTATTGAGACTATTTTGGAATTGATAACGTTTTTTAATCACATTTACATGATTAAAATTGAATGATTTATTTTTAAGGAAAGCAACAATAAAAATTAGCTACTCTTCCATCCATCCAGATATGGCTTAAACGTTGGGAAAAAAAAATCATATTTCACATTGATTTATTATTCAAAATATTTAATAAAACGTTTTTCTTCGAGCTCTTTACTGAATCAACGCACTTTCAATCCCGCCTCGTGTTATGTTCTCTGCCCGAAGGTCGTTAGTGAAGCTGAGAGTGAACCAGTGGCGAAAAGAAAGTGAGACTGTTTTTGCATGGGAAAGGAAAAGTGTACGAGTCGCTTCAGCAGCCAAATCTGTGCAAGCTATTTAGCGCAAGGAATTGAATTTAGGTATACGAAGACCTTATATACAACTTACAGTAATTATCTTGGTTGTAAATTTCTTTCACGACTGTTCAACAAAGGATATTCTTTACAAGATAAACGAACAAGAAATTTAAAGTACGTCCTTTTGTTTCTTATCCATAATTAAATGACAGTCCCAAGCTTGCTACTTCCAGGAAAACCGGGAAAAACTAGAAAAGCCATGAAAACGTTGAATATTTTTTGGGAAGGGAAAACGCTTGGTGGGAAAGGTGATTTTTACATTCTTATGTAATTTAATATCATTGTTTTTTTATTGAAATTCATGTAATTTTTGGAGGTGCGGATGAACTTTTATTTCACTCCTTCATTTTATTCTAACGGAATTGTAACCATGTTAATAACACCATTTAACCGTGGATGTCCTTTCCGCTTACTCGATCATTATGAAATATCCTCAAAAATTCTCGAAAAAATCAAAGTGACATACTCTCGTAATAATCATTGCATTCAACCATTCTTTTTTTAAGTTTTTCAAAAAGAATTCTAGTATTCTGTAAGTGCACTTGTGTGTAGTGTAAATTGGTTTAAATATAATGATTGATTGATTGTTAGTGATTCTGGACGCATCAAAGGCGAAGGTCGTTAGTCCCATAAAAGTAGGGCATGTTTTCTACGGAAGATGGCTGTGGTATTTCCCCGCTGGATGGCGAGATCCGGCGCCGACCATCGGCTAGCGAGGTTTCCCCAACAAGGTGTCTCCCACCGCTCTAGCCGGGACAAGCTCTATGCTCCCGACCGGCCTCCCGGAAGTGTGGTAGTGTAGTGCAAGTTAGTGTGTGGAAAGTAAGGGATGACTATAGGACAAGGAAGAGGAAGGAAAGATTGCGCGCGCTCCTTGGCCCATTTGTTAGGTTACTGCTCCGGCATTCGGTTGGTGTTAATCGGAGAAATTACGGAAATCTACCAATCTGAGCAGCAGGCCGCTAGGATTCTCCTCCAGACAGCGAACGAACTCGAGCTAGCTATGTAGCTAGTGTCAAAAATCCTGCCACCGTCGGACCTACGACCTCCCGGTCAGAGACACTGCAGGTTAAACATAAAACATTAGCGCATTACGAATCATTATTTTATTCCAATACATCGCAAATTTCGATGTATGGTCAGAGGAAAAAAGTCCAAAAATTGACTGGAAAACTTGAAAAGTCGGGGCAATTTCCTTTGGTTGAACTAGTTGCAGACCTGTTTACGAAAATTTCAACTTCAATTACAGACAAATCCAAATTCTTGTTAATAAGAGTATAATTTTTACAAGTTGATATGTTATAATAAAAAGCCGTGCGCGAAATACGTTTTCCCGTGTTAGTGTGTCATGGGCGTAAAAGCAAATTATTCATTGTAATAAAAATTTTCATTCTAATAATTTGCACAACATTACAAAGTTTGCGAAAAACATCGCGAACATCTTTTGCGCACGCCGTGTTAAAATATACATAAGCAACTTGGGCGCGCTCGTCTTTTGTTGCCCTCATATACGCTTGAGCGGGAAACTGGAACGTGCGCGAAACACCTGTTACATAACTTATACTTCGTTGTTTCTGACGTGGCACATGATAGGTTATTGTTACATCTCTCGCCTTATAAAATTATTTTAACAGTGGTAAGCATATTTCTAAAGCCTCGAGTCCCGTTGATGACGTCGCCAATTAATTACAAAGATTCATTTTATAAGGCAGGGGTGTACCAATGTCCTAATGTCATGTGCCACGTTAGAAAAAGCGAAGTATATTATTTTCCCTCGCATCGTAGATATCGTCAGTGTGCGTAGAACCGAATGTGTGGCCTTATTTATTGAAATAACGAACATCGCATAGCACACGCATTTGTAGTGCGGAAGATGTCATGAGCAATTAAGAAAAGAATCTTACGTGATAAAATAGTCCCCATTGTACAAATGTAAACTATACTTCGTTTTTTGTAACGTGGCCGATGACATTAGGACATTGAATATTTGTTCTTTTAACAGTGGTAAGCACTTTTCTTAGGCCAGAAGCCCCGTTGAGAAGGACGTTGGCGAATTAGTTAAAAATATTCATATTATAAGACAGGGGTTCTAATAATGTCCTAATGTCATCGGCCACGTTCGAAAATACAAAATTTAGTACGGTATTGCCCCTTCAATAATTCTCCTTTCCGCGAGCAAGCGTCCTTACGGGCAGCCAGTGACCACGGGGAGTGGAAGCCTCAAACTTCAGAGGCCGAAGCAGACGGGCCGCGAGACGGCGGGGAGGGCGGCTCGGTGGAGGGGAAGAGCAGGGCGCCGTGGAGGGGAGGGGCGCGTGCGGGGCGCGTGCTCCACGAGAGAGACCGGGCGCTCGCGCGCGCGCGCGCGAGCGAGCGGCCGTGCGCGAGAAGGAGGAGAAGATGGAGGAGAACGAAGAGCCAAGAAGGCGAGAAGGCGCGGGGAGAGGCGCATCGGACAAAAAAGGTAGCCGGTGGCTCAAACAGAGCCGCTGTCACAACGTGAGATAAGCGAGCGCGCAAGGCGAGGTGCGGGGCTAGGGGCAGGCGAAGAGCAGGGGCGAGGAGGAGGAGGAGGAGGTGGAGGAAAACGGAGGAGGGAAGCAGGGAGGGGGCGGGCGGACCGGGCCAGAGGAGACGCAAGGTGGTAGCGAGCGGAGAATGCACCTGCCGTCAGAACGGACGCTGGCCCGCCGCCGCCGTCGCCGCCAACAGACTAACGAACGAAGTAACTAACGGGGTGGCGGCGCTGCTGCGAATGCCCGCGCGCCCCGGCGCCGGCGTCGTCGCCGCGCGCGGCCCGCAAATTAACTTAATGAGTGTGAAACTTGGCCTCGACTTTTCGCGGCTGCTTTCGACTACGCGACTATGAAAGCTTGCGAAGATGTTTGCTGGCGACTGGACTGGAGTGAGAGAGAATGGCGAAGAGTTTTAGAAATTCAGGAATATATCTCGATTATATATATATATATATATATATATATATATATATATATATATATATATATATATTTCGAATAATTATACTATAAATTTCGTAAGAAGAAACTTGCTAATTTCCAAATGCTACTAACTCCGCTCTTCAGCACTTCGTTTCAATTCAACTGTGCGTTATTGAAGAGAGGTTTAGGGATTCTGGTGCAAAAGAATCTTGCACATGTAATACTTCTCCTTATTAGTCACGTACAGTTTTGCTGTGTTTAGACAATAAACAAAAGTAAAAACTGTCTTAGCTTTCCGTTCTATTTGAAGTCTAAGCACCGACGTCGCGCTCGCTCCACCATTATCATAACGAAACTTAGCCTCCACTTTCCGTGGCCGCATGCGACCGTGTGGTGACTAAGAAAACTTTCACCTATGTTTGCTGACGACTTTGTACTTAGTATGAGAGAATAAGGAATGGATTAAGAAATCCAAGACTCTATCTCTATTCGACGGCTTGGAGTGATGTTGCGCTCCTCCCATAAATTAACTTAATGAATAAGAATTTTCCCCTCCACTTTTGCTGCTATTTTTGCTTATGCGAGTAAGAAAACACTCCGAGAAGTCTTCAACCAAATTTGTTCTGAGAGAAGAATGAAGTATTTGAGAATTTAAATAAGAAATTTTAAGGTGTTTGAAAGTCTTAGTATACTACTCATTCCTTTATATTTAACGCTATGTGAGGAAAAAGTATGAAAAGAGATTTTATCAAAAATTAAACTACTATTTCAAAAATTTACTAAAACGCTCCAATTCTGTCTCATGTGCCTATTTAAGAAATTTGAGAAACATCAAAAACAATCTCAAGATTGACTTCCAAGAAATAAGGTAGATTAATGCCAAGTAAGGCAGCCGAAGTTGAGTTCGGCCCGGAAGGTGAACCGCAATATTAGCTCCAATTTATAAGTACTTCCGAGCCCGTCCGATTATTTAGTACTTCCGGGCCCGTCAACTACTACGGTCAGTAGTCCCTTAAACGTAATGCGTGTTATATCCTGGAAATTAAGTGTTCCACCCCCGCTGGAGCGAGAGATCCCGCTTCGACCTAAGCGTCGTCTCGTGGTGTTCCGCTTCCAAGTATCTCTCCCAGAAACATGCCGCAAAAACATTTTCAAAATTTCCCAAACGTGGCACCAATTTTTTTAATAAAACCTTATCTTCGGATAGTGCAAAGGACATGTAAGAGAATGGCGCAGGTCTCGTTCCTTGAAATCCCAATTGTTTTGAAAATTGCAAAGGAGAAGTTTTTTAAGGTGTTCCTTCAACCTACTATTGAAGATACAGATTTTTCGAAAATGAAATCTGTTCCTTAAAGACGGATTTTCAAGTAAGTTCAAGTTCATTTTTTTAAAAATATGAGTACTTTTTTGTAATTTGGCGCAAAATATATGCAATTTAAAAATATATGCAATTTAACAAATGTAATATTTTTCCCCCTCACATGTAACCAAAAATTTTTTCTCATTTGTAACAAGGGAGAGTAAAAAATATGGTGCTAGTTTCATTTTCGACTATCTCTCCGTTTTTTTTCGAAAATTGCAAAAAGTTAACACTTCAAAAGTTTAAAATTGAAGGCAGTGATTTTGTCTCAGACAAAATCTGTTCTAAAGACTCAGCTCTTTAAAAATGTTCATTTACATTTTTTAAACGAGTAATTTTGCGTATGTTTTGTATGTTTTGAAATGTATTGAATTAAAAAAATTCTTGTCTCAAAAAAAGTTCTAATTTGTTTCTCTCCTTTGTTTCCACAGATAGAAGAAAGAATGCTTAAAAGAAAGGCGTAGGTCTCATGTCCGTTGAACTCTCTGAATGTTCGAAAATATCCGATGTAGAAACGTGAGAATGTATGTGCTGTTGCACTCCCCTAGTTTAAAAAAAATACACAAATGCATTTTTACATATCTTTCATAATATTTTCACTACCGGCGATTTTTATACATAGTTGATTTTATACGTGCATCTGCTTCAAATGCATTCTCGAAAATCAAAAGTTTCTGTAAAGATTAGCGCGAAAATCCGCGTTTCCAGAATCACTAAAACGCCGTTTTCTCGAAAACTGTTCCAATTCTTTCTTTAATTTTTTAACGGATAGTGCTAAATGGACTGAAGAACATGACGAAAACGTTTTTGGTATATTTTGTTGTTTTTAATTACAATAATATGATATTTTAAAATATCTTCCACGCCGTTAATATTTACAAAACGTGCGATTTGTATACATTATTGCATTAGTGCACAAAAGTGCTTCAAATGATTTTCAAAGAATATTCTCGAAAACTCAGAAATTTTCTATCAATAAGAGCTTCAAATTTCGCATTTACAGAAACGCTTAAACGACATTTTCTCAATAACAGCGTCAAATATTTCAACGAAAATTGCTGTATAGCACTAGGTTCTACTCTTCCAAAATTTTCAAGTCATATTTCAGTTCTACCGTTATGAGTCCGAAAACTTGAGAAAATGTGAAAAAAATGTACTTTGACCGGCGATAGGGTGCAGTTGCAAAGTGAGTAGAGCAAAACCGAAAAGCTAGACCAGAACAAACAAAATAGAAAATTAACTAGTACGATAGTGTTTGTGCAATTCTGTTGCATCACTAGTTAAGTTTCAGTTTGATATGACATAATTGAATCGGTTATTTTTAAAACCCCGTAAGACACTCTCTTTTGTATTTTCGCTTTTTGTGAGAAAATAGAAGCCTCAGGCAAGGTGCATCGTTCCATATGTAAATCCCATAAATCAGATGAATAAAATGGCCGTGAGGACACTGCGAAGATTTCGTTTGGTTTTGATATCTTTAAGTCATTGACTTGCGAGGTATGTATGACTGTGTAACTTTGCATGTATGCATGTATCTATACAGTGTGTCTGACTGGAATGTCACTGACAGAAAGATTGACTAAAAGGGATGTTCAATACGGAAATATTCCTATGTACTATCATAGAAATACATATTTCAAGCCACTTTTTCTCTCATACGAATCATGTATGATGTAGATGCACACAGCCATTTCACATAATACTGTAATAAATGTGTCCAATTGTAAACTGAACCTGCAATGTGTATTTACGTGTTTAGGTAAAAAATCCTGATTAGTTTTTGAAATTCCATAAGCCATAAACTTTTAAATAAGTCCAGCACCATTGTACTATTGGTACAAGTAAATTACATCCCTTCTTGGCATTCTCAATCAAGATTTATGCATAATACATTTTTTTTATTTAAAAAACAGAGGAAAGTTCTCTATGTATTAAATTATTCAGTTTTTCTTGTTTTCCCACATCTTTTCAATTCCTCACTTGCGGAGTTTTAAAAATAACCGATCCAATTTGTTTTTAAAATAAATATTTAATCCTTAAACATTCGTTACGAAATGTATGTGTTTATTCTTCAATATACAAAGAACAAATTTAATATCTATTAAAGAGCGCAACCTTCTTATTATTTCATTGGAAATAATGTTACACTTCTCGGATACTTGAGAACATCTGCATCTGTTCTCCTTCGTTGTGTAATTATCTCCTTTATCTGGACCACAACTTTCATAGTACGTAAAGGAGGTATGAACATAATAAGCATTTACGGAATTCGTTCTGCAGAAGTTTCTTATGTTCGTACTCAGTTGAAAGTACTGGAATTCGCAGATAGCCTGAGAGCGGGCTTGCAGTTGCTCACTGGAACATCTCCTGCGCCAAGCACATTTATTCCGCCAAGAGGGGCATATCTTGCAGATCACGTTACGCCGTGCATTCGTATCTCACGCCGTATTCGCAAAGAGTGCCGTCTGCACTGGGTACTTTGGAGGAGATATATGCGGTATGGCAGGCGTACTCAGTGTTCCTAGTGTTAATGGTTGCGTTATATCGATATTATCGTTCCACGTGTCACCTTATTTAATGTTTTCTAGCTATCCATTACTTGCTTCCTTGAATTCAAGTCTTGTTGATGATTTCATTTTCGCTGTCTCTTACCTCTTGCTCGTTCAAAGGCGCAATTTGAGAAAGCGTAAATAAATTATTTTGTTTTTCAGCTGGCGCTTTTCTTTTCATTTCGAGTAGGAATGCGCAGATCGTTTTCTTTCTCTAGCATGCTGAAGAATGCTGAGTATTACAATACCTTTGACAATGTTACATTGCAGCCTTAAAATAGCTTCAAGTAATGTATCACCACAAAAATGTTAACAGTTACTTATGAGAGCACGAGCCAAATTACTACGGAGATACGGAGAGATGCCGTTATCTCTGGTAAACTTTACCTGCCCTTGGAGAGCTGGATTAGACGTTAGCTTATTTCCGTGTCATGAAACGAGCAGAAGATAACGTACGACCAACAACTCGGAGTAGGCAAGATGTTAACGTCATGAATTTCTGCAGTACCTCAACTAAAAAAATGAGCAATAACTTTATGTGCCTAATGTGTACATTTACTTTCATGGGCATAGAAGAGCCTATCTCGGCATCTACTCTGTGTATTACAAGGCAATTAGACTAGAAGCCACGATGGAGATAAGTAGTTCTTCCACGCTACTTCTAGGAAAACAGTACTGCTTAAGCTCTGCGCTGAATCACAGTATTTGGTGAGTAGCTATTTGATTATTAAAAAACTGGATAGAACTCATTAATATAATACCTCGGATTCAGAAAAGGTAATCCATTGAAGGTAAGGGCAAGTTTTTAAAAATTACTAGGGAAAATTCGGGAAGAAACTTTTCTTCGCAGAGTTTGAAATCTAATCTTGTAAAAGTTTCCTCTCTGTTAAGAAATGGATCGCTAATAGAAATAGGCTAGCAAGCGAATGGTTTTGAGAGAGAGAGAAGGATTGGAAAGGAAAGAAATAAGAACGAGAGAGGAAAGATATTTGAAGGAGAGAAAAGAAAGACAGAGAGAACGGAGAGAATATGTTAAAGCCAGAAAATAAGTAGGAGTGAAAGAGAAAAATAAAGTTGTTCACAAAGGAGATCAACTGAATTCCATAGAGACTTACAGGTGTCAGAGGCGCTATGGATTACGGCGGCTAAATGTCATTTCTCAGTTCTCCCCACTACTCGTCCTCAAATCGCTCGCAATCTATCCTTTTTTTTGCACACTAAAGGGAATCGACCAACACTCATACCTGCGTATTGACAAAATAATATGTGGTGTTGGCCAAGGAATAGTAGAAAGGAAAAGGGACCCGCCTAAATAATCTTCACTAGTGTAAAACGTTTTCACTATACGATAATGTATTTTTAAAGTCAACAAATAAAAGCAAATCACCCTACAGGTATTTTAGAGATTTAATAATGTGTCCACGTACATACTTCCTTTCCGATCTCTCTCGCGCGTCCACGAATGGATGTCAGCGGTTGTGCTGTAAGAACGCAGAGATACCCGAAACCGGCTCTGTGGCAGGTGCGGCATAACGAGGTGGGATAAGTTAAGGCAGTGTAATAACTATAATGAAAATGTAAATAAAAGTAATAATTATTTGTCCTCAGTGGTAGTGGATTAAAACACCAACTTCTAAATTCCGTGTTCGTGGTTTACACCTGACTGGGGACGGTGAGTGATCGAAGGGCGTAGAATCCTGTGCGGCATGTCACGCATGTAGCGTGTAGTAGAACCCTGCCTAAATGACTAGCAAAATTAAATCTTCACACATTTCCCGTTATAATAAAATCCCTAATTTGCTCAGGCGGAGTATGGTGCAAGTAAAGGGTTCAATGACTGAGACAATTGATGTTTCTGGCCCTGGTGGCTAATACGGAAGTCAAAAAGAACTCCTTTGACTTGGGCGCCCACTGGATGCCAAGTTATAAAATGCGGATGTCGGTCCCTAAAACTATATTTGGGGAGCCTGATCATTGGACGACGCTAAAAATAGTATAATCTCTATTCACGTGACTATTCACATGCGTCATATACTGCTTTTTACGATACGTGCGAGTAAATAAATAGCGAATTTACCTTTAGGTGTGTAAGCTGACCTCCCACGCTGATTTACTCGCCTCCTAAGGTGTTAAAAGTAATCGCTTCCTTGGGAGTTAGTTTACCTTGGAACACTTGCGTTACCAATGGTCTTCTGGATGAACACACCCAATGTGAGTATCCTCTTGAACTTCCAAACCTCACATCTTGTTAGCCCTTAGGCCTATCCCTGTACACAACATTCATAAATACCCGAGGTAACTCATGAGTCAATGTCCGCGCTTGTGCGAATAGGATTAGACTTCGTTCCCTTAATGCACACATTTGTATCGTAGTCTATAGACTCGTTGAGGTAGGCAACCTATGATATCGGGTAGGGTGTTCTGTTTGAAATTAGCGAAGGAACAATATATTATTATTATTATTACTATTATAATTATTACTATTATTATTACTAATAATAATAATAAAATTAATAATAAGTTGATGATGATGATCATCATCATCACTATATTCACACAGCGAATTCATCCACTGTCTAGAGGAGAATTGCCTTGCGATCGACTCTTCGGATTATAATTTTTCTCGTGCTCTTTCCGATCAATAGCAAGAGGTTTTTAGAGCATTATCCGAACAAACCGACCACGAACCACGATCGTTTTTTCCGCCAATCTTGTCCCCTCCACTCTCCTTAGAAACTCATACTTGCACTTATATGCACCACACTACCACGCACCTCGGGTCCTCATTCAAGAGTTTGTTCGGTTTAGGGCCGTGGCTTGCGAGCTTCGGAGGACGGGAACTCGAAAACTGACGAGTTGTTCGGCGCCAGATATCACATTCCAGTGGGTTAGGAACATTATCACCTCCCTGGATGTAACATGCACTACACTTGCTAGTTTAATGACCATAATAGTTGAGACGCCTGGAAACACTAAATAAGCAATCCATCATCATCATTTACGGAGCCACCATCTCCCTGGATATAACATGCACTACACTTGCTAGTTTAATGACCATAATAGTTGAGACCCCAGGAAACACAAAATAAGCTATCCATCGTCATCATTTACGGAGCCACAAACAGCTGAAAACGTTTCGTATCAGAACAAACATCACCTTTCCCCTCTCGTGCTCCAAGACGACCGGAGTGAAGACGTCTCCATAAAACGTCCGGTCCACGAACCCCGTGGACGCGGCGCCGCGCCCTGTTCGTCGCCCCGAAACACGAGCCGCGTCCCGCCCACGGGCGCAGCGGGCGCGAACACGGCGCGGCGCGGCGCGGGCTAGGCGAGCATGCGCCGCGGATTGGACACGTCCACATGAGAAATTCCGGTTAGGCGTGGGATAGGCGTGCTGCCTTGGGAGCGGCTCTAATTATTTAATGCACGTGTTCTGCCTTGTTGACCACGCCGTGCAACGGCGCGGCGCAGCGCGCCGGCTGAGCTGGCTCCGTGAAAACAACCGTTGCCGCTGCGACTTCTCTGTCTGGGAGATCCCAGGGTTTGAGCCCCGACGGTGGCGGATTTTGGACGAATTCAACCGCCATCTGTAGGATTGATTGTTGATTGTTAGTGATTCCGGGTGCGTCAACTGCTTAGATTATTCCCGTAAGTGTAGTGTGTTTTTCCTCGGGAGGTGACCGGGATCCAGCGGATGCTGCTGGATGTTGAGATCCGGCGCCGACCTACAACCGGCTAGCGGAATTTTTCCCCAACCAGTCATCTCCCACTAGCGGGGCACCGACCCACCCGGGACCAGTTTTGAGATCACGACTGGTTTCCCGGTATGTGTGGTAATGTAGTGCATGTTAGTGTAAATGTGTGTAAGTGAAGGATGAGGATATGAAAAGGAAGAGGAAGGAAAGATCGCGTGAGGTTCGTGGCCTGTTTATTACGTTACTGCTCCGGCATTCGCCTGCTGTTGATCGAAGAAACCACCGAAAATTACCGATCTGTGCAGCCGGCCGCTAGGATTCTCCTCCAGACAGCGAATGAACTCGACCTAGCTATGTAGCTAGTGTCAAAAATCCTGCCACCGTCGAACCTAGGACCTTCCGGTCACAGGCGCTGCATTGACATCAGTTGATGCCCTGAGTCACCTCTCCCGACCTGACTGGTGGAGAATTGTTACTACCGGGTACTCTGACCGATAGTATTCTGTGATTTTTCCAATCTACACTTGGTGAATGCCTGCCGGAGTAGTACTCTAAGAAACGGGCTAGGAACTGCGCGATCTTCCTATCTGCATCCTTCCATACACACACACAAACTTACATGCACTACTCCATCAGTACATGGCGGGAGACCAGTCGGGAGCTTAAAGCTTGTCCCGGCTGGGCCGGTACCCCGCTGTTAGGAGAAACCTGCAAGCCGACGTGTAGGTTGGCACCATATCTCACGTTTAGCGTAGGGGAACACCGCCACCTCTCGGCCATAATCATGCACTACACTCCCGATATTAATAACCAAAGTTGTAGCGCCCGGAAACACGATATAAACACTCATTCACTTTCCCACTCGCGGTGCGGCGCAGGGTGAGCAGGAGAGCGGGGACGTTGGGGATCGCCGGGCGAGGCTTCATTTGTATCCGCGCGACGCGCAGCGCAGCCGCCGCCGGGCCACTTGCTGCCGCCCGCCCCATTTGTCTTTGGACCAGCCGCAGCCCAGTCCCGGCTACCCACCTGCGGGTACAGTGCGGCCGCCCTCACGAGAGATGTAATAACGACAGAACTTTAGGCGAGTGTTGTCAAGGTCGATGCCACGAGCGGGAGTTCGTGGCACGAGTGCCACGACGAAATCACCCCTTCACGCAGTTCGCCACCCCGCCACCAGAGACAACGCCATCCCTATTGTAAAACGGCGGGATTACTAATTGTTCGCTTTGCTCACGCTAGTTGTGCAGAGAAGCTCGTGGCATGGCACGATGCCACAACGCGTACCACTGCCACCAGTAGCAGACCTTGACACCACTGGTATAAAAACTAGTGATGCTAAAGTAACACGTACTTTCTCGCCCGTACTTTCACGCAAAATTAGTAATCTCTATAGTAAAACGGTGGGGTTACTATTAGTTTCCTTTCCCGACGCTAGTTGCGCAGAGTAGCTGGTGGCATGCTGCCGAGCCACGACGCGTACCACTGCCACCAGTAGAAAACCTTGACACCTCTGCTTTAGGCGAAGGGAAGGGAGGCTTCAGATGAAGGCTGTGATCTATCCTTTAAAATTGTATAGGACAAAAGGTATTTTTAAACAATTATGTTTCAAAATTATATATTATTAATTAATTTATTTCATAAAATTAACAACTAATAGCTTGTTTGATAATACATTATGTTAAATGATGACTTCGAGAATGAATTCGAACTTTTTTGTAGTGGAAAAAGTAGAACAGGAAAACGCTTTCGTTATAAAAAATATCGTTGAGATGTTTTCGAATAGTTAAAAAAATAAATTCTACTGATTTAAGTTAAATTAATAACTAAAGAATCCAATAGTTATTACCATAAATCAATTCAATTAAAACATTTTCCGGTTATTTTAATAAAATACCGCCCTTGCCAAGTAAACTCCCCACTATTAACTGTCGATTAACCGGTTTTCCACATAGTACTGTACACCTTTTCTCCACCAGTTTTCTGTACACCAGTTTTCAATATCTGTCTCTGGAGAAAATTGCCGATTCGCACACTGGAAAGAAAGAGTGTAAGGGGAAAGAGGTGATATGTGGTATTAGGACTTGCGATACTCCGGGCATTTTCAGGGACACAATTCCGATACAAGCTTGCAGGGGAAGCTTGGTCGAGAGCAACATTGGCTTCCCTGTGATCTCTAGGACATTCGTGTTCCGTAGACATAGTTGTAGGCATATGATTATTGTTTTTCGGGTTAATAGGCGTTGATGAATTGTAAACTTTTTGTCCAAACATTTCGTCCTATCTCCAACAGCAGTGCCATGTTCGTGGCGAAGCTTTCTGTTTGGCGGATTGCGGCTGGAAAAACATGTTCAATTTGACCACAGCTTATTAGCCCGGGTACAATAATCAGTTTAACGCCTACCATGAAAGCCTACATTTCATCATCATCTTCCATATTCTATAGAAAATCTCAGGAATAAAATATAATATAAATGAAATTGAAGCCACCCACGACTTCCTTCCTAATTGCAGTCGGCATCCAATCAGCGAGCGACCAGCATATGTGATTCAAGACATCAACTGATGCCATTGCAGTGCCTCTGATCGGGACGTTCTAGGGTTCAAGTCCCAATGCTGTTAGGATTTTCGACACTAGCGAGTTATCTAGGTCGACGTCAGCCACTGTCTGGAGGAGAATTCTAGAGGTTGGCTTCGCTGATCGGTAGTTTTCCGTGGTTTCTCCTATCAACACTAGGCAAATACCAGAGCTGTTTTCTAACAAATGAGCCACGGGACGCATGTGGTCTTTCCTTCCTTTTCCTTGTCCTATCCTCACCTCTTACTTACGCACATTCATGCCTTCACTACACTACCATACATATCAGGAATCCAGTCGGGAATTAGAACTTGTCCCAGCTGGAGCGGTGCCCCGCTGTTGGAAGATATCTGTGGGAAATACTCCGTACGCCGACGTGTAAGTCGGTGCCAAGTATCAGCATCCAGGAGACGAAGAACACCGACATCTCCAGAGTCAACTACACTTTCGGGGCCACTGACCATATCCGTTGACGAGCCTGGAAACTGGAAGCAGCTGGCTGTTGGATTTCTCCTCTAGAAAGCTGTTGCATTCGGCATAGCTAGTAGGTAGGTAGAGTCGAAAACCCGCGCGTCGAGACTCGAACTTAGAACCCTCCAGGTTCTGAGTTAAACTCAGCCTGTCGTCTCCAGCTCGCTTCCCTGGCCCTCAGTTAACTCCTTTGCCCCTTGCACTTATTTAGAGAACCCTGATCCTAGCCTCCTTTCCGATATTCCTCTGTGACTGTAAGCATTTTGCAGATGGAGAACTTTTCGTGCTGGCTAGTGATTCATTGGCCGGGTCAGCGCTTGAAAACGTAGGGAGGGAAGGTTTGGTTGCGGTCAAATGACGCTCCCGTGGCAGCAGAATGGTCATTAATGGAGCTTATCCTCTCTGGCTTGCACGGAGTTTCATTCACACAATCATACGCCGAAGGGAGAAGACTGGAAAGGAATTGGATGTTGAAGGTAGATGTTGGGATGTTGGATGTAGGGT
>JAHLJT010008446.1:253454142-253550564 GCA_031308135.1 Acheta domesticus | reverse complement strand
TTCCTGAAACAGGATTATTCCGTATGTTATTATCTGATCTAGTGGTGCTCAAACAGCACGTACTTTCCGCTCGCCGACATTTTCACGCAAAAATTATGGCAAAAAGTAATCAAATTTTCGAAAAATTGTTTATAACCTTATTTCAAAATCCATCTTTAATTAACAGATTTCATTTAAAGAAAATCTCTATCTTTAATAGTTTAGTTATAGAAAGCCTGCGAAAAATTTGGAACTTTTTTAATTTTCAAAAAATCAATTTTTCAATCACATGAGACCTGCAGCATTCTCTTAAACGTCCTCACACTATCCAACAAAACGTTAATCTAAAACGATGGAGCCATTTTTTTTTTAAAATTTGGAAATATCCTAAGGGCTTCATGTAAAGTACCCCCTCCGCAATTCAAATATCGGTTTAAATTGAAAGGGGCTGCAATTTCAGCCAGATGGAGAAAATCGGCTGAACGGTTTCGCCGTTAGCCATGCTCACAGACGGACAAACAGACGGACAGACGTATGTCCGTCTGTGAACAACGCTAGTGGCTAAACTGTTCAGCCGATTTTCTCCAAATTTACAGGTAACATCTCCAATCGATGTGGCTGATGGCGCGGCCCTTTGAATTTGAAACCGATATTTTAATATTGGGGGTACTTTACATGAAACTTCAGGGATTTTTCCAAATTAATAAAGACTCCATCCTTTTTCTTACATTTTGACGTTTGATGAAGGACGTTCAAGAGAATGGTGCTGGCGTCATGTTCGATAAAAACCCTGATTTTTTGAAAATGACAAAAGTTCAAACATTTTTTCGGACTCTTCCTACAACTAAAATATTAAAGATAGAATTTTTTCTCCTGAATTAATATATTCCTTAATGTAGATTTTGAATAACGTCACGTACAATTTTTCGAAAATTTGCGTATACTTTTCGCGTAATTTTGCTCTGAAAAAATCCGGGGCGAGAAAGTACGTGCTGTTTTAGCACCACAATTTAAAACCATTTTGAAAACGTGTTTAACCATTTTGAAGAAGGGCACGGCCCCCCACGGCCTTCGTCCGGAGCCGCCCACGCTCCAGGCGCGTGCGAGTGCGCGGGCGTGCCAGGGGCGGCGGGGCGGGCGCGCGCCTCCGCCGCGTGTTTGCAGGTGGCTTTGGACGTCACGCCTTATCGTTCATCAACCGTTCGCGCCACAAAGTGGGATCTGTGCTCGCCTGCGCGCCCGCGGCTCCCGCTCCCCCGCATCGCGCCTTATCGCCCCGCCCCGCTCGCCCCGCTTCGCGACCCGCCCAAAGCCTCTATCTCATTGCTAATTTCCGCTCGGGAGGTGCCGCTAACCGGAATTTCGGAAAGCGATAGTTCTGTTCGACAGGTCGTTTCGATAAGAGTGCATCCATGCAGCCATTGAGGATTTTGTTAGTTTTTTTAAATAAAAATACAAAATTTTCTTATGTGGGGGTGTTTCAAAATTGCTTTCCGACCCGGGGAGATTGGCCTTATATTTTCTCTGATGCCGTCATTTGTGCAAAAATAATTTTGGTGATAGACGTGTTGAAAGTATCGAACAAAGATTATATTGGAAATGCTAAGAGTCAGAGGTTTAGAAAACAACCGTTCGATTAATCGCATTTTTCACAATAACATGCTGAAATTTTGTTGCTGTACGATAAAACATAGTTCGTAAGTTACAACGTGAGGCGCCAAACGGACGATAACGGCTGTAGAATTATGAAAGAGGGTCGTATTACTGTTAATAAGCGCTAAGCTCGTCACTTATGCAATTCCCCAGGCTCACCGCTTTGGTAAAGAGAAGATATCCCCTTCGTAGCGCCGCCTCTCGTGGTGTGTATCGATAGTTTTCCGTGATTTTTCCGATCAACACCAGGTGAATGCCGGAGTAGTACCGAAACAAACGGGCCACGGACCGCACGCGTTCGTTCCTTCCTCTTTCTTGTCTATCCTCACCCCTTACTCACTCACTTACACTAACATTCACTAGACTACCACACATTGCCGGGAGACCGGTTATGTTTAGAACTTGTCCCGGCTGGAGCGGTGACCAGTTGATGGGAAGTAGGTGGTTGGGGATCCCGGTAATCGATGGTAGATCGGCGCCGGATCTCGCCATCCAGCGGGAGAAGAACACCGTCACCTCCCTAAAATATGCCACTACACTTACGGAACTAATGGCCTCTGTAGTTGACGCGGAATAATTATTAATCATTCATTAAAGGATAATCACTGGCTTAGTTTTCGTAGCATTCGTGGAGCTGTGAGGAAGAATAGTAATAGAGGGTTACAAAGGTCTACATTTATAACTAGGAAAATTGTTGGGGATTTGATTTATCCCTGGAATATTCAGGTTAGTTTCTTCTTTGCTGGTAACAGGATTTTTCGAGAAGGAAATGGGGTGTAAGTGGAGAATACGGTGGCCCTGTGTAATAATTACTTGATAAAAGTTTTGTAAAAACGGTGTCAAAAATACGCATTTTAAAAATGCGTAATGTAAAAAACAATCCGAACTAAAGAGTGCTGTGCTTTCTACATATTTTGTCAAGGCAGATGTCATTTTGTCAAAGCATCTTGTCAAAACAGATGTCTTCGCTATATACTCTTCACATCCAGGAGCAAACGCGTCTAGATCTGTCACAAACCCTTTTTCTCATGTTCTACATGCGATTGATCGTGGTTTGAAACTTGCTACCATTGAGGTGGAAGGCGAGCGGTCTAACGTTCACCACGAGTCCTCCTAGACACATGTAGAAGTTATATGATTATTTTATAATTTGTAAATCTACACGGCCAGCACTGCTGAATTTCCGTGGTAGGAATCCGTACTACCTCCTTTGAAAACCAATATCTTGTCGCATACAGAAATATCATTTCTGGATCTGCAAAACATGCTAAATATTCTGATATTTGAAGAAATCACATTGATTAAATTGGATTTATTTGGTCAAAAGAAACAATAAAAAAACTGTATGTGACCTACGCCACAGACGTATAATCAGGGTACAATTTCTTGAGCTCAAGAATCCCTACCCATCCTTTTAACGTACATAGTTGAATGATAAATAAAAATACCAAGAATCATGAAAGTAAGAAATATTTGAAATGAAATATTTTCACCCCCTAGTAATACCCTCATAATATATATTTCCATTGGTACAGAAACCAAACATTTGATTTTATTGTATTGCTAACAAATAGTAACCCACATCCCTGGCTCTACTTCCGCGAAAACTACCAAAAGAAGAGGCTCAACAAAACGAGCGTGCAGTAAAGTTACATTTATAGCCAGAAGCAAAACAGGGGTCCATCTCAGCATTTGTCAGTGGATCAGGAAAACTGGACGAAAACCTGATCGAGATGGGGCGTTATTGCCCAAGATCTTGAAATTCATTATTTGCTATAGATATATTTAGTCTTTTTAATTAAATATATGAAATGGTAACTAATGTACTAAATATCAATATTTAAATCATATAATTTTCCTTTTTATGGTCAGTATTCTTTAATTTTATATTAACAAGGCATGGTAGAATTCCAAGCTTACTGAAGAGAAGCTTACAAGAATGAATAACATTTGCTTCTTATTCCTGCAATTTTTTTTGCAACTTAAAAGCCTGGATACAATAAGATGTATTTCCCCAGCATATTATGCTATATCTCAGGAGAGAATGCACGTTTGTAGAAAACTTGTAAAAAAACTCCATGATTGATAAATAAATTTGAACGAATTCTGAATGCGTAAAAGAATGAATATAATTTAGGGTTCAATCATTTACGAAGACATTCCATTTGAGGTTTGGATTGAGAGACCTAGTAATTTTGTGGCCTTAACATCAGCTAGTTGCGTATGTTCATTTTTAATGACGCATGTAATTGCCATTGAAATCCAAAACTACATTGATACCGATTTCCCTTCGTTTATTATTTAGTAAAGAAACCACCTTGTACTATTTATTGTTTCTTTTTATTTATTAACCACAGAGGGGAAAGCCCCAGTTACAGCAGATATTACAAACAGAAATTAACAAAAAGAAATGCAAAACACCTGAAAAAACAGAGTCAATGAAGGATATTTAAACAAAAACAATAATAATGCACACTTAAAGGTGAAAAAAATGAACAAATAGTGTTTCAAACAAGAAAATCATACACTTAATAAAACGCACCAAAGAAAAACAGTAAATTTTTTTGCAATGAATATTAGTATCATCAGCAAAGTGAACTGTTTCTTCCTATCTCCTTTTTAATGGAGGAGGTCATAACATTTGTTAAACATTTTATTTCACATTTATTATTATTATTTAAATACGTTTAAAAAAAGGGGATAGGAGCTAGATCCAACTTCGCGGTTCTTCCTGTTCAGTTGGTCAATGACTCAGTTAGTTCCGTGGAAAGCGATGTTGTATACCAGGATATACTATGTGTTCGAGTACTTGCTGCTACTATGAGTATTACACGTACTTGGTTATTCGTGAAAAGCGCACATTTCCCGTATCAGCTAATAAACTGCACAAACTTAATTTCGTGCAACTTTTTGAGGATTTTTGCCTGGGAGATATTTTTTTTTCTTTTCCTAGACGGAGACATTTCCTTCGATTCCTTGGATTTTCACATAACTCCGAAAGTGGGGGAAAGGCATTGATTTCACGACATGTGCAACTTTTCTTCCAGAACATTTTCTGAATGGCTGACGCTCTTATACAAAGATTTCTCAACATGAAACCAAATTATATTGTGGCGAGTTTCTTCGAACTGTGCTATTTTGTGTTAAAAATTGTGTTTCTTGTGCGAAAATATGTGTCCAAACATCAATACCTTGGAATAGCATTTTCGTCGTATATATTTTGAGACTAAAACCAGGAAATTTAACACGCGTACGCAAAAATTAAAAATTAACATTTAATTAGGGTACAGTACATTCTTTTACATGCTTATGTGAATGTTAGTTGGCTTTTGTAGATTTAATATATCGTCTACACAATTGTCTTTATTTACTAATTTAGTTCTTCCAAAAGCAGTAACATATAAATAATTAATAAAATAATAATCAACCTAATACCGTGTACTGTATAACTACGTCCAGCGATGTGTACAACTGCCTTGGTAAGAATTTGAAGTAGAATACTGACTAAAAAACGGTGTACAGTTACGTCAGCAATAGCAAACATTGTGAAATTGTGTCAAGAAACTGTGAGCGCCACAACTCCATGAGAATTGTCTTTTCGAGGATGACGAGCTCTCCTCTCAGACTAAGCTGGTGGTCCTCTGATGAGAACTGACGACGTGTGAGGTCCCAAACACTCGCCACAAAATTTCGACTCAGCCAACATTAGCCATCCATCCGCGGGCTACTATTCCCGACACCTACTTTTACTTTCTGTCATTATGGCATCTCTTTTTTACTTTCTCCTAAACGCGAAGCAAAAAATGAAATTTGTGGAAATGGATAAATATTCTCGTATTATTACTATTTAATGTTGTTAATGTGAATTTTTTGACCGTAATGTCCACGCACTAAGCTTAAAATTTTTTGGTGTATTTTAATCTAATATTTACATTATATATTTATAAATGATTCATTAGTAAATTTATGTCATTAAAAATTATTCGGTGAATAACGTTACGAAATAAACCTAAAAATTCAAAGTCAAATGCCTCGATTCAGTTGTCAAATCAGATCTTTACGAACATATTTTTTGTTAAAGAATACAACGTTCATCCCCAGGTAAAGACGAAAATATCAAACCCTCTATCGCTCATCATTAAAATTCCGAACATTGCAACTTTAAAAGTCGTTTTGTTTGGTGAATTAGAAAAAACAATAACTGTAATGAACAATTAATAACTACTTCGTAATGACAAATTAATAGTAAACTAAGGAAAAACGATTTCAATGCGAATTTGCGTTTCGAACAGTCTCGTGCACCGTTGAAAATGAACAATCTGCAAGTGACTAATGCAACTTAATTTTGCGTCTCTCAATTTAGCCAACCTGAAATCGAATATCCGTAAGTATTTATGCATGAATTGAATAGTAAATTAAGTCCATTTTGTTAAGCATTCGGAATTCTTTCAAATTCTGTCAAACGAAATGCAGCACTTCCCGTGTATTTTGCAAATGAACATTCGTACCTGAGGTATGGCAAAATATTCTGAGGAAGTACATAAATTTTGCTGAGAATTTTTTATTCTCAAAAAATGGTACGAATAATAAGCAAATGACATCCACGTGATTCCTGGAAACCTCTTTTCATTGATCTTGGAATCTTACCTATTTATTTAATAATCTTTAGTTTTTGACAAAACTGCTTTACTGAGGGGTGGGAACATATTTTCATGCAATACATATATTTATAATTACAACATCCGTTCTAGGAATAATATTAATCCGGTGTCAGCATCAAGAGCTCACTAAAAGAAATCTGCATATAAAATCTGGACGTTACATTACAAGAAATCGCCAAATGCCATTAAACAATTAAAATCGTTACACACGTTTAAGTGCTAGGCAAAATATCTTCTGCTGCAGAATTTTTTCTACAATTAGCGATTACACTAACTATTAAAAAGAAATATAATAGTATTTAATACTATTATACTTATAATATACTATTATACTTATAATATACTATTATACTTATAATAGTATATAATAGTATTTATTATACTTATACTAATGATACACCATGCATTAGTTTACCTTGGTAATGTGTAATTTTAAAAATACTTCGTATGTCTGTATCAAATAATGTACTTGTTACTGTGTCAGTGACCCCATCTCGATCAGACTTTCGTCCAGTTTCGCTGATCCATTGAGGAAATGCTGCGATGGCGTCTTGTTTCCTTCTGGACATAATGTAACTTCACTATGCGCCCGTTAGCGCTCTCCTTTGGTTAGTTGTGGTAGGAGTACAACCGGGGATGAGAGCTTTTATTTTTTTAGCTTCACTAAAAAACAACACATCTTGACTGAAGGGAAATATTTACATTGCTAAAAATAAGTATAGTACACATTGCAAATATCGGTTTTACTAAATTTGAATATTTGCATGAGTTAACGAAAAACAAAACAACCTCTGGTAATGCGAGAGGTATCGATGGTTTCTTTAGAAACTCAGGAAGGCTGGATACAATACAAAGGCAATTGACCAATTTCGATTATAATTGAAAATGTAAATATTTGATTGTCTTAATCCGCAAATTTCTCGTACCTAATGATAGGAATATTTTGTCATACTGCATCGCTGCTTACGTCATGCGACGAAGAAAAAAGATGCTTTAGTATTCAGGCATTTTTTTTGCTGCGCCAGGACCCCTATTTTTCACACATCCCACAATAGCATTTTTGTGATGTAGGCCAAAATATTGATGTAATTTTGCACAATATATAATGTTTTAAATTTCTAAAATGAAATGAGGTTTGTGTTTAGATATATTCCTCATTTTATTAAATTCCTCGTTGGCAACGGATTTTTATTGTTGGCACTTGCCTTCTATGCGTATAATGTGATGCTCACCATCGTTCGTGCTTCTGATTTCATCTTCTGTTTCTCTTGCCCCTCTCACTGTGTGTAAGATTGTGTGTACGAGCGTGTAAGATTTCCACGCTGTTTGACATCTGTTATTGAGTCACATTAGGACTGAGATATATAGTATTATGTTTTTGCTATTCCATTCTGGACGAATCTATGGAAATGGTAAAAAAATAAGAAAAAATACTTTGAAAGTATGTGCGGTCCATAACCTACGAGTAATTACAAGATGTACAAAACCGAATTCATCGCCTACAAATTTCGAATATTGCGTAGTGCACGTATACATAACAGATGGTAAGGAAGCACATCTACTAAAGAGAACAGTAAATCCACTTTTAATTTCACACATTATCATGTATTTATTGTTTGGTTTTTTCGGGGGTGAAAGATATGATGACGGAAGATATTTTGCTTTGTTCAGTTCCATAATGCATGTGACTTGAGACTTTACAGGGTTTACCAGAGACCGTTAACAGTCGCCTACCAAGGGGGTCAACGACGAACCCGGCGAGGCTTTTTCCTCTATCTTTGTTTTTCGTCAGCAGTTACTGTTTCATTTTTAGGACTTTTATTATTAGTACGTGCCGTCTGGACGGCCAAAATGGCTAAGAGCGTGTACCGACTCGCGTTTCGGTCCAAAGGGTCGCGGGTTCGGGTCCCGTCTTGGACATAGCTGTTTTTCACTTGTCTCTCGTATCTGTGTTGTCGCGGAGGGCCTCGCATTCTGCTGACCCCAGATCAGAGGAGCCCGCAAGTGTGTTGGTGCCTAGTGTGTGGTCGAATATGCATCCCATCGAGACGTAAAGGATAACCGGCAGTCGGCTGGATAAAACCTTGCGGAAAAAATTATTAGAACCTTTCATTCACTTTTACAATAGTTTGATCTTTCAGCGCTTGTGATACACAATTCGAAACCGTCGTCGTGCGTAATCGCTTCGAGGAAAATCGCGTATTCACTTAGAGACTATAAATCCTTCGCAATTTTATTTTAGCGTCTCTCGATGTAGAAAGCAGTTTCACTATCGGAGCAACAAATTCAATTTTGATCTAGTTCTTCAAAAGCAACAACATAGCCGCCAGTGTCCACGCGAGCAGCGCAAGTAGTGGCTCAGGGCATCAGCTGATGTCACTGCAATGCCTCTGACTGGGTGGTCCTGGGGTTGCGTCCCCACGGTGGCAGGATTTTCGACACTAGCCGTATACCTAGGTCGAGTTCTGTTTGGAGGAGAATTTTAGCGGCTGGCTGCTCTGATCGATAGTTTTCACTGATTTCTCCGATCAATACCAGGCGAATGCTGGAGCAGTACCCTACCAAACGCGCAACGGACCGCGCGCAATCATTCCCTCACCCCTTACACACACGTAAACTTACATGCACTACACTATCACAAACGCCGGGAGACCTGTCTGGAGCTTAGAGCTTATTCTAGCTGGGGCGGTGCCCCGCTGGTGGGAGATAGCTGATTGGGAAAACCCCACTAGCCGACGGTAGGTCGACGCCAGATCTCGACATCCAGCGCGATAAGATCACTGCCATCCCCCACCCCCGATCAAAAGCATGGGCTACAGTTACGGGACAAATGTCCTTAGCTGTTGATGCGTACAGAATCACAAGTACAAGATATTGTCACCAAGATACGATACTTAATTGCGGAATTCATAATAAATCTAATCTAAAACCTAACCAAATTGATCAGCACCGGTAGAACAGAAAATGTTCAAAATGCACAGTGAAATCGGTTCAAACGGGCACATCGATCATGCGGCCACCTCAATTGGCGGCCATTTTTTGTTGAACATACTGGTTTTGCCACATGACACGTAAATATTCCCTCTTTTCACCGCCCACGTGGCTAAACGGCTAGCGGTCAAGAACAATTCCTACATTGATCATTATGAAGTGGTCACCCTCAGACGATTTTGAATTGTATTATAACAAGAAGCGAAAAAGTTATTACTGTTGATTTATATTCCTAGGACAGGACGCATTTTCAGAATACTTCCAACATCCAGAGTGGTAAGTCGCAGGGGTATTGTAGTTTGTTTCAAGTAACAATATATGCTTTTAATAAATATTCCATAATGAAATGACACTCTTATTACTCCCATTTAACAGAATTTTTGTGTTTTGCTAACTCGTGCTTCCCTTCTGTGGGAAACTCACGGAATGGGCGCTGTGCGCAAATCCAATCTAAAGAATTTTCGCTAGACGGTCCTGCTGTAAAATTTCTACAGAATACGAAATGCGTCTTCAAGTCTACTTTGCTTGTTTCATTCGGCGAGGATGGGAAGTGATTTTCTCGATTAAGAGAATTAGTAACAAGACAAGGATGTGTTTTGATATTAGACAAAAGGTGGTAAATGATCATAAATACTTTCTTGGATTTTTTTATGAAATGTAAAAATGTAAGAGTGATCATACTTTATATAATAACAGCATTGTTAGATTTGATATACGCTTCCGGTACCCTCATGACCTGTATTAAAGCTATTTTTGTCGGAACCATAGTAACTGTTGAAATTAGGTTTATTGTATATAACGCCATATCTAAAACTTATGGTGCTACAGAATGGCACAGACTTTTTTGTACTAATTGGTTTCCTAATTACTTCGTTAGGGCTAGCTTTTTGGCCTAGCCCCATCCCTTTTCCAGCACCAGTTATCGCCGCTCAAAGTACTTTTTTGAAATCTTCACATTTTTTCGGTTTTCTAATGGTAGAATCGAAATATTGCTTTAAGAATACAGCAATCCCATGACATCCGCGAATTCGCTATTAGCGAGTTCCGAACATTCGCGACTTGGGAAATGCTACCAGTTTTAACATTCGCGACTTCAACATTCGCGAGTGCGTCTTTTGGTCGAACATTTTTAAGCGAGCACATTTTATTTCCTTTATCAGCGTCTTCTGAGAACCGAACTTGACAGACACCTGAGCTCAAAGTATCACGTTTTGCAAAAATCTCAAATTTGGAATGTCAATTCACATTAATAGAAACAATTGTAAAATAATTCATTTCGGTTGCATCAAGTAGGAGGTAAGGGTTTTGGCCACACGAACAGAAAAGACATTCAGGATCTGTGCATCTCTCGTTGTAATGATTTCACTGAAGAGTAGCTTCGGTAAATAATCAGCGAAGAAACCCCCCTCGAGCGTAATGATGAATTAACAGAAGCGAAACTGCGTCCTGGAGCAACTTCATTGAGAGAACTGTTAATGGCGTTCTAAAACTTCAACAAGCTCAGGTCGAAAGGGCAACTGAATATGATCCGAACATGGAAATTACTTCGATATTTAAGAGAGAAATAGGAGCAGCAAATCTTCCACATTTGGATACTAGAATGAGGAGGGTAATGAAACAAAAGTATGTATAACCAAATCCTATATCCAATCACTTTCAACTTTGAAATAAGTTTCAAATTTTGTTTTATTTCCTCTCTTTGGAATGTTAATTGTGAATTCTGTTTGTTGTAGTGCCTACTCAGTTCTACAGCAATAGTTTTGTCATTTGTTCATTCTTTTTAAAGAGCTTTTCGATATCCAGGAACCTAACCCACGTTTTTTCATTAAAAGATAGACCAACATTCGCGATGCTTTTCGGGAACCTAACTCTTGCGAATGTTGAGGGATTACTGTATTATAGGAGAGAAAAAAAGCTTCCTCCCATATGGAAATTTGTCTTAAAATTTGTCTTGAAATAACTGTTACTGTAAATACAATATTTGAAGCATTTTTTTCTCAGAGAACTTTTGAGTTTTTAAAAAACTTCATTGGAATTCATTTCACTTGTATCAAATGCAATAGGGTAATTCCATGCAAAATTTCAGGTTTTTTGACAGTGAGTCTCAGATTTTTTTCATATTTTATTCCATTAATCTACTAATGATGAACAGTTAAAAGACAATTTATGAAATTAATATCGTCAGCAGTTTAGCAACAATTACGGGTTAAACATGGACGATGACGCAATGTACTCAATAATGTTAATAATTATGATGTTCATAAAATGAATAAAACTTTAAAAACAGGCACACTATTTTGAAGATAAATGATCATATTTTAAGCAGTTGATAATATATTAAGGATTGAGATATTTGTTTATAATAAAAAATGCTAATAAATTAAACAAATACATTTTTCTTCAAAAGTAATATTTTCTTTTCTTTCATATTTTACACAATGCAAGAAGAACCAATAAATAACCATTCTGCAAACTGTCGCGATGGAATCTTAAAAATGCGTAAGTTATTAAATAAAAAGTATACGCGCATTTTGCTCTTAAGGTTGAAAGTCGCGTGTCTTTGCCCAGCGAGGGGTGACGCAAGGTCGTAGGCAGGCACCGCCAAGTTCATTCCCTAGGGATATCCATCGATGCCTTTGAAGGGATCCTGACACCAGTTTACAGGCTTAGTTTCCGCGTGTTACTGTTCAGTGATACATCGTGATAGAAAATGCCAAAGATTGTGAATACGTTTAACGGGCTTTGGTGCTGCAATCCATTCGGACTTGAGAAGCACAAAAGTCGGGTGGGTAAGAGAAAGATAACAGAGGCGATGCGGAAGAAAATATCGAATTTAGTGGTAAGTGAAACGATATGCGATCTGTGTCGTCACAAAATATCCAAAATTCCCAATGCAGATCTTAGTGACTCAACTGAAACAGTGAAGTGAAAACGTCAAGTGAAGAGGAGTACGTAGCCCCAGGAGTTGCAGAGGAAGCCACTATCAATAATGTAAACATTTTGTATCCTCTGGGTCAATCACCATTGTCATTGCGAAAACAAACCCGAGAGAAATCTTACGCATGGAGAAAGGTGAGTGCCGTAAATAAAGCAGTTTCTGAATTATTTCATGTGAGTAAAGAAAGCAATGATAGAGAAGAAATGTTGACACAATTCAATGAAAAATTTTCAAATGTGAAAACAGCTAATGAGATATATATGATTTTAAGGTGTTTACCAAAAAGTTGGAGTGAACAAAAAATAATGGTCGAATTTGGCGTATCTCTTCATGTAGCTCCTACAGCAAAATTAACTACTAGAGAAGTACTTTTGCGAAATCCACCATCGCGCCGCGGAGGAAAAAAGGAACGCCGAGTGCTGACGAAGAGCGCTGGGGCGCGGCGGCTCTAGCAGCTGAGATGAGTTCGTTAGCGGAGCGCCAGTAAGTTACTTTTATTCATAACTTTAAAATAATTCACGATTCCATGATGAAATTTACAGAGTAGCTTGAAAGTAGTTTCAGCAATTTTTCTTCCGAAATTCAAGAATTTAAAAATATTACATTTCCATTTATTGCATTTTTTAGAATTTGTTTACTTCCTAATTGTTAAAGACTCACGGTAGAAAAAATATCTTTAGCGTAAAATTATCCTTTATATTTCTTCTACAAATGGTGTCACTTTCATATTTTTTGCTTGTTTGCATATCATCGCAAAAAAATCATAACGGAATGTCTACAGACTGCTAACCTAATATTTCAAGTGCCCATTGTTGCTAAACAATGGATGATGAGGCAAAAATATTGTACCTGGTTCATGCAAGTATCATGATAAGTAAGGTGGCAAAATATTTTTAAATTCTGAGATGTAGTGTCAGATTTCCTACTTTTTTGCATGGAATGACCCAATAATGTATACAAATCGCTGGAACTGTGTATATTAACTATGTGAGAAATATTTCAAAAAAATACATTTGCGTAATTTTTGAAAAGAAAAGAAAATAATACGGCAAATGGCTTATGTGTAATCTTATATAGTGGATTTAGCACTAGCTTAGCCTATAGAATTTCGTCCAATAAATTTAATGAAAAAAATTGAAGTGGTTTTTGAGAGAATGACTTTTGAGCGTTTCTGAAAATGTGGAATTTTGAGCTCATTTTCACAGAAAAGTTTGAGTTTTTGAGAAACGTCATAGGAAGTACACGTACTCATAAAAGCAATTGTGTATACAGATCGCCGGTAAATAAATATTAACGACGTGAGAGAGATGTCAAAAAAATTATAATATTGTGTAATTTTTGAAACGAAAGAATAGAGCAGAATAGCGTTTACCTCATCATATACAATACACTTATAACTATCCCCAACAAAAGTTTACAGAAAAAAATTTGAGCCGTTTTTCAGATTTTTTTTTACATTTTTAATATTGCACATATTTCACATAATATTGTGCAAAACTACTAAAATTTTCAAACAAATGTATATTACCTTAATGAACGAACTTATTATGGAGAGCAAATGCCATTTGAAGGAAAAATCTTTATCTTCAATTTTGTAGTTGTTAAAAGACGCCGAAAAAATTTTAAACTTTTGCAATTTTCGAAAATTCAGAGTTAACTTGGAAGTGAAACTTAAGCCAATTTTATGAGTGCATGTCACTTTATTCTTACAAGAAATTTAAGGAAAAAATTTGGAACTATTATTGAGAAAATTTCAAAACAGTCGCAGGAACCTCATGTAAAGTACCATCAACAATTAATGATTGTTATTCAAAATCGCAGAAGTTTAAGAGAGGGCAGATCGATCAGGGAGTATTCAGTTTGGAAAAAATCGTATGCATAGTTTAGGCGTTAGCGTTGTACACAGACGACATACCGGCAGACGGACGGAAGAACGGGCAGACGAACGGACGTTTTGATGAAAAAATGCACTTTTTCGATACCAGAGGATCCCAGACGTGTATTTCCTTTTAAATATCAATATCGATTTTTTCTGGCATAACATAAGTTTGTCTAATCACCGGTGTTGTCATTGCCAACAATGTTGTTTATTACAAAAGCAGCTTTCGATGGCTTAGCCATCATCCTCAGTTGTCTAGTACAAGAAAATAGCAAACAATTAATTAAACAATTAAAAGTAAGAGATAACAATAAACAAGAGATAATATTAGGAATGGCGGATTACTAGTAATTAAAAAAAAAAAAAAGCTTTTGTAATAAACAACATTGTTGGCAATGACAACACCGGTGATCATTCAATTTTAAATGCCAACGACATTTCACCACTAAACCAATAAGTTTGTCTATATGTATATTACTCCGTGTATGCGTAGGTACGCATATGAGAAAGTATAAATTAAAATATTTTAACAAACTTGCAGGAAATGATATACGTTGCTACATACGTATAACTTTAGTTCTTAAATATGTAGCATTTTTCCTTCAATTTATTTTGGGTCTGTCGACCCCCCCTTTCCCTACTGGCTTTTCGGATTGGAATTGGTATACGACTGTTAAGGTATACGACTGTTTCCATAGCATTCTGTAAAACATGCGTACACTTCTTGTATGATTCGGTTATATTCCTCCACGGATGTGCATTAATTTTGTTATAACGGATTTGCATTAATCTTAAAGAAGGCAGTGGTGTGTGAAAGCGTAATAAAAATTTTTAGCCCCTCACAAAACATTCAGGCACCTATTCTGGTGAATCCACTATACCAACAGATCACGTGAGTACTAATTATGTTGTTCCTTGTTGTCACAGAAAATACCAACCAACAAGATCAATTATTGAGTGTTCAATTACTGTCAAGAAATTACTTTCAAGATTTGACAGTTCATTGAGTAATTTTCATTTACCGATCCCTCACTAGAAAAATTAATAATTTTTGTTAGGTATTTCCAAAAAGAGAATCTATGTAATCGTGCACCGGAAAATGAATTTTCCACAGAAAATTTTTTATTACCGGGCCCTGATTATAAAGTAGATAAATCCTGTTGCTATATATAGTAAATTACTTAGTCTAAAATGTGGTGTAGGCATAATCCTTGTTTTGTACGTCCTTGATAAAAAATCGATTAACGACAAAACGTGTGTGACTGTCCGTGTAGTCAAGGCTAGCACCTATACTGTTCAGCCGATTTTCTCCAAATTGATATTCCCCTAACGATCTGAATGAACTCAAAACATTGGGAGTTTCAACTGGATATTCTGAATTTTGCGTAAAGCCTGACTTTCATTTTCAAATTTTTTTCAAAAATGGATCTAAATAAAAAAAATTGGAGAGTTTTTGCCTCGGAAAGCGTAAGGAACACGAGAATGGTGCAGATCTCATGTACATTAAAATCCCAGATTTTTCAAAAATTGCGAAACTGTGATTTTTTGGGGTGACTTCCTACACCTATAATATTGAAGATACAGATTTTTCCATAATGAAATCTGTTGTTTAAAAACAATCTTGGAAAAAGGTCATGTTCGATTATTCGAAAAAGTAGTTTTGCGTCATTTTATTCGAAATATAGGCTATATTAATATTTTTCAACAGTTTTTCCCCAAAACCAGCTCTAAATTTTTCCTTTAAAATTTCTTGGCACATGATGAAGGGGCTGTAAAAAATATGGCTCTAGTACCATATCGGCAAACTCTCTGTTTTTTCGAAAATAGCAAAAAGTTAACATTTCAAAAGTACAAAAGTGTAGATAGATTGATCGTGATTCCTGACTGAAGTCATTAATCCCATAAGTGTAGTGCGTGTTTCCCTCGGGAGGTGGCGGTGATCTTTCCCCGCTGGGTGGCGAGATCCGGCGCCGACCTACGACTAGCGAGGTTTTACTTCAACCAGGTATCTCCCACCTGCGGGGTACCTCCCCAGCCGGGACAAGCTCTAAGCTCCCGACCGGTTTCCCGGCATGTGTGGTAGTGTAGTGCATGTTAGTGTGTGTTTGTGAGAGGTAAGGGTAGGATAAGGCAGGGGAAGGAAAGATCGCGCGCGATCCGTGGCCCGTTTGTTAGGGTACTGCTCCGGCATTCGCCTAGTGTTGATCGGAGAAACCACGGAAAACTACCGATCAGAGCAGCCAGCAGATAGAATTTTCCTCCAGACAGTAACTGAATGAGTTAGTGTCGAAAATCCTGCCGCGCCGTCGGGACTCGAACATAGAAACTCCCGGTCAGAGGGACTGCAGTGACATCAGTTGATGTACTGAGCCATCTCCCCTGGTTTGTAGATAGATATTTTTGCCTTAGAAAAAATATGTTGTGAAACATCAGCTCTTTAAAAAATATCATGTACAATTTTTTGAAAAAACTAGTAGATTTCGCGTTTTTTTTTTTTTTTTTGTGTCTGAAACCTACGAAATTTCTACTGTTTTGTCAAACACCGCTCCAAATTTTACTTCTATCTTTTTCCTCTGGAATGGATGCGTAAAAGAATAGCATGGATCTTATTTCGTTGAACACTGAATATTCGAAAATTGAAAATTTAGAAATAATGCGAGAAAGTATGTGCTATTGCGGATCCACCGGTAAACTTAAGAAACAATAAAAAGTATTTGGAGAAAATATAAACGGTCTAGCTATTGAATGTGAATAGAAAGATACTACACCCTACTTACGAGAAACGATTAAACTGTAATTTAATGAGTGTCACTGTTCTGGAGTCCTATCCAGTTCATGTAGCCTTTCTCTCGGTATTGCATTACTATAATAAAATGTGTAATACAGCGAAAACGTCATGCAAGAAATTAAAATGTAAACTGTGACCACTGATCTACTCGTACGTTGTGCTTCACAAATCAATCAACACGGCAAAAGACGCAAAGTCGTCAAAGAATGTTACATGTAAATCAGGCTTTAGAGACACATTAATTGGTAAGATCATCTTACTTGCTTTATTTTCCTTGTCCAGCGGCACGGCCAGCCCGAAATTTGCCCAATAGCGGCCGCAACGGTTCGTTCGACGCGATAGCAATGAAGCGCTTAGAGAGAGGTCCGCCCGCCCAAAATGACCGCGTCGACCTGCTCAAGGTTGTTGGAGTTCGACTCCCAGGTGGTCTGCGGCCCGCGCCAGCCGTCGTCGTTTAGGCCCCTCTTCCCCCGCCGCAGGCACGCGCCGGGCCACTGCCAGGCAGCGGGGGGTACGCGAGGGGGGCAGAGGGGGGCGATGGGGGCCGAGGGGCACGCGCGGGCTCCCCCTCGAGCGCCTCTGGCCAAAGCGCCTGGCGCAAGGCACGATCACGTTGCAAATGCACTCGGAGAATGGAATGCAATTTTCGTTCTAGGGTCCTACGTAACGCTTTTTCGTTTAAATGATTGATGGTTATTTAACACTTCGGGGGCAAAACTGTATGTAAATCCTCCCCAGGCCTATTTTTCTGCAATGTTCTTGTACTAGGCTATTACTTTTGAGCGTCAATTATTCATGTACTTATTTTTTTGTAACCAAGAAGAGTAAACACTTGTTCTTTTCTGATTGGGTCATATCCTTTCTGAAACGCAAGCAAGTAGCCAACATTTTTACCGTTTCTAGACCGTGCCGTGTCTTATGTGGGATTCAAAGCGAATACCATTGCAGAGAGTATTATCCCTCGCAATCATCTGTGTTGGTCAGGAAGGAAGCTATTTAATTTGTGTCCTAAATGAATTCCACTTATTATATCTCTGTGCTACATGCTGAAAGGAAGAGACAACTGTCCGATGAAGTTGATTGTGTTTGGGTACCGACATTTGTATTTCGATTTTTTAAACGTGAGTCTCTAGGTCACTCAGAGAAAAGAGAGAGGGAAGGCAGACTCCAATAGGGAGCCGTTGTGACGTTGCAGCTCCCTATTGGAGTCTGCCTTCACTCTCCCCTTTTCCTGAGTGACCTTGAGACGCCACGTTAAAAAATCTAAGTACAAGTTAAATTATCATCACGTTTTACATTACGATAGATAGAGATAAACACTTTACTATACTTTATCAAGCATGCTAACCAATATGATAGTGTATAATACATATACTTCACAGTAAATACGGTACACATCATTGTGCAGTAATTTGAATATAGTACATTTAAAAATCGGTCTCCATAGTTTGTTCATTCCGTCTGAAAACCATTAAAAAGTAAGATCGAGGGTTGGGTGCATTTGAAGTCATGCAACGAGTTACTCTATTGTATAAAGCGCACACCAGTGATGAAATCACAGCCATTTGGTGTAGTCAATGAGCACTTCATTGGCTTAATGCTGTATTTAAGTCCTGTGAAAACTCATGTAAGCGTGTATTTAATGTTGATTTGGTTGCCCGTTGCCCCTTCTTGGATCCAAAATTCCGTTGATATTTCATTTTGGAAACGGAGAATAGAGAACTCTTACTAAGAGTCTAGAAACGGATAGTTTCTAACTCTAAGAAATGCAATGGGTATACTACGTTGCATTTGTAAAAATGTACCGCCATGACTGCCATGATAGTTTACTAGACCAAATTAGGATTTTCTTCATGTAGAAAAATGGGTTTCTGTCGACGACACCTCGAATGATCAATGTTACTATGCATCCACCGTAATTACGTGTGCACTATCTGACTGTTAGGCAGGGGCATGAAAATGTTATTATACAATTGAAGAATTAAATGTAGATCATGAAATTATAACAAAGTGTTTCAATGATTCTTTGAGTTAAATGGTCAAGTAGTGTTTTGTGTGCAGTAGTCGTTATATTTTTATATTCATTACCTTTTGACACAATACTTTGACGCCGTCATTACACCATTCGTTTCTCTTAATGTGTTATTTCCCTTCCAGGAAACCTGTCCTTCTTTACACTTTTCTGCATTATAATACCAAATATTCACACCAAAAATTTTCTCTTTAAAGTCTTCAGTTATTTGACACATTGTTATTTGCTCCTCGAGCTGTTATCTCAGCATAGAACAGGTTTAATTAATTTTCTATTATAGTACATCACAGAATTACTGAGTTAATATTAAAAAAGTCATAAAATATTGACACATTTGAAACATACGAACATTTCAAGACATAACTTTAAATGGCAATTTATCATAACTTTATTATAACTTAACCGCGAAATTATTATAAATATTAACTAATTTCGTAACCACTTGGTAACAATACGGATGTAATTTACGCACATTTTAACAATAAATTCATCCCTTTCCGGGGAGCGTATCACATCACTAAGCAAGCGACCGTCGTTCTCGCGGCTTTCGAGTTAGTTCCGGCGTCTGGCGACAGATCGCTCTGACAACAGGTATCTTCGCTCTCCGCCCTCCCAAACGGCTGTCTGGCATGCGCGCGGAACACAAACTGCACTAGACAGCGAGTTGTTGCAACGCGGCCGCCCAACAAAATTCGCGCATGCGGCCGCACCCACTTAGTTCGTCCCTTCCCACGTGATGTCACGACTTCCGCCACGACGCGCGACGCCGCGTCCTCCCTTCTCCACCGCTGACCTTGGTCGCCATCGCTGCCTCCACAGTACCCATAACTACTCAAATCCATGGGTGTATCCAGATATTCCTTGAAAACATATTGGATTACTTTTTTAACTTTAATGTACCTCTAAATTATATGTTATTCTTGAATTTATTTCTTAATATTACCACTTTAGGTATTTTTAATTGATAATAGTTTAACCCTTTGCGGTCCTCTGTCCCGTGTGGCGGGACACAGCGTTTTCCTCGTTGCAGACCCTTTAAATCCCCAGGTAGCTGGTTGCACCGGTCCGGCGTGCCGCGGCGTAAGAAACTGTACTCGGGTTTCAAATTATTTTTCGTATTATTACAAACAAATCATTTTAATTTGTTTGCCTAATTCATAATACATAATTTTGTAACTTAATGTTTGGTGCGGAGAGCTTCCCCTCATTACCAATAATGCCTGTATATTGAATTGTATGAACGAAGTCCGAGTTATCATTACTGTCATTTTCTTTACATTCCTCGGAATATCTCGAGAAAATGTTTTCAAATTCTTACTTTCCTGAAGATTGTTAACTGTCAGAATTGTTTACCGATTCACACAATTCAAGCTTCGACAATCTCGAACACTTACTTCTCGATGTCACCATAAGTTCAACTGCAACCCTCGTAAGCAAACTGATTTTAAACATAAAATGGGCAAAGTCTGGCTACAATGAAGGAAAATACTGCCTAATCTCTTTTGAAGATAATTAGTTGTACAGGAAACCAGTGCCATTTACCTGAGTGAAATAATACAGAGTTAAATATAGGTCCCGCCCCACGGGACAAAGGACCAGAACCAGTTAAAAGGAATGTCCCGTGACGCGGGACATCGGACCGCCAGACGAAGAAGACGGAAAAGTGAAAGGACCGCAAAGGGTTAAAGATAGGCTTTAAAGATTGATAATATTTTAAATTAAAACTATTTCGTCTAATTAGTACTACTGTAGTAGAAGAAATATTTATAAAATATATTTTTTAAATATTCTGTTATGCATATATACAAATATTTATAAATTAAAATATAAATATGTACAAATTGAAAGTAGTGTGTGAATTAAGCTGTTATAAATTTAATTTTTAACAGATTGTTTCCTTTAATATTTTTAACTGATCCCCATTAAATATTTTCTAACACCACTCCAGACTCCAAAATAAATAAATAAACGGTCGACTTGCCAGAAATCGTTAATTTCCTTGCAACCATCTTCATACAATATCACATTGAAATTTCACAATTATTACAACAAAACTGCAAAAAATTAACTTACCAAATTATTTCAAGGACGGACGAAGCAACATCCCCGCGTTTCTATATCCAACTGGCAGGTATCAAGGCTGAACTGCTGCCGAACAGCTCCAGAAACAATGGAGGTCTATTAAAAAGCCCATGCAGGGGTTTGCCCCACGCGGGGCTTTGCCCCCTCCAACCCTAAACCCTCATTAACACGAATTCCAAGGGACTGGAAGTACCGGAGTTCGTGTTATAAAAATTCGTGTTAAACGTGTATTATAAATGTCAGTATTACCGTAATCCCTTGCTGTGACCGAAGTTTTGTTCGTGTTACAACGAAATTCGTGTTAAGCGAGTTCGTGCTAACGAGGGTTCACTCTGTATTCAAATATGTGACAATGCATTTACAATGTTTTTTGTAATACATTTTACCAAAATCATCAATAGAGACTTTAGTTTTAAATTCTTTAATTGAAAAAAGTAATATTTTGTTTTGAAGAAAATGCAATACTGTCATCAATAACAATGCACATCCAATGCACATCCTTCTGGAATGCCCCATTCACAATCAAGATACATAAAAGTACATAGAAATCAAAAACTTCGTGCAATTTTATCAAGAAAAATTGATACAGTTTTGTAAAAAATGGGTATTTTCATAAATGTGTGATTGCGATTAATTATTGTAATAGTGGCTCATGACTAGGGCGGATTTTTCTTTTCTTTTCACTTTAGAACAATACCGTTTCCACAGGAAATAATTTTATGTAATGACAACAGGAAATGACCTGTTTTTATTTGTCACTTTTTTTGCATTTTTCCTCGACCAATAAGTCATTTTTACCTTTTTACGTCATTTTTAATTCATTTTTAGCTGATTTAATCAATTTTAATATCATTTTAATGGTACTTGCTTTAAACAATATGAGATGCAACAAACGTTTACCAGAGAATTCCTGAGTAGCCTTTTCGATTTCTTCGCTCAGAATTTGTATTGTCAGCCGTTGCGAGTACTATGCAATCTAAAGTTCCTGTGACGCCTATAGGCGCCATTGTCGGCCGATTTCGCGATAAATAAATTCAGATATTTCCTTTTTTTAAATTTATTTCTGCCTGCTCGGCATTTCTGCCTTTCAGGGGTGTTCATAATACATAAATATTACACATTAACTTTTAGGGATGGACATCCCCATGCGTTACCTCCTTTCTCAGGGGTTTGATAATTCATTTTATTAGACAGAGAATTGAAAATGCAGAGGTCAGTTTTGGAGTTATTTGTGATTAATTTTTAAAGGGTGTTAGTGGGTGGGATTTTATGTAGCTTAGGGGGAATAGGTAAATGATTTAAGGTGGTCCTTAGGGAATCGTGATCTTATTCTGTTTGGTGAATTATACTTTTTACTAAGTTGGAATATTGTTGTACTGCGCGATTGGAGGAGGGATGAGAAGAATTTATGGGTCGTAAGATTTAAATAGTCGTTAATGGATGATATATTCAGTTCGTTTTGGATTTGCATGTTATAAACCAAGGAGCTTTAAGGACCTTTCTGAGAAATTTATTTTGTATTACTTCTATTTTGTTTAAATTGGTTTCGTGCGGCATTGTTCCAGATCGGGCAGGCCATGTGAGGGTTAGTCTTATTATTGTTTTATAGATGATTACGCGGCAGTCAGTGCTAAGTGTGGATTTTGTATTTATTGGATATAATTTAGATATTTTAGCATAAGCTTTATCTGCTATAGATTTGATATGTTGCTTCCAGTTAAGTTTGGTGTCAAGTAGTACTAAGTATTTAGCTGGTGTATTTTATTCATCCATTCTATATTTGTGTTTTGAAAGCAGAGGAGTGGTGGTTGAAGAAGTTTGCGGAGAGTGAAAATTTTGGCTTGAGTTTTAGATATATTTATCTTTATTTTCCAGTTTGCGGCCCATTTGGAGAAATTATTTAGATGGGTCTGCATCAGTGGCGTAGCGTCAGGGGACGCTGAGATGCTGAGCATCCCCGTGTATAAGAACCTTAAATACTGTATTGATAATCTTACAAGTGGTCTGTTGAGCGAAACACGTTTTGTATTAATTTAAAATTGATTTCCTATGATTGAATTCGGCGGGCTGTTGAAGCTGGCCTCTGATTGCTTGGATGCTAAAATACTTCAGCGTCTGCCGCCAGATTGCGACGAGCAATGACGCATGCGCAGATGGCGAGGTCCCCCTCTCCCCTCTTCACCCCTGGCCCAGAGAAACCCGACTGCTTTACGCTAGCGTCTACTGCGGAAAGAAGCTCGTTTGTGCACGAGAGCGCAGCACACTTCAGGCGTTCAGTAAATTATCTTTCTCTCTCTCACTCGGGAGTCCCCGCTTGGTCATGGGTACAAACTGTAGAAATAGTGCCTGACTACTATTTCTTAATTAATATCCAAGAAATTGTATCATCTCTTAAATAGATTACATATTATTTAAGTCTGCAATGTATAAATTAACAAATGGTCTTATTGCCATTCGCGTATAAGAATTAAAGCTGAGCCATTGTATAATTTGCTTTCAAGACATCGGCAGCCCTGACTGCTGTGAGGATTTTGTGGGAAGCGCCTACACCGTCGTAAGCAATCGAGATCATGGAAGTAGTCCCAGTGTATCTGCCTTGTGTTGCGTTCGCCTGTTAGACGAACTAGTTGATAGTGACATTTTGTGTGTTATTGTTGAGCATCCCCAAACGTGTGAGTGACGCTACTCCACTGGTCTGCATGTTGTCGAAGGCGCAGATAATGTCAGAATGAGATGTAAAAAGTGCTGTGTCATCATCGTAAAGGGCAGTATCGGTGTAGTCTGTGGTAAATCCGACATATAAACAGAAAAAAGAAGTGGAGAAAGGCAAGAGCCTTGAGGGACCCCTGCATTAATTTCAAATCTGTTTGGAAAGCTTGAGTTAATAAGACAGAAAAATATCTATTTTTTAGAAAACTTCTTATTAGATTGAATAGATACATGGGAGTTCCTAGTTGGTGCAGTTTGTACAAAAGGCCTTCATGCCAGAGTTTATCAAAAGCTTTCTCTATGTGTAGGAAAACTACAATTGTGTGTTCCTACCTGTGAAAAGCGTTTGCTATATATTCAGTTAGTCGTAGTAGCTAATGGGAGGTGCTATGTTGTGATCTGAATCCAAACCGAAAGTCCGGGATGACGTTAATTTTCGTTGGGTATGAAAATAATCTGCTGTGAATTAATTTTTCAAATGCGATTGAGCGATTGAGTGGAGGAGACTAATCGGTCTGTAGCTTGTAGGAAAGCGAGGATCTTTACCTGGTTTGCAACTGAGTAGTATTATAGAAAATTTCCAATCTTTTGGAAAGTAACCCACTCTTAGACAAGAATTAAATAAGGCGGTTAATAAGGCTATTTCTGTTTTGTGTAGTTCTTTAAGAGATCTGTTGTTAATATGGTCGTGACCTGCCGATTTGCGAGCTTTCAATTACTTAATAATTTTAGAAGTTTAGGATGGGAATATAAATTTTATTTTATCTTAGACATTATAGTCTGGTAACAGGAGGTTTCGTGCATTGTAATTACTAAAGGAAGAATTTGTATTTTCGTTTGGAGTAAAACTGTTTTGCAGATATTTACCTAACATGTTAGCCTTCGTGTGATCCGTATAAGCTACATTAGAATCGTGCTTAAAAATGGGAATGTCAGAAGATTCTCTACATAATCTTTTAATAGTTGACTAGAGTTGTCTGCCATTTGGGTGAATTTGAGTTATGGATCTTTGAAAGTTGTTAATTCGGATTTGATCGAGTTTGTGATCGATGATTCTCTCTAATTTGTTTATTTTCGTTTTAAGATCGTGTCTGCGATTGGTTTGCCAGAGCCGTCGGAGGTTATGTTTACCTTTAATCAGATTTAAAATATTCCTTGGAATCGGTTTTCTGTTGTTAGTGAAAGGCTTTGCGAAAGGTATTGTTGATTGTATTAATGCACTTTATATTTTCCGTGTAATGTTAGTTACCTGATTGTCTGTTTCACTTATTGTTCGAATATATTCCGAATAATGAAGGTTTACTTCTAGTAAGTCTCTAAATTTATTCCAGTTGACGTGACCTCTCACGCCCAGTACGGTGTAGGGGACATCACACTGCAAGGAGTTTGGAGATTTGAGTTCTATGATGACCGGGCAATGATCTGAATCTAATTCAGGAAGAACTGTTTGTGATGTAGGTAAGTAGAAGTTTTCAGACACCATTATGCCTAAAACGTCTGGGATAATGTTACTATTTTACAGGTAGTGTGTAGGTTGCCATGGTGCTATTATATCCAAGCTATTGTTAACTGCGAAAGAATGTAATCTAGCACCTTGCTGGGTTGTGCAATGGCATCCTTAGGCTTAGTTTTTACTGTTAAGGTCTCCTAGCACAATAACGTTGGGGTTGTTATTAAATATTTCTTTGTATTCTTTTAGTGGGAATTGTTAGATATTTCGTTGTAAAGAAAAATCCAAACCAAATGTGTGCAAGAAGAGTTCACTTGAACAAAAGCAAGTTCATTTGAAGTGATTTTGATCAAATTAGTTACGTCATTTTTCTTTGTTTTTAGGGCATTAAAAAAAAACTAATGACAATTTTATTGATCATTTTTGGCAATGTTTTATTTCATCGAAATCCTCCTACTCATGACCATTGTAGTTTATGCGACTTAATAAATTTTAAAAATAATTAGAATATGAGCTGTTTAGTAGTTCAAATGATTCGATTCTCAATAATTTGTTAAGTGTAACATTGAAGAGTTTTCAAAATGTATCTATTACTTAATTGCAAACGAATTATATATACGAAAAAAGCAGAACAGTATTATTTTATTCGGAAATCAACTACTAGACCTCCATTATAAACCAGGTATGAGGTCTTCGAGTTTATTTAAGCAAGTAAGAAACCAGATATAACCTACTCGAAAGTGTGAGAAGCAAGAAGTTGTAAACTTTGTGACGTTAAACCGATACTTCTTCATGGGTAATGAATAAAAAACTCTAAATATGGTAAATAGAAATTCATTCATACCGCATATAATTAATTTCTACAAATGCGTTTACGTCTTTCCGTTTATTTTGTACTCCAAAGCGATATTATGTTATTGCTTTTATGTGAAAAACGTAATATTTGGGTTAACAATATTTATCATTACAACAACTATTCTCTTATCATTCATCAGCACTTCGATGAAGTCGAAGGCCATTCTCAAGACTGGGATGAGATTCCGCATGGACGAAGAATGCCAGAGGGAAATCCAAACATCTTGATTGGTACAGTGTGTTTCTTTCTTAATAATTTCAACACTTCCTGCCTGGACTCATTCCTCCATCTGCAGAGCGCGATAGTGCCAACGAGGTGACCAGGCTCACAGATACGATTACAGCTTGATCAAGAGTGATGCCTGATCAAGGTTGCTGCCAAGAAGGAGAAGGGATAATAATGACGAAAGAGGAAGAGATTTAAAATTAGACAAAGAGTAAGAAATAGACATTAGGAGCTAATTTATGCAGAAAAGGCAAAATAAAAATCTTACAGAAACACAGTGAAATGATTTCTATAAGAAGAATAGATTTTTTCCAGATCTATATATTATTCATGAGATAGATAATCAATTTGTACAAAACTCGACGCCGGACGTAGGGGTTGAAAATCTCTCAGAATCATTCTTTAAATCCGACAGTGATGTATCGGCGCGTACAGCATACAGCTATACCCTGTAGTGGGTGCCTCATGGTTCAGTGATGGAACTCTTCGCGATTTCCGGCGGATGTAAATGGAATTTGTAGTAGAAAAAGTGAGATCGCGGCAGGTCTCTTTGAAAGCTCCTGTTCTCTTGCCTCTATTACCACCTTCTATTCCAGCTTCTTTCTCATCATCACACCGGCTTAGGTGGCTCAGGGCATCAAGTGATGTCACTGGATTGGCATCAGTGCATCAAGTGATATCACTGGATTGGCCTATGAGCGGAAGATCCCAGGTTTCGGGACCCGAAGGTGGCAGGATATTCAACACTGTCTAGATAGTTAGGTCGATTTCAGCCTCTGTCTGGAGGAGAATTGTAGCAGCCGGTGGCTGTGATCGGTAGATTTCCATGACTTCTCCTATCAACACTAGTGGAATCCCGGAAAAATACTCTAACAAACGGGTCACGAATCGCGGAAGATTTTTCCTTCCTCTTCCTTGTTCAATCCTAACCCCTACTTACACTCACTAACACTTACATGCACTACACTACCACACATGCCAGGAGACCTGTAAGGAGCTTAGAGCTTGTTGCGGCTGAGTGACCTGTTGGGGAAAACCCCGCACACCGACGGGTTGTTCCGGCCGGATCTGGCCATTCAGTGAGGAAAGATCACCGCCAGCATTCGCTGTTAGCTGTTAACGCGTCCGGAATCACTTATCAATCAAACAATCATTATCTCATCAATTATTCAAAATACTTTCCTCACCGGGGAGACACGACGACGGCAAGGTTGAGATTCTGGCTTCAGAATTACAATTCTCCGTCTTCATAACTCGCAATAAACGAAAATGTTACTGCCCATGTTTTCTTGTGTTCTCATCATGCTAGTTGCGAGAGTGGGCATGGTGTTTATTTCGATGGTAATACTACCAAATGAAATCTGTAGCTAGTTTTTCCCCGATGCAGATACTTTCTTTTCTTTGAATGTTGTTGCTCCAAATCTTGCTGCTCGATGTTTTAAGTCATTTGAGGGCTTTTACGTACGTAGTATTGTAATAACGATTGCCCCCAAAATAAGCAGACCTAACTCTTCACAATTTATATGCTATAGTGCTCAGTATTTTTTTTTCATTTTCTAAAAATAAATTTAATAAAAGGGTTTAATTTCTGGTTATTTTTAAACGATGTCCTTCTGGGGGTGTGAATGTCGGTGCGGATATGTAATCTAGTTTTATTATGACAAAAATGACAAAATAACATATTTTTTATTTGATGACAAACTGGCTACCGTTAAAAAAATGGACGTTAACCTTGTAGCCCGTAAAAAGTGAAGGTAGCAAACGGACTTTTCCAGGAAAACTTATGTTATGAAATCAACAAATGTATGTAATGAGTGGAGGGATGTAGGGATTCGAGGGCTCAAGACTCCTGAGCGTATAATAACAGCATGTGCATGTGTGTAAGGTGGTAGCTACGAGCGGTGCCGTGCAGCGGTTCGCGCGGCCGAAGGAGCGAAAGCGAGCTCGCACATCGAGGCGATGGTAGCTGCGCAGCGCTCAGCGAGTGGCGGCACGAATTAAGTCACTTCCCTTTGGCGCGCTTCACACGGGTTAATCACACCAACAATACTTCGGCCGGCGTATCATTAGCGCGCCGGGGACCGCGCACGCCCGCCGCCGTCCGCCGCCGCCGCGCCGCCGCCGCCGCCTCCGCCGCGCCGCCGCCGCCGCCGCCGCCGCCGCCGCCCGCCGCCGCCGCCGCAGCCGGCGCGAGCGGCGCTCGCGGCGCCAAATTAACGCCACCCTGGGGGCGGAGGACGGAGCGGATTGCGGAGGGCAGTGGGAGGAGGGGGGAGGGCGGCGGAGTGACGAAGAAGTTGCGTTCGGAGCGCCTTCTGTTCTACCGAGCGCCTCCTTTATCTGCGGTTCGAGAAGCGCTCTGTGGCGGACGCTATGCGAAACGGACTTCCACTGGCTGCTAATGAAACGTTTACACCACAGGCATGCACTCCGCGGGGGAGACGGCGAGCGGCACCGCCTCCAGAGCCAATCGTCCTTCGGTCTATGTTAATCTTTTGGGGGGGGGGGGGGGGGGGGGGGGAGGGGGGGGTTTTTTCCATTCTATCCTTTCGTTTTTCGTTCTGTTAATTTCAGTTTGCTTCTTCTGGTCTTGTCGTACTGTCTTTTGTGATCTGTAACTACTGTGGTTTGGACATTGTTTTTCTGGAGTATGTGCTTCTTTGCTTGATCACCCATTTTTTGAAATCTCAAATTGTTGGTCATTCAAAATTATCCGTTCTGTCCTCGAATTTGCATATTCCCTTATAAAATGGAAGGTAGAGAAGGTATTGAATATTGATTTTTCTCGGTGACCACGTATCAAAGTGATCTCATTACCAGTGAATTGTTGTATATGAAATTGAGTAGTCATACTGGTGCCCTCCGCCTGCATGTTACCGGGGGTCCACACCACGGTCGATCCATGTGAAATTTGTGTGGGCCAAAAGGTTTTCAAGTAGATTTTATCGGGGTTCGCCCGACTCCTTCACGTTCCTGTCCATCATGTTCGTATCAAATCCCTATCAGTATTCAACTGATCATCATATAAGTGACACATTTCCAGGTACGGTCATAATGTCTAGTCACTGGTATCCTATTTAAGAAACAAATAGTTTAACATTTAAGGCGCAAATAGAGAAAACATCATGCCCTCGGTTTGTCGTGTGTATTATGGGTCCGTATTATGGAGTTTTAATTTAACAAGTAGTATGATAATCCTTTTTAGTTTGCATGTATATTACCCCTATTACCCAGGTAAGTTGTTTCTGTGTTTGTTTCTCTTTTCCTAAGTGAGACGAGCAAAATAACTAATGTGATTCCTATCAATTTTCAAACTGTCATGAAGAAATGTTTGAATCCGTCCTTAAACTACACATCGTCCAGTACCGCTTTAACTCACTGCATTGTACCGAGACGAAAGTGAATCAAGATTTTTGAAGTGGTTCTTGAAAAGAGATAGTAATTAGAATCGCAAGCTACTCCGAATCACTTTTCAGTCTAGATTTATTTGATCAGCAAAGCTGATCAAACAAGTAAACTCTGCATTCCAGAGAAGTGAACTTGTGGCAATAGGCTTCCATAGTGATGTTAAACAACCGTTAAGGAGGGATGACTGCTTTGCAGAATTACACCCTATAATCTTGTTCCTTCCTTGGGGTTTCCTTGAGATTATTAGACAATAGTCCAAGACCGAAATTAATCTCTGAAAAGCGTCGAAATAATATCCTTGTACGTAACATCTCGAACAAGTGAAATTAGAATAATTCAGCCCAAGGATATTCACATTGTGTCATACATCTGTATAATAACTTCAAATCTTAGAAACATGAAACAATAAACCCAGAGAGCTACTTCTAGTTTTCATTAAATCGCCTCCGGTGAAATAATGTTTATCATCAAGTGAGAAGCGCCACAATGCTGTGTCGACTGTTATCGTATTTAGTGCATCGGAGACCTTTTACCTTCTAACTTTTTACTTTTCCGTATATATGTAGTATAGACAAAGTTATGTAATGCTGCGGAAAATCGATTTCAAAATTTCAACAACACGTTTGTGTTCCCCTGATGCCGAAAAACTGGTTCTTTTCAGAACGTCCGTCCGTCCGTCTGTGTCTGTCTGTCAGCCTGTAGAACAACCGTATCGCCGAAACAATTGGAACGATTTCTTCCCAAATGAATATTCTGCAGCCGATCTGGTTCCACTCGTGGCGGCCGCGATTTTGAAAAATACTTTCAAAATTTGGGGGCACTTTACATGAAGCCCCCGGACATTTTCAAAATTTTCTCAAAATCGGCTCCAAATTTTTTCTGTAAATTTCTTGTAAGAATAGAGTAAAATACACTTATAAAAGTGGCATAGGTCCCCGTTTCCACGGTTAACTGAATTTACGAAAATTGCAAAAGTTTTAAAATATTTTCGGCGTCTTTCTATAGAACTACAAAATTGAAGATAGATATGTTTCCTTGAAATAAAATTTGTTCTCCTAAGTGAGTTCTTTCATTAAAATCATGTACATTTTTTCAACATTTTAGTAACTTTTGCGCAATATTGCACGCAATATGTGCAATTGTAAAAAATTACAAAAACCAAATTTTCCTCAAAAACGGCTCCACATTTTTTCTTTAAACGATTTGTAAGGATAGTGCTAAATGTGCTCTATGAGTTAACATTAACGCCATATTTCTATACTTTGGTTTTTTTCAAAAATTACAAAAATTTTATTTTTTTGACTTGTCTCTCACGTCGTTAATATTTTACATTAACGACCATTTGTTCACATTATTGTATATACGGGTACGTGCAATTTAAATGATGTCAAGTAAACTTTTGAAGTAAAGAACTCAACCATTTTCTGTGAAAACTAGCTCAAAATTCCGCATTTTCATAAACGCTCAAACGCTTTTTTCCTCATAAATGTCTCCAAATTTTTAATTCAAACTTTTCAAACGGATAGTGCTAATTGCAGTCTTTAATGTGACGTAAGTTCAATTTGGGTTTTTTTTTTTTTTTTTGTTTTTTGGCAAAAAGTACACAAGTAATTTTTTCAAACTTTCCCTGCACATTACCAGCAATTTGTAAACACTATTGTATTTGTATGTTAAAGTGCCTCAAATTACTTCAAATGAAGTGTTTCGAAAACTCTAAAATTTTCTGTGAAAAAGAGCTTCAAATTTCGCATTAATAGTTGCGCTTAAACGCCATTTTCATAAAAACGGCTCCAAATTTTTCAATGTAAATTGCCATTTAGGACGAGGTTTGATTGTACTTTAATATACTAAAATTAATATTTCCGTTCTACTATTAGCAAACCGAAAAATTAAGAAAATGTCAAAAAATGTACTTTGGCCGGCGATAGATGGCAGTTGGCACAAGTATGTGGCAATTCCTAATAGCTATCCCAGACCCAAGGAAAATATAAAACTAATACGGGAAAGTCTGTGCCATTCTGTAGCACCACTAGCATTTTGTGTTTTCTTTCACAAGCGTTCAGTACGTTAAGGTATGTGACATTTATTGTAAAACAAGTCCTTACAATGTGGTCAAAATTTCCTAGTTACGCTGTTAACATTCATGGGAGGATACCTTCCTTCTGCTCTCCACCATGTCTTTTTGAAAACTAACGACTACATGGGCAAGCCACAGGACTCCCAAACAACGTTTGTGGTACGTCTAATACCAATAGTTCAAGAGGGATCATAAAATAAAATTAAAGAAACATTGGATAAGGTTGTTCTTTCTCAACTGTACTGCAAGGAGACATGTAGAGGTAAGAGGTATTGAGTTTTAAGTGCATATGACGTCCGATTGCTACAGCTGATGCAATGCGGGATGTTTAGCGAAATGCCGCCAGACCACGTTAATTGGATGTGACTGTTTTCAGAAGTCGAATCAGAGATGCGATGATGAGAGTATTATTAACCGTTCTCACGTAGAAAATCAGGAAATACTGATGCTGTTTAACATTATGATGATTTTTTAAGTTTATTATCTAATTCTAAATGATCATTCGTTCTCCTATAAGATATCGTTCTTTAACCATCTTCGATTTGGGTGCACGAAAAGGAGAAAAAATTTCGATATCTGATTAAGGTGAAAATCATTCATACATCTTCATGTATTAAATTACACTATTTGTCATCTTTGAAGAAAAAACATGAAGGTTGGAACCGAGCAAGTAGATATTTTATCCAGGTGGCAGTTTTTCTTTTCTCGGCATTGCTACGTAAAGAAAGTTCGATATACAAGGAAGGACTGTAAGCGCTCAGGAAGTATACATACGTTGACTATTGCCTTGAAAAGTTTCATCTGGGCTTGCAACGGCAATGTAGCATATTTTTTCCTTATGTGATTGACTATCGATTTTTTTGTGCTGGTCGAAATTCACCAAGGTTGTTTGTACTTTTCATTTTAATTCTACAAATTAATTACTTTTGTCTTCATACATGACGCAGCGAATTATGGAAAATGATACAAACATTCAAAACGTAAGATATGGATTTATATAATATATGTTTGATAATCCTGATTGCCATCTGCAGATGTGCATAAAATTGTTTTGAAAAATCATCAGCTTCTTAAACTTTATGGTTTTTCGGGCTTTCTTGTCATGGTCATGTAACTTCCCAATGCTTTACTTGCACTAACTCCATCATCTTTACAATATTCTTGGGTACTAAGCACGAACTAGCCGCGCTCGCTTGACTGGCCTGAGCCGGTTTGCCAACCTGTCATCGGCGTTTTGTTCCCCTTTATGCAAACATTGAAGTCATTGGTAGTGGCGACAATTCACAACCAGCCTACAGCTGAGGTTTGCTCGTGGGTTCCTAATTTTAGTTAAAGGTCAGTAGCTGTGTTTTTCAGGGGAGGGTGGGAGGAAATTCCTACTTCCTTATTTTATTGTATTTAATGTAATTACCACATAAATTATTTTGATATTTGAGGAAAATGAATAACTTTTTAGTCGATACCTACGAGAAAATTTCCTTTGATAGATTTTTAAACTAGATTGCTATTAACAACGCGGAAACTATCGAAATTGCATTGAGAAGGAAACAGTACCATTTATTCCTTTCGTGTAATAATCTCTCGCATCTCGTAGCGCTCCTGCGGCGAGAACAGAAAACTTTTTAATTGCAGTACGTTCTGGGAAGAGGAGTTCCTCCCTTGAACTGCCATATTGCTATCTAAAGTCGTCTCTTTCAGCCTGATCAAACGACACTGGACGCCTCTCTTCACCTACACATAAGCTATGTCTATACTCAATTAATAATCCCTCCGTCCTTCCCTTCTCTCTGTCTCCCCCTCTCCTCTCCCTCCTCTCTTTCTCCCTCCCTCTCCCTCCCCTCTCCCTCCCTCCCTCTCTCTTCCACCCTCTCTCTTCCTCCCTCTCTCTCCCTCCCTCTCTCTCCCTCTCCCTCCCTCACTCCCTCTCTCTCCTTCCCGCTCCATCTCTTTCCCTCCCTCCCTCTTTCTCCCTCCCTCTCTCTCCCTCCCTCCCTCTCCCTCCCTCCCTCTCTCTCTCCCTTTCTCTCCCTCTCTCTCCCTTCCTCTCTCTCCCTCCCTCCCTCTCTCTCCCTCCCTCTCTATCTCCCTCCCTCCCTCTCTCTCCCTCTCTCTCCCTCCCTCTCTCTCCCTCCCTCCCCCCTCTCTCCCTCCCTCCCTCTCTCTCCCCTCCCTCCCCCTCTCTCCCTCCCTCCCCTCTCTCCTCCCTCCTCCCTCTCTCTCCCTCCCTCTCTCTCCCTACCTCTCTCTCCCCTCCCTCTCTCTCCCTACCTCTCTCTCCCTACCTCTCTCTCCCTACCTCTCTCTCCCTACCTCTCCCTCCCTCCCTCTCTCTCCCTCCCTCTCTCTCCCTCCCTCTCTCTCCCTCCCCTCTCTCTCTCCTCCCTCCCTCTCTCTTCCTCTCCCTCCCTTTTCTCTCCCTCCATCTCTCTCCCTCCCTCCCTCTCTCTCCCTCCCTCTCTCCCTCCCTCCCTCCCTCCCTCCCTCTCTCTCTCCCTCCCTCTCCCTACCTCTCTCTCCCTCCCTTTCTCTCCCTCCCTCCCTCCCTCTCTCTCCCTCCCTCTCTCTCCCTCCCTCTCTCTCCCTCCCTCTCCCTACCTCTCTCTCCCTCCCTCTCCCTACCTCTCTCTCCCTCCCTTTCTCTCTCCCTCCCTCCCTCTCTCTCCCTCCCTCTCTCTCCCTCCCTCTCTCTCCCTACCTCTCTCTCCCTACCTCTCTCTCTCCCTCCTCTCCCAATCACACCCTCCTCTCTCTTTTCATTCCATCACGTTGAAGCACGTAATTAATGTGTTGTATGTTTGCACTGGCTGGTAGGCAGGTATTCGCTCGCTCTCGGAATTTCCGGCAGCGAGGAGGCGTCACCGTTTGAGCCATTCCAGCGACCTCCTGCCCTAGAAAAGCGCGGCGCGGCAAGGCGCGTCAAAGCACGAGAAGGTCGCGTCTTCTCTGTCACACTATGAACCAGCAACATGAAATGCTGGCCAAAAGGCCTCAATAACAAGAAAGTGACTAAGCGCTTACGCAAATACTACTAGGCACACCTTTGTATTATATTGATTTTATTTCATAACATACATAATCTTGAAAATCTTTGAAAAATGTTTAAAACATTACCGAAGACTTATGGATTGGGACACTTACCTATGTAATACTAGTAACAATAATAATTGAGTAGATGCTTATAAACATCATTTAAATAATTGTATATGTTATACGCAAGTGTATCCTTCCTTAAATTGTCAGTTTTCATTTCAGTGCATTTTCTCGTTCACCTCATTTTGGGGTGACCATCTAATCCTCTGTTTCATGTTGCTTGTTGATAGAATCAACATCCATATCAAAACCTACCTCTACTTCAAGAGGGTATTTCTTTTTACATTGTTTAACAATTAATTTAGTAATATATAATTCACGTGAAATGGCTTCACTGATCGGCACATTTTTCGCAAACTGGTGGTATCAACTCTGATCTTGTGACTAAATTTTTTCTTCTGCCTCTTTTTTAAATTAATACAAAACTTAACCATTGTCTTCTGTAATGAACTTTGGAGAGTGCTGATCTTCTAGGATTGACAACTTGTTCATTGCGTGTCCGTGAACTTCGCCCCAACTAATGATAATTTCTCCATTTTGTACAAAAATTGTCCCCTGTCCTGAAATATTTACTGTGATCTCACTTTCTACGATTTTTATGTACGTGGGCAAGCATATGGTTCCTTGTACAAACAATAACACTAGATAAAATGCGATTTAATCATGAGGACGTATGTGAGAAGAAATCTCCCGGCGACAAGGAGTAAATAAATGACTTAAAAATAGCCTAACAATTTCATTATTTTTCCTGGTTGGTAGGCAGTTAATCTTGAAAAGTTAACGATTGAGTTCTTTGAGTGATCTCCCAAGGTTTGTACGTTTCTCCGTTATTTTTTAAACGATTTTGCTTTTGTGTGCTGTATCCGAATCTATGTGGCCAACATCATTTTGTTCACATTCTGTTCAGTCAACATCAACTCAAATGTTTTATCAGTTTGTAAACGTTGCTGAGATCCTTTACTCAGAAATTTTGGATAGTGTGTCAGAGTCATTCTATCGACGTGGGTATGATGAGCCAAGAAAGATCTTTCCGTTATGAAGTATGGGAAAAGGAAATGAAAAAGTAAAAATAAAATGATTTCGATACGTGTTTTTTCATATGAATGTCCAATCTAGTGCTACTAAAAATATCTTTACTTTGATTATCCCAGTCTCATCTCTCCAAAGTACTTTGTTTTCTTACCCAGAATCCTGATTTGGTCAAGTTGCACTGATAATCCAATAAATCAAATATTATCTGCGTTTTATTTTATCCTTAAAGCTTACCCCGCTTACATTAATTTTATTCGATATACAACGAGCTAAAGGATCTTTTTTAAGAGTTCGTGTTGATGAATTCAAGTTGATAAATTTCAATTCTGTCAAATTGAGTCTCTCGCCAAAGGAACTTAAAATATTAATTATATTTTAAATTTATGTTGACGATGTACGAATTAATAGTTCCCATTTACTTTTGATAGATATAATATAAAAATAGCTAATTGTTTTTAAACAATTCGATAAACTTACGATTTTCGAAAAAGTTTTCGTATTTGGAAGTATAACTCTCCGAGCAATGTAACAAGAAATATTCAAAAACAATATAGAGATGCTTATTTAATTTAAACGAAATTTCGTGACCAGCTACATCATTCATTTTGTTACCTTTTATTTTTGGTGTTTCTTTATTCTAAATACTCGTATACATTACGTCTTGTCTAGTTCAGTTCTGTTTTAATAGCAAGCTCACCTTTTTGTACTTGCCGTTTTCTTTTTTCTACGGAAAGGAGTAGATTTCGTTTCAAATTCTGCCTCGGATTACAGATCAAGAAACGCTTTGATATTTTTACCAATTGATTGACTATTTCGTATTTCCGGTAAGTGTAGTGCATGCATTTAAGGCGAACTGAGGTGGAATTCTTACCCCACAGCGTGGTGAGATCTGGAGCAAACTTACACGGCGGCTTGCAGTTTTTTCCACATCTAGGTATCTCCCACAGGCGGGGCCTCGCCCTATCCGTACATACTCTAAGCTCCCGAATGTCTCCCGACATGTGTGGTAGTGTTGCACATGTAAGTGTAAGAGAGTGTAACTAAGAAGTGAGTTCAGGATAAGGAAGGAGAAGGAAAGATCGCACACGGTCCGTGGCCCATTGGTTAGGGCACTGCTTCAGCATTCACTTGGCATTGGTTGGAGAAACCGCGTAAAACTATCGATCAGAACAGCAGGCATCTAGAATTCTCTTCCAGATAGCGGCCGAATTCGACGTAGCTATTTAGTTAGTGTCGAAAATCCTGCCCCTCCTCCGGTTGGGACTCGAACCCTAGGACCTCCCATCTGACACATCGCTGTGAGATCTCCTGATGCCCTGAGTAATCTCAATCAGTTATTTTTTTAAATTTATTTTCTTCCTGTTCGGCAATTTTGCCTTTCAGGGGTTTGTACAGTTTTAATTTTTTACATAACATTACATACATAACAACCTCATACTATTGTATTTTACTACTAGCTAATTTACAAGTTTTCATGATTATATTTCTAACACATGTAAACAATTTACATACAATACTCAAATTTTAGCGTTAATCATTCTTAAATCTACATATCATAGATAATTCTACATATATTGCAAAAAACATTATTTTAAACGTACAATATTATTGAGGATACTTATTTATCATGGGGGTTTTAACATATCTTTCGGATATCGTGAGCGTATTCTCTTGGGATTATTTAACGTTTTTCCCATTGTAAATTTTATACAGCAAGGAGAGGACGGAAGAAGTGTAAAAAAAATTGTCACAGTTCTTTCTTATATGCTCGATTAGGGGCTCAATTTGAAGTTCTCTTTGAATATGTGTATTCGAGATGAACCAAGGAGCCTTTGCACATTTTCTTAAAAAAGTATTCTGTATTATCTGCACTTTTTCAATGTTGCTTTTAGCTGTGTTATTCCAGACTGGACAGGCATATGTGAGCGATGGCCTAATAATCGATTTAAATATTAAAATAGCACATTCCAATTTAAGGATGAGCGAAAGTTAATTAATGGATACAGTCTTGATATTTTGGCACATGTTGCACTGGAATCAGTTATTTTGACCAGATGTTTTCGGCCTCTGCCCCACAGTGCTCCGTCAGGAAGCTGCAAGGGGACGTCGGCGACATTTCCGGCGCGGGACGTCCCACAGGACTCCACCAACGCTCCTCCTCCTCCGCTCCCGCTCCACCCCGCCCCGCCCCGTCTCGCTCAGCCCCCGCAGCACGTGGGGCTCATTAGGATAGGCGGGCATCGTGGCGGGGCACTCCGAACACAGACTTCTTCGTTTCAAACACGATGAGCTCATTTTTCATTTTTATACATAACGTTTATTGCAAGTACTTTGGATATAAAGTACGAGATCGAATCAAAAGGTTTGGTAACGAATCCTCAACGAGCATCTTCAATAAATTTAGGAACCTCTGGTCCAAATGCTTCCTCGCAGCCAGCTCGGAGATGTGGAATAGCATGCTCAACCACCAGTTGCCTTCGCCTCCTACCTTCCTTTCTGTTCAGAGGATGAAACTAGTGGTGCTACAACACAGGCTTTCTCGTATATTTCTAAATTTGATTTTTTTTTTTAAATTCGAAGTGTTGAACGAAAATGAGACCCGCACCATTGTTTAAATGTCGCTTCTTCTATCCTAAAAAAGTTTAAAGAAAACAATTGGAGTCTTTTTGGCAAAAATATTTTTTTTAGAAATTGTATAAATTTCAAGCGTAAGTCACGCAAAAACTACTCGAAATCCATGTAATGGTGGATACAAAGGTGGATATATAGTAGTGTACAGAACGCAAACAGTGAATTATGGCCCTTGTAACTTGAAATACTAGACGTAATGAATTTAAACAAGTGGGTACATAATTTTGCAGCATGGATCATTGTATTAGACGCCCAGGCATTCAATCTACGGGCCGCGTCGTGCTACATCAGACATCTCCCCTCCCCGCAAAGCTTCCTACTCTCCACTACTTGGCACTTTCGGCTTTGTCGCGGGCAGACGATCGGCTGGCAAGTGCAGAATGCCCGCGGGAGCAGGCGTTGTGCAGGCCTGATATAAGACAAAAGGAATTATTTCAACAAATGTTAAAAAATCTAAAAAAACAATGTTATGTAACACTAATCGAATATCTCCTGCCCCTGTATAACGCAGCGTAACGCTGCCTCAAACCCCTCCCCTCTCTTTAGCGTTACGTAATTCATGGACGACCCCAAACGCCACAACTTCGAGTTGACCACACCACGATACTCTCTAGGCAACCGTATTCTCATTCACAATTACTCATTTCCATTTTCTCGCCATATGGCAAAATGACTCTTGATTTTCCTGGGCCTGCATTGATTTGCATGTGTCCTTCCTTCACCCCCACCGCCCTCCTCGTCCGCAAAACACGAAACAAGCTGTATTTCAAAATTGTACGTGTCTTATGATGGTCTCTCACTGGGCCCTTCATTTTTTCTTACTTTATAAATGTCAAAAATTGGAAAAAGATGTAACGTTTTGAAGAGAGAAGTTTTATTTGGAGATTGGAGGTCTGTTCGCATTTGGGGAAATTCGCATCATAAATTACAAGCATAATTAACTTCCCAAAAGACTCGATCATGCATTAGATGGACTTCATTAGAGTTATAGTAAATTATCTGAGATAATATTAAAGAAAATTATAAAATATAATAAATTAAATAACTTATTAGTTATTTATATGCGTAATTCCTTACTTCTAGGTTCAGAACTAAACACAATGGAATTTAACAATTTCTTCAGTGCATTAAATGTAATACATTAAAATTTTCTGGATTTAAGTATGTAGGTACTTCAGTAATTAAATTTTTTAAACATAAATTCAGCGTAAAAATAATGTAACAGGTAGATGTCCTTATTAAAATTACATATATTTTGTACATATATTTTAGGAGAGGAGGTACCCCCCCCGTCCTCCCGACTCGCTCATGTATCTGCATCACCGATCGCTAAATTTCGGCATGCCTTTAACGATGGGTGTATTATTGATATCTTTTTGAAAATTTGAAAGAGTAATGTCACTGTTACTGACCCTGCAAACACCCATGTCAAGATGTATATTTCAATGTGATTGCAATCTTCTGCATCTACTGAAACACTTATTTTGCTGTAGAAATAAATTGCAAATAAAAATATTGAAAAAATTCTACAGAAATACATCGATGATTTGAATTAAGTTCAGGATTTGATAGTTTAGACCAAACGATAAAAAAAATTGCATATCAGTTGATATTGTCTTATATTAACTTTTTATTTGCGTGAAAAACAATGACAATGTGTGAGACACTTTTGAAGATGTATTCAGGAATCGATATAAAATGTAACATTTTCAAAACTGGTTCTATTAGACAATTCTTTCTCGCAAAATGCTCGCCGTTTCAACTCAAAGGCTGCGCAAGAAACCGTTTCGATTGCCTGATCCAATTGCTCCCCTCCGGGGCGCGGCTCGGAAATGGAATTGTCTGAAACAACCACCAGTTGCGCTCGCGTCGCCTTCCCCTTCCCCCACCCCACCCGCAGTCCGGAAGAAGCCCGAAGGCGGCAGCGTGCTGCACCCGGCAGGAACAAAGAAGGCGAGGTGTGCGATGTGCTGCTCAGAGGGGGGGCGCTTTGCAAAAAACCAGGGGGCGGTGCAAATGAAATTATCTGTTTCGCTCTACAAAAAAATACGGTTGCTGTCTTTGTGATTGATGAAGTTAAAATCTTGAATATTCAAATTGCGTTTTTTGTGATCGGTTTGGTTTGGAGAAGAAGTAGGTCAAGTTCAGTTTTGAGCAGCTTCTGCATTGCCAGAGGATGCACGCATTCAGTGTTTTTTACTACTTTGTTGTGTGTTCTTATTTTGGATCTGGAATATTTTATCACGCATCTTTGATTTTTTCAGTTTGTTATGAATTTCAGTAGTATTATTTAGTAAAATGTGAAGGTGGTAGAACTGACAAAAAATTATGAATTTAGAAGTAGATTAAAACAGATTTTAAACAATTTCGGTATTACATTAGTTAATTATACGTTCAAAATTTAAAATTTCACTCCCTCTAACACATTGCACTGCAATGCTCTCACGAGGAAGGACGTTTTTGGTTGTATTTAAGAAAAACTGCATTGATGAACAAATGTTTGAGAAGATTGATCCGGTTGTGTTCTATACCTATTCAGTAATCTGTGATTATTTTGATCTGGCAATTTGATTCTTGCGCTTTTCTTAAAGGATTCCCAAGAATTTGAATTACAGTTGAAATTATTATTTACCCCATGTATGTTGTAACATGTTTCATCCACCATCATACTGATCTTTCTGACCACTGAAATCCAAGGGAAGAGAAATTATCATGAGATACCTCTTGTTTGAATCATTTCAAGATCGCCTCTAACAGGCCGAACAAGGATTAATAAATTATTAAAAAAAAAAAGATCGCCTACATCAAATGTTCCCGAACTTATTAAAGATTCTATCCTTCACATATATGTCTAAAAGTTTAATGTGCTCTGAAGAAATTTTGCCGAAAAATATTTTCTCAATATTTGGAGAGATTATTTAGACATTTTTAATTCTTTTAAAAAATCTTTGCAATTTGCATAGCTAATGAACACAAGGGTAAGAAATTCAGCTTTATATTAACTCATCGTAACAGAGTAATTAAAGATTTTTTTACTTCTGTACATTGATGAAAAGGTAATGCAGCATTTTGTGTTTGCACGAATGTTTACAAAACATGAGTTTTAGTATCAGTTTAAAATATAATAGTAATTGCTATATTATAGTAACTAAGTGTCATGTGATTCCCTACATAACTATATAGGTAATACATATTCAGATTCAGATTATTAAAATGATCTCGTGACCGTGAGTCGGAGTAAAATCAAGGTTTCAATTTCTTGCAAAATTGTAAATTCAGTATAGTCGGCCTCAAATCTTCTCATAGACGTTCACGGGCCTCCTACAAGCCTAGCACGTACCCCAGGATTATGCGTAGCGCAGTACGAGAGCTAACGACCAAGGGAAGGCGTCCAGAAAGGATTTTGGAGGGCGGGAGTTTAAGTTCGGACCCCTCTAAGTCTTTTCAAATAATTTGCTTTCAAATAGTGAGCTTCGAATAAAAACAATGAATAATCATAATGGAAGCGATCCTTTTGATGTACTGAGATCAATGTGGCAATTGATTAAAATTACTGGAATTTTTTTTAAAATGTTGGCTTGGACCACGCCACCTTCTACTGTAGATCCGCCACAGCTAGCACACACGTGCCGGGAAATAAGCAGGCATTGAAGGGCGCAATATTGTAACAGTAAGGTCCCGGCGGCACATTATGCGGAGCACAGTTGGCGTCCGCGTCGCCCGACGCTGGTGGTGCCCGCACGCTGCCGAAAGCACTGACTGTCCCGAATGCATTGGGCGCGCTTCGCGATCGCGAACGCGTCACTCGCCCTTGAATAATTGCCTCCCCTCCCCGTCTCTCCTCCCGCGGGGCCCGCCCGAGAGCGTCCGCGTTATTCACGTCATCGAACGTGCGTGTCGGAGCCTATGTAAGCTCCCGGAATCATCGCAAGGATTATACATCGATTTTATGCGACGCGCCAGTCGAGGGATCCGCGTCTTTGGCTGATCGGAAAAGAAGAAAGAAGAGAGAAAAAAAAGCGCCCTGGGTTTTGTCCTTCCCGTTAAAAGCCTCTTCGCGCGCGCGGTCGGCGGTCTTCGACACACGCTTCGCAGAGGTATAGCCAATATTCAATACCCGAGGTGTTCGTGCCTGACTGCGGCCGCTGAGGATACGCGGCGCGAGGCCGTAGCACGTGTGAAATTAATGGCACGGGAGGGGGGGGGGAGAGCGTTGCAGCCGGCGGGTAGACGGTGCCTCGTGCACCGGGCTGCCGCCGCCCCGTGGCCACCGACGACCTGGCGACGCCGGGCGTCGAGGTGCGTCGCCCGTACCAAGTGTCTCCGGGCGCGGCGCGCGCCGCCGGGGTGGCGGAGGTGGTGGCGAGGCGGGGACGGGGCGGGCCGGTGGCAAGCGCCCCGGGCGGGCCCCGCGCCCGCGCAGCCTCCGAACGCGCTCCCCCCGGGGTCCCGCACGACCCCCTCGGCTCCCGCCACGAGCATGCACAATAACGGCGAGCGCCCGGCGGCGGCGGAGGCGGCGGTGCAGGCCAGCGGTGCCGAGTGTTGTGCAGGCATGAGGCCGTGCGGTGGCGGGCACGGGGGGGGAGCCGTGCGAGGGGCGGAGGGGGCACGGGCACCGGGGCAGGGGCCGGGGGCCGGAGGAGCCGGGTCGAACACATGCCGCCAGATGTTCCAGAACGGCTGCCCCCCTGCCGCCCCCTTCCCGGGGGCCCGGCGGTTTGCTGCCACGCTTCATGCCACGCGTCGGACGCCCGCCGCCTCCCTCCACGCGCCCCCTCCCCCACTCCGCGCCCGCGGCGGCAGTGGCGGCGGCGGCACCCTCGCGGCGCGCGCGCGCGCTCGCGCTGTCTCGCTCTCGCCCTTCGCCCGCCCGCACGCCGCGCGCTCGCTCCCTCCCTCCCTCTCTCTCTCTCTCTGTCTCGCGCGCGCGCGCTCGCACCGCGGGGCCCGCTCCCCCCGCTGGCTCCGCCCTCCTCCGCCCCGGCCTCCTCTTTCTTTCATGCAGCGCCCTCACCTCGCGCACCGCCGCATAAGAAATTACCTACCCCGATCCTCTCTTAATATCTCCTCGCACACACTTCTCCTGTGTAGAGAAAAAAAGCCCTCCGTGCCACTCCCCCGCCCGCCTCCTTCCTTTCACCGCACTTCCCTCTCCGTCTCCCTCTTCCTCGTTCCGTGACTGACATCGCCTCTCGTACCCTCCCCCCGCTCCGCTGGCCCCCCCTCTCCGCCCCATTCCTCTACTCACAATACAGCCCAACAGACCGTCTGTTATAATATGTTCGGTCCTTTTCTATCCCCCCACCATCGCTCTTTTCCACCCTAACTGTCATGCGACAGAGAGCACACACATTCGGAAGTTAGGTTAGTGGGAAGACGTGTGTGTGCGAGCGCGGGGGAGCAGATTTCTGGCGTTTCGGGAGTGGCGGGCGTGTGCTGCGAGGGGGTGGCCCCTGCGAGAGGGAGCAGGGGGTTCACCGAGCGAAGGTCCCGTCCCGCCGACCGGCGACCAGCGACGACCAGCGGCGCGCAGCGGTTGTGCGAGCGCGGAGGGGCTCCGCGAAGAACGCCCGGCGTCGCGCTAGACGTCCTCGGCCGCCCGCAGGGAGCACGTGACACGAGCGCGGGCGCCGCCGGCTGGCCACCCGGTCGGAGAAAGCAAGCCGACGAGCAAATAAAAGGAAGTAAGTAAACGGCTACTCAGTGCGCGCGCGCGCGACGTTGGGGGGCCCGGCCTCCAGTAATTGGACGCAGTGCGGTAATGTCCCCGCTCCTCTAACGGGCTGTTTACAAAGTGTTTTTCTTTCCGAAAGAGACGCCTGCCATGGCACCCGCGCACGCGGTTGGCGGGACGTCCTGATAACGCGAGATACGAGGCACGTTTCGCGTGAGCGGCGGTGACATGAAGTGACCGGCCAACGGAAGACTTGTTAACAGGTACGTTCTATTTCTGTGAAGCGTGGACGGCGGTTGCATGACCTTGAGGAAATAGTGATGTGATGTAATATAGTCTTCTCTCTGGGTGACGGTTGGTGGTTATTACGTGAATGGTTGTGGGCGTCGCGCGGCGTCATAAAGTACTACCATTAACATTCCGTCTCGTAAAGCATGGCGGTATATTGTACGTTTAAGTTGTTGTTCGTTATTTCTCTTTTCGCGATGTTCGTACGGCGCTCCAGCAATTGCTATGAAATGTGCGAAAGTGGGCTAATTGGAAGCAGTATTATAACTTGGAACATTATTATTGTGTCAAATTATTGCAGGATAAAGTACACTAGATGACGTCGCAATAAAGAGAATTTCATGGTAGGTACTACATTACATGTAGCGGGCAAGATTTATGTACAAGCACTAAAGAAAGAAGTATAATTCAAGTAATTTTGATTGTTTTCTCAAAATAGTAATGATTAGTTGTTGTATTGGCTTTAATTGTATTGTTTTTGCAAATAAGCATTCTCAATGAGTTTTAAATTCTTACTTATTAATTTAAAATTAAATAACATTTTCTGAAATGAAAAGCCCTTTACACAAGTGGTTTATCTTCGTGTGGCATTAAACGTTTTATTAAAAATATTTATTTTAAAACTGTTTTTGTGTTGCGATCATGGACAAAGTATTTTGAAGAAAGACATGAAAATGTGATAATGAATAACAATAATTAAATCTTGCTTTTAGAAAATAAACATTTCAATTATAGCATTTTAAAAACAATTTAAGATTCTGATATATCATTTAATTCAGGATTATGGGATCAGTTTGTGTTAGATTATATTAGACATTTATTACATTTAAAATTTTAATTTTTGTTATAATATACTTAGTGTTATTATTCCTTGTAATTGAGTTATTCATTTGGACATCTTAATTCCGGAAACAAAAATGTGATTTACTGCACGTATGGTATTTTTGTGAATGAGACACAACATTAATAAATGTGAATTTACGTAATTCATTCACTATTAAAACTTAAGACTAACGATGTATGTTTTAATTTAAAAACAAGAATACAGTACGAACTCCAAATATCTTGGCTATCTAGTAAATTGTCAATGTCTTCAGAGTACTAGATAGTCATTGTTTGGATTTTTTGATAAAATACATACAAGTAAGTGGAGAGGAACATTTTGGTGGATCAAATAGAAATATGGCACGTAGTATATAGTACTTTGAGTGATCATCATGAGGGCCTTAAAATCGTCAAGAACAATGGAAGAATGTTGAAATTGAATTATTATCTTCCTTTTTCTTAGTATGTTATCGTACCACAGAGTTAATTGAACGTCTGCATTTAGTGGTCAGTTTTCCCCGAAAACCTTTGTGGCGAATTTCGTATATATTTGTTAAAAGTAACATTACTGACTCCTGAAGTAGATGTAACAAACGAAAATGCAAAGGAAATTAAATTGTATTCAGTAAGAAGGAAAATATAAAAAAATGTTATATCTTTAAAGATGAATAACTATTGTATGTGTTTTCATTTAAAAATGTGAAGAACGTAAATCATAATGAGTTTAAAATTGTAATTCGATTAAGTTACATCTGTAAAATAAAAAGAAATTCATTAACCGCAACGACTATTCAGAACTAACGAATTTTTCAATTATTGGGCTATGTTTATTATAGTTTTTTTATCAAGTACTGAGTACATCCGGGATTAAAAAATATATTTACAAGATTCGTCAGCGACATGAACACGTTATTTTTCATCATTCTCTTGCATGTTTGTAAAACTTGATGTTTGTTTGAAGGAACTGTAAATAAAATATGTTGATGCCCGGGAGAGAAAGCGACAATAATTGTGTAGTATTGCGTATTAACGAAAATAATTCTCTTAATAGTTCTTTCGGGTTTCAAAGGGAAGCTATAACATAAATTTCCGTCGTGTTGCTGTTTTGGTTTCGAACCGCACATGAAGCACATACAGTAAAAGGTTGGGGTCAACGATCTGTTAATGGAGTGCGTCGGAATTAAAGCGCGCAATTGTGCGAATACCAGCGTCGTTGAGGACCACAACACCACGGAGCGTGGGACCCCTCTGGGAGCCCGCACGGTGCCTTCCGCCCGCTGGCTCGCGGTCCGCCCTCTCGTCTTGCAGCTTCCTACCGGCTTAGGTGGCTCAGGGCATCAATTGAAGCGCTGGGAGCAATAACACGGTAACCCACATCAGGCTCGTTCTGCACCAACAGCGATGCTACCGTCAATAATAAACAAAACAAAAATTTAATTTTGTTTGAAACTTGGTTTTAAGAACCACTTGGCTTCACTCTTTCGAGAAATATATCCCAAGACGAAATCTTTCTATGCACGAGAGATTTCTAAGGCACTCTACATAATTCTTTTCATTTGTAAATTGTGGGTTCCCATGTTATTGCCTGCAACCCTTCAATTAATGTCACCGCAGTGTCTCTGACTAGGGTTCGAATCGCGACGATGCAGTATTTTCGACACTAACTTCATAGCTAGTTCGAATTCAGCCGCTATATGGAGGAGAATTCGAACGGCCGGCCGCTCTGATTGGCAGTTTTCCGTGGTGTCTCCGATCAACATCAGGCAAATGCCGGAGGGCCCCAGGCAAATACCCACGGTACTGTAGTAACAAACTGGCCACGGACCACGCGCGATCCTTCCTTCCTTCCTGTCTCTTGTTCTATTCACACCGCTTACTTATACACACACATTCACTATACCTCACATACCGGAGGCCAGTCGCGAGCTTCGAGCTTGTCGCAGCTGGGGCGGTGCCCGACTGGTGGGAGACACCTGGTTGGGGAAAATCACTCGCCGACGACTAGGTCGGCGCAGGTTGTCGCTATCCGGCGGTAGACCACCACCTCCCGCGATCAAGCTTACACTACTCTTACGGCAGTGGTGTCAATGTCTTCTACTGGTGGCAGTGGCACGCGTCGTGGCACCGTGGCATGCCATGAGCTTCTCTGCGCAACTAGCGTCGGGAAAGGGAACTATTACGAGTAGTAGTAAAACCGCCGTTTTACAATAAGGATGGCATTGTCTCTGGTGACGGGGTAATGAACTGCGTGGAAGAGCGATTTCGTTGTGGCACTCGTGCCACGGACTCCCGCTCGTGGCATCGACCTTGACAACACTGACTAATGACCTTAGAATTTAATGCGCCCGAAAACACTAACAATGCATCAATCCATCTTGCAGCCTCCCGAGCCGCTGAGCGAGGCGCCAAGAGCACCGCTCGGAGAGCATGGCGACACTGGGCGTGGTGTCGTACTCGGTGGGCGCCCACAATAAGATGCAGATCCTCCAGCAGTCGACGGCCAGCAACACGATGAACCACGGCGCGGAGCGCCGCGAGATCATTATTCTCCGCAAGAAGCCGCGCCCGCCGCCGCCGCCCCCCTCCGCGACGGAGGCGAAGGCGCCGCCGCCGCCTCCACCGCCTCCGCAGGCCCAGCAGCCGCCACCGCAGCTGCCGGGGCTGGCGCAGCCGGCGCCCGCCGCCTCCGCCCCCGGGCCGCCCCTGGCCCCGGCGCTCCTGCCCAACGGTGGCGGCGGCGGCGGAGGCGGGCGCGCCAGAAAGCGGCCCCCGGGCAGCCTTCTCGCGCGTTCGCACCAACCGCCGCCCAACGCCGTCGCCCGACGCAACGCGCGCGAGCGCAACCGGGTGAAGCAGGTGAACAACGGCTTCGCCACCCTCCGCGAGCACATCCCGGTGGCCATCGCGGCCGCCTACTCGTCGGGCGCCGGAGGCGGCGGCGACGCGGCGGCGCGCGGCGGAGGCGGGGGCGGCGGCGGCGGCGCCAGCAAGAAGCTCAGCAAGGTGGAGACGCTGCGCATGGCCGTCGACTACATCCGCAGCCTCCAGAGGCTACTGGAGATGGACGAGAACGACCCCAACACTTCCAATTCGTCCCTGGACTCCAACGGGTTCTCCTCCCCGACGGGCCACGGCGACGGTCGCCAGCAAGGGTACTACGACGGCAAGCACGGGGACTCGCCCGGTGTGGTCCTTCTGGACGAGGACGACGACGGGTCGTTGATCGATCCCGCGTCCCCGGACGTGACGACCCCGTCCCACTCCTACCATTCCTCCATGGCCGCCTCCGCCGTGGACCTGCAGCGGAAGGCGTACGCGGACGCGCCGCTGTACGAAGTGGACGAGAACCTGGCGCCGGTGATCGTGTCGCCCGGCAGCGCCCAGCACCCGGGGGACGCGCGCACCCTCAGCCCGGACATGCTGGGCGTGGCGCCGCATCTGGTGGGCGGCGGCGCCGGCGACCTGTACGGCTCCCCGTCGGAGCTCGCGTTGCTCCAGCGCGCGCCGCTGGCGGTGGCGCCGCCACCGCTGCCGCCGCCGCCGCCCACGACGGCGTCGCTGTCCCCGGGCGTGTACAGCGAGCAGTCGGCGTCGCCCGTGGGGGCGGACGGGGGTGGAGGCGGGGGCGGGGGCGGGGCGGCGGACGAGGCCGCGCACGGGGCGGTGTTCCTGCCGGCGTTCACCGGCGCGGCGCTCAAGGCGACGCTGGGCGCGGTGAGTGCGGCGGGGGCGTGCCCGCCCGGCCTGGCCGCCTACGCCCCCGCGCACGCCTACCACCACGCGGCGGCGCTGCCGCTCAAGAGGGAGAGCTCGCCCGCGCACCACGCCGCCCCGCCCCACGCGCACGCGCCGCACGCCCACGCGCACGCGCACGACATGATGGACATCATGGCGTGGTGGGAGCACGACGACCGCCTGCGCCACGTGCCGTCGTCGTCCTGAGGCTGCGACAGGTGAGCATCGCAAAGCTTTACCCATACATGTTTTTCCTTTCTGAAGAAAAATGTGTTTGTATAGTCATTGATGTTAATGTAGCTTCACCAAGCGATCGTTCGCTTCAGCTCTTTTTTGGTATTTGCGGGGGAGTATGCGGACGTAAGGGATGAACATGTTTAGAAATTTTATCGGATCACATCAGTAGTTTTTTTCGCTGGCGTTTACTATTTCTCGGGGCCAAAATTTCCTAGATTCCGTATGTTGGCATGCTTGTTGGTATCTTTATTCATGATTCAACTTTGTATAGTAAGCAGGTGGGTTCGGAATTGTGGAACTCAAGAAAACCTGCGCAGATTCGACTTCTCCCTCATATTGTATGTTAACTTCAGTTCTCACTGTTTTTTGTCGATCAAAAATTGAAAAAAATATTTTTATATTAATACATGAATACAAACTATACATGTACGGTTGGCTTAGAATTTAACTCAGCCTAACCCAACGATGTCGAATAGGGATATATTGGATATATTTCCTTCACAGTAGCCTTTTTGGGACTAGAATTTATTCAATTATTTGATCTCATAGCCTGATTCGACTTCACCAAACACGGAGAGCGTTTATCTTCAATATTCTAACTCAAATAAAAACTGGCTTAAATCTAATACTACAGTTAATTGTTTGACGCCATTTACTAAGGACTTACTTTGAATATCTATAGGCCGAAAAAAGCGTAAAGTGACTTGCGTCTTTCAAACTAAAAAGGTCCAATAAGTACTTATGTTTTTCCTTCGTAAGCTTGTTATTTTCTATCGTGTTGAGCTATTATTGACTTAAGCCTTTACATCACCCAAAAATATATTTTCTGATCAGAAGTAGAAAATCAGAAAAATCACAACATTTTAACTTATGCCCTTAATATCTGGATTAAAACAAACAATATGCTCTTCATCGTATCTAAATTGATATAAAATATGTATTGTGATATGAATTATTAATTGTCGTTGTTTCAATTATCATAATATTTTTCGTTTTTTTCGACTCCCAATACGATTTTCCGCTTCGAATGTTCAATATGGATTCACCATTTGTATGTTTTCTTCTAGTCAGACTCAAGCGACTACACGTCTTCTGGATAACCTCTTTCCAATTGGGATTTATATTCTTATTAATACTGTTGTTTTTTATAATTATTTAAAGTTCAAAAATGAACACTTCTTAGTCCTGTCTTCAACTACATACATCTGCATCAATGTCTGCATAAATTTTCTCTACATTTTCTGTAAACATTCCGCTTATGGTTGATAACTATACTGAGCCTCCAGGCTCGCTGTAACAGATTTCCATGCCTGGAATACTAAATGAACTTGCAGTTCTCGAATGGTAGGTGACAAATATGATTGATAAATATAGCATTTGTGACTAAACTCGTTTGAAATACGATATAGCATAAAATTACAATGTGTCTTGAAATACGATATTGATAAAAGAGATTATTCCATCTGCTTGTGTAAATGATGTTGAGTTACAACAGAGCATGAGTCCACTCTTTTGAACAATGGCTCATGTGTTTTCTAAAAGATGTACTATAACACAATTCGTTTCTCGAAAATTTACTTGATATCGCTTGCGTGAGAGTAATCTTTGCACAGTATCTTCGACGTAATAACAAGTACAGTAAATAATGCATTATATAGTTTCCTTTGTACTTTGTTGTTGGTATTGTTGTTAATCTTCATATTATTAAAATTATTATTATTATTATTATTATTGTTATTTTCGCGTTCTTGTTGGCATAATCGATTCAAGAGACTTATTTATGGTTTTTATTTAGAAACACAGAAACTTCTAATTTTCCAACCCTTGACATCCCTATTTTTTAAGATTTTGAAAATCAATCAACATACGTAGTTTTTCAGAAAATATCACTATTAAGTTAAGGAATTCCTCTTAATACAGTCATGTCTTCTGTACATAGTAAGATGTGCGCAATTTGTCATAGCTTAAAACGTAATTGAAAGAAATTTCTTTCGCTTCTTCAAGTACTTTTATGTCACAGTGCAACGCTTGAATTTTCCGTAGTATTTTTAACATTCTCTGACGTACAACCTCGCAGCTACGAGAACTTACTGAATGAATGGACGATACTTCATGATTCACGTGGCTTCCTATCTCATCCTTTGAAAGCGATATCTGGAGCGCTTACTACCTCGCTCAGGGGCGTGGAGAAACATCCGGAATCCGGTTCCTTTTTTTTTCCATCCTTCACTTTCGTTGGATTTTATCTCGCAGCCTCGTAGCACCTACTGATCTCCACCACCGGCGCCTTTCGCCCCGGAGTGTGACAAGCCCGTGTTTATTCCCGACGCAAAAACATCTCGGGGCGCATGTGAAAAGTACTTCAGCAGATAGCACAGAAAGAGGAAACGGCTCGGCGGAGTACGCGCGCCTGTTTTTTTGCACTTAGAGCAGTCCCCCAACAGATTAATTGCTTTTTCGTTTCTCATCGGTAATGGCAACGAGATGTCCTCTATAAAGGACTCTTTTGAGAGCTCCAGTGGTGCCGAAAGGGCTGGCGTGCATGAGGCAATTAACACTAGCCATATACATGGGCCGCCTAAGTGGCATAATTGTGCTGCACAAAAAGATCGGAATGCATTCTCTCCGCGAGGATGGGGCCGGAGCGCCGAGCAACTCCGCGGGGTTTTGTGGCGAGCCGCCGCGCCGCCACCGCCAGTGCCGCTGCGGTCTGAGCGGGGGATGGACGCGCGGGAGTGGGCGAGGGGAGGCAGGAGAGGGGCGCGGGGGTGGGGTGCCGGCCGGCGGAGATGTGCTCGCCTCTGGGCCGCTGGCCGATGCCCCCGCCCTGTCTCGCGAGGGCTTTGGAGCTCGAGGTGCGGAGATCAGTGGCGGATCCCGGGGGGGGGCATGACCCCCCTCCCAAAAGGCCTAGAGGTTTCTTTCTTTATTTGACGAAATTGATTTACATGTTTATTTATATTAGAATTATGTAATTGTTTAAACAATAATATTGTATACAATCATATTTACTCCACAAAAACAATCTACAATGTAACAAATATGTGTATTATTTAACAAAAATCTTTGATGTTCCCCCCTCCCAAAAAAATGATCGGATGGATCCGCCCCTGGCGGAGTTGAGATGAGGCAGGTAAAAGGTTTAAAGAATTGCTATCAGTTTGCTTCTCGACTGCTAGCTGCCATGCAATGTGATGTTTATTGTTTCCTTTGGTCGTTTTATATGCGTATGTAACAAAACTTGCACCAACGAAAGTATTCCAAACGATGTATATTAATTCTATTGTATTTGACTAGCTTGGCGGGCTAAGCTGTATTGGAGCTTCGTAAGAATCTCTAGTACTTACCAAGTACACAAAGAATTCAGAGCACTAAGTGTTGGCCTAGGGCTAAGTTGAAACCTCTTTATTCTCTTTTTATTTTGTTTTCGGTTTATTTGTATTATTTGTTGACAACTTATTCTATGCTTTTTAATGATAGACGTCGGCGATTCGCGCAGTTGAGATACTGTAATAAATCGATATAATTATGTTCACACTTTACTCTAAAATCAGTTTAAATTCGAAGTAATTAATCTGGAATAAAAGGACCAATAATAATTTAAAGAAATACATATATATTACATTAAATTTGCGCAATCTGTGACCAAATTATATATTAAAAACTTTACTAACATTAGAAGCATTATGTACGGAAATCAAGAATTAAAACCTTCAGTAGAATGTTGCCGCATGCGATCTAGTTCCCTGACTAGACTATCTAGATAATCTGAATGTTGATAAATAGTCCCGCAAAAAGGAATATGTTACTTTAAAAATATGACCCTAGCGAGTAAAAACGGAATATCTTGTGGAGAAAAAAAGAATGCAACAGGGGCGTTAGAGAGAGTATGTGAATTTTACAGTGCCTACAAATGATAAAAGGGGAAAACATGTAGGTGATGTACTAACGCATTTCAATTGGTGCTCTAATTTTCCCCAAAAAAATACCAAAGCGTGAGTGTCATTTCTTTTCCAGCCAGTGACCTGCAGCAATATAGTTAGAGTTGGATTCTCTTCTGATTTGCGGCTTCGTGGTTCTTTAATCTTCTTGGATTTGTTGGGAGAGTCTTATACCAAAAAATGCATATAAATCATTGTGGTAAGAAACCCAGTGGCGTTCTGTAATACCCGAAACGTTGTGGTCTCTCCAGTTGTGGAGAGATTAAGCCTTATGTCTACTTCTTACGGCGTATATGTGAAATTTTGACAAATACTGTTTGACAATCCTTTGAATTCACGAGTTATGAAGAGCTGTTATGAAAGAGGCGCTTCCTCTAGATCCTGGAGATCCCCTTCGCAACATAACCGTATCCACTCCTGGAACCCTCTGGAGTGTATTAATGAAGACTATTCTTCGGGAAGGGGTTGGCGGTTGAGCGAGGGCGGCAAAAAGAGTGGGATCAGCCTCGGTAGGAGCCGCCCACGTGTGTTATGAGAGCGTGGAAGACCATGTGTGTATGTGTGTATACGTGTGTGCGTGTGGTTCGGTGAAAGCCCCGAAGGGGTTGACAGGACTCTAATGCTGCTACCACCACTGATGCTGCTCCTCCGCCTATCGCCTAGTTGCTTCCGATGGGATGCACACATCCAAAGCTGTAATTAGCTGCGATACACTTTAAGAATTGCATGGAAATGAGAGTCGACATTCAAATTGATTTCACGCTCGGGAGTCCCAGATAAGACAAGATGGATCGTATTCACGGGAATGGTTTTTGTACCGGCGACGTAAGAGGCGTTGCAACTGATAAAAACATGTTCCCTCGTAATTTCTCAAAGTCAGTCTCAAATAATACCACCATAGGCCTGCTTCTTTCATTGTCCTTGCTTTACGAGTTCTTAGGGATGGAGTGTGTAATAAATTCATGCTCCTTTAATGGTTTGTTTAAGAATATTTATAGCTAGCATATATTGCGTGGCTAATTCCCATATTCACTTATGTTTCTTATTCCGGTATCTGCTTATTCATCTTTATTTTTATCTATAAATCCCTGGTATATTTCTTTCTTATGACATTCTTCCCAAAATTCATGTGTAAAACGCTTTTTCTTCGGATTAGACCACATGACATATGGTATAATTAAAAGCGCAAAAAGAAGAGAAGAAAATTGATAAACGCCCCAGCTATGACGTTCCGAAACTGAGCAGTTAAGGAGTGCACTCAAAACAAAGCATACAACGAAAACAACACAATTACCATTAAATACCATTTGGTGCAGGATGTGGCGATCTTAATTGAAAACGGACTGTATCGAGGAACAAAAATGCAGTTAAAGCGACAGTTTTTCTTTCGGGTGCTGAGGGAAACCGGTTTCGAATTTGTCAGTAGCTGACGCTTCGGGTAGTTTATTGATGAAATTCCTGCTTCAGTTCGATGCCCTTTGCCAATTTAAGAACATCAATCGCGAACAATGTTACATACAGTAGGAATTCCTTTTTGTAAACAATAACGAGAATAAAATGTTCCGTTAGCAAGAGCAACATTAATTAGTTGTAGAACGTATGTTTTATGGGAATTTCTACGTCTTTTCCAGAGAACTGATCTCGTTAGATACTCTTTCTCTTCGATTGAATTTAAAATAAAGAGGAGAAAATGTTTCTTTTTCACTTCTCTTGTTCATTTTGTGGTTCGCCTCATCATTCAAGCCCACGGAATGAAACGAAAGACAATAAGACGTCGTTTACGAAATATGTTCCTTGTACTACATCATCACAAAGTTCGCCACAAAAAACTAAAACATCTGTTCGAATTATCTGTGGAACGTGAGTGATAATGTATGTTACCATATTCGTCTTGATTTTTCGACCAACTCTTTGCACTCTTCGTTCATCCCATTTAGAATATACTAGCAAGAGGAGTTAGTGAGTTGAATTAATCAGCTACAAAGCAGTTTTATCGATACCCTAGTGTCTGACTTCGAACCTCAAATACGAAACTTTCCATTGCTTGCTTCAAATGCTTGTATTTACAAATATTACTGGTTTAAAATTATATTATACACCGGAAATGGAGAAAGTTACATGCATTGAAAAGTATGTAAGGTCGTAAAAAAACGTCCGACGACGTTAAAAATACAATTTTATGTTTCTGCAGCGTAAGACTATAAATTAGGAAATAAAAACTCTTTGTTATATGACACTCTACAAACATTCACAATTTACCATGCTTCGTTTCTTGTTAATTATTGTAATCTGTCCTGGCATGTCTTACTTACTTATCTATCTTTTCTCGGCAAATAATTATACATTACTTCCAAAGATCTCTTTCCATGGAGTCCATTGTTTGTCTATTCATCACTGCGCGAAGTATACTTAACATGTCATTTCAGCTAGAAACGTTAGTTACCTCATGAGATAAACTACTAGTTGACATTAAGGTGGATCAGCAACTATCTTAATTTTTTTCCGCACACGTTTTGCGAAATATTAATGCCTCTCTCAAAACGTTTTTTATCCCATGTTACATATTGATCTTTGTATTGTGGTAAGAAAGGTATTTTAAGGTAATAAGGGCATCCTATACGTGAGAAATGAAATATTGATTTTTATATTCGAAATTATCCATAATAAATTTGCTAGATTTATTTTCTCTCAATTTATTATGCTACAGATTACCCTACTCTGTATCCAGCCGACAATTTACACTAGTCAGCAAATCTTGTTCCCTAAAAAACATTAGTAAAAATAAAAACAAACCATGGTACCCAATATACGCATATAGTATGCTCTATATCTGGATTTTAAATAAAAGATATTTCTACATTTGCTACGATAAATTACATTTCATTATCAAACCGTCGCATATAGTTGTGTAGTAGTGCAGTATCCTTAGGCAGTGTTTGAATCACATGCATCATTACGTATTGTGGTCTCGTAAGTGCGCCGGCGGAAAGCCAGTCCGCGCGTGCCACGGGGGCCGAGGGAAGGGGTGGCGCGCGCCCATTTTAAGGTGCGTTCTGTAATAGCAGCGCTGCCCCTCGCTCTTCCTTCAGCCGGCCGGCTGGCTGGCTAAAAAACGCCCCAGGCCTAATACGCAGTTAGGGAGGAAGAAGGTCTGCCGGGCCGGACAATGACTGGCCTCACGCAGCTGTCCGCCACCCCCCCTCTCCCCCCCCCGCCACCCAGACCGTCCTCTTCCCCGCCTCCCGCTACCGGCCGTACCCCCGCTCGCGAGATCTTATCGCGTTTCGTACATCTTAAAATTGTAATTGTATAAAATGCGCCTGCCCTGGGAGCTCACCTCTTCCCCGAGTCCTGTGTCGACGGCGCAGGCATTACGTTTCTCGTCACGTGAGTGGATTCATTTCGAGAGCTGTAGACGATCATCAGTCGACGGATGCCCCAATCGACGGCGGAGGAAAAAGCCGCAAGGCACCGACTTCGTTCTTAAGGCGGTTCGTTATGATATACTGAAAGAACGAAATTCGCGGACGACCAAAAACCAAGACGTAATGGAAAATGCCCTCCGGAAGTGCAGGTGGGTATCGTAGTGGCATATCTCTCCTTGGAATTACGCGAAACCCGTTGTTAAGTGAAGACGCTGCTAGAAGAACACGATGTCGTGATCGCATACTAATTCATTATCTAATTAGTTTTTGAATCGTCATCCTGCTTATGATGTCCAAAGGTTATTCTTACATAGCAACATGCACAGGCATGCTGAGTTAACAGCGGGCAAGGCGTCGTTCCTGGTACTCTACTATTGTAAAGTTGTCCAGGGGACTGTTGGGCGGCGACTTGCATTGCTGCTTGGTCGCTAACAAGTCCTCTCGTCACTTCCTGTTTGTGTTGAAACTCCGCAGCCACGCAAGTCTCTTTGGAGATACATTGCGGCTGTAGAAGTATTTCGTTCTTTTTTTAGATCGGGTGCGGAGAAAAGCGAAGAATTTTGCTCACGAGACTTCTCTCGTTGAAAAAAACAAACGTAGACATTTTTGTCGGAAACACTTTCTTGAAAAATTTTAATTGATTAATTACGAAAATATTTGCTCTTATTTACGTCTGGTATTATAATTACGGTATGTTATAAGTACTGGGCGATCAACATAATACACAACACGCATTTTATTAATAATAAGCGTTTTATTTTAATTGAGAACTATTTTTAATAAACAGCTAATATACACTAACGCGCACTAACACAAATGTAAGAGTATAGGTCTTTGAACATAAAAGGTGATAAATATTATTTCTGTATTTTGCCTAGGTACATGCAAGTTGAATTTTTGTGCGTTGAGACCACATGTGGAACGGTACAAAGGAACGTCACAAATGAAGTTTTCTCCCTTCCTCTACCCAGGATGATTAGTGACGGACGAAAAGCATTATACAAGACCGGAGAGCAAATTATACTAAAGTGGTTTTCAATAAAATAATTCCATTTATTTCACGTCATCCCGCCCGTAACGAAGCCTTATCTCGGCACGTATTTACAGTTATAATCCAACCCACTTAACGTCTCAATTATGGATTTCGATATCGATGTGGGCCGGGCCGGGCCGAACGGGCGCGCGTCGCGGGCGAGGAGGAGGAGGAGGCGGCGGCGGCGGCCGAAGCGACGGCGGCGGCCGTCAAGAAACGGCCCGTCCGCGTAAAAACGGGTTTGGGCGGCAGATGCGTCCACGCAGCAGACACGCGCCGCCTTCGCCGCCGCCGGAGCGGGCTCGCGACCGGCGCGCGTTCAGCCGGCCCTCCCCCGCCCCCCGGCCCCTTCTGCCCGTCCCCCGCCCCACCCCACCCGCCCATTGCCCGCCCCTCCCGCGCCGCCTAGGTTCGTGCTCCCGCGAACCGCCGCCACCGCGCCGTCGTAATTGCCTCGCGTCTCTCGCCTCCCGCGTCTCGCCGCTGCCGCCGCAGCCCTCTTTGCGACTACCCTGGCTTTCGTCGCTGTCGGACAAGGGCGGTCCCACTATTTTATAAAAGAAGAGCTATTTAGGGACAACATTTTTAAGAAAATTATAGGAAATGACTTCTTTAGTTGATTTTTATTTGAAAAACTATTATATTACTTTCAATTTTCATAGATTATTCTACAAATTGAAATAAAATGTATATGACAATTTGCAAATCCTTGAACTATAGTACTATTCTAGTGCTATTTGAGTCTTCCTCTCTAATCTATTGTATAGCGAAGAAAAGTACTGGACGTCAACAATACGATCTCAATTTCTTTGTGTTGATACTACAATTTAAAGTCAGTCACAATTTAAATTACTATGTATTTCTACGTTAATTGTTAATATCAGTCACGCCCAATTAGGCTTATACAGCTTAACTTACCCACACACACCCTGCTGCGAAGACGCATACTTACAAGTGTGGGTTTTATTAATAATGTATAATAATGAAAGTCATTCCATATCTCAACTAAATACAACTTAAATAACTATATATCAAGAAATAAAATTAAATTTAAATCCAGTATAAATGAAAAATTTTGTTAAGAAAACATCATATCGTGTGGACACTAGATCTAGACCCCACTTAGAAAATCTTTTTTGGGTCACTGGTTAATATTATTAAAATAAAGTTACAATATATTTTGAAGCATACTTATTGTTCAATTATATTTTAAATTTCTGTACATTTCCAAGACTTGTGGACGTAGCCCCCTCCCCCATTGCCACCCTTTGCAGTTGTCTTTGCTGTTGACGTTTTCGTGTCCACTCCCCCCTGCCTTGGTCACAACCGACGCTGACGTCAGCAGGGGATATTTATTTATATTTCGGTCAAAAGAGCAAAAACTGCGTATGACGTTGCAGGAAGAAGAGTTTCGCATTGCGTGACCGCTGCTTACTCCCGTCAGGAACACCTCTTTTAATTTCGGGCTCGCCCGAGTCTATCCTGTTTGTGTTGTCTTTCTATTTCCTATCGTCTTCGTCTTTTCAGTATCTCTGTTGCTAAGTTCATTAGTATCTGTATCGGTAACATTATTACAATGTTGCCTTCACAATTACTTCCCTAGTTTCAATATCATGGTGGCTGCCACCAGCACCAATGCAATTTCGGGCGCCTTTATTATCACGACTGTCGACGACAGCAGAGAGGACAACTCAGTGTTGTACTTCAGTTGTCACTATCGTTGTCATTGTGATCATGTCACTTACTATAATACTGTTGCCATTTCATTTTCACAAATATATCCTTATTCTGACACTGAAACTGCCGATACAATCATGTCAGATGAATAAACGTGATCTATTGAAACTATAAGAGATTTGCCTTTGCAAATAGTTATTACTGCATGGGAGAAACTGCTTTGTTATCAATACTTGCCAAAACGGTCGTTTCTCTCTATATTCAGAATTCAACTATAGATTATAGATTGGGGTAGGGATACCAGAATTTAAGAAAACGTGCACAGCATACACTTTTCCTTATAGTAGGTCACACAGTTTTAACCGCTTTTGGCGTTAAATAAAGTAAATAAACCGCCACTCACATCTCCACCCACCAGTACTATCATTACCGCATTCATCATTGTCATCAACACCGCCGCCATCACCGCCACCACCATCATCTCGACCCTCGAACGACTTCCACTCCCGTTGCCACTGGCAGCACTACCTTCTCCGCCTCCTGCGGTACCGCCACGGGGAATTAAAGGAGTAATTAACACCCACCTGCCGGCCGGGGCGACGTCGGCGGCAGCGGTGGCGGCACGTGCGCGGCGCACGACGCCCTCCCCCTCTCCCCCCTCCCCTCTCCCCGTCGGTCCCGCAGCGTCGCGCCGCGACGCCCGCCGCCACCGGTCGCCTGCGTCCGGCCACCCGCCTACCGGAGTAGCTGGACTCTTCGAAGTGGGTTCCGCCCAAACTATTTAGTGTACATTCATTTCAGACCGTCTAGAAAGTGACGCACGCTTACGCAGTATTCGGACTTGTAAGTTCAATTTTTTTTTTCAACACCAGCCTGGAAACGTGCCGAAGTCCTTTCCGTACTAATACTGGAATTATAGCAATTACAAACCAAAATACTTACCTACTTCCGAAGGGAAACTAGTGGTGCTAGAACCTGTAACAAGAACTATACCACAGCTTCTGGGTTGATGGCCCCCATCTCGATCAGGTTTTTCGTCCAGTTTCCCTGATCCTTTGTGCAAATGCTGAGATGATCCCTTGTTTTGCTTCTGGACATAAATGTAACTTCATTCTTTGTGCACGTCTTCTGAATTTCAGTCGGAAATATAGTTATTGAAATTATTGTTTTCCATATTGTCGCGGCAAAAAGTATTATTCTTTGAAGAAGAACATGAGGGTTAAGGGCACAAATTTACAGATAATTTACCTTTGGAAATATATTTATTATGTAGGAGCGAATATTTTTGTCTACAGAACTCGAAAAAAAACGCCCTTTTTTCTGTATTCAAAATTCGACTAGAATATGGTTTAGGATAGAGATCACAGAATTATGAAAACGTGCACAAATTTCACTTCTCCCCATAGCTCGTCACACACAGTTTTAAACTGTTTTTGACGTAAATAAATAATTACGAATAATGCTTCTTATCACATTACGCTCAATGATGATAGTGAGAGAAATGTAATGAGATAATACACGTAAAATGTAATGAGATTACTCGAACGTTGTAATTAATTTGAATTATTTTGCGACGATTACGTATTTCGATACAAATAGGATAATCATTTATATTTACCGAACAAACAGGATGTTTCTTTATATCTGTCCGAATATGAATTGAGATGGGAAACAAAAATTATGTTGATGCAATAGTGTGGAAAATAAGTTATATTTTTATTAACACATTTTTGTAGATATTCATGTTTGAAAATCCATAGATACTCTGCTTAAAAATTTATATTCTTAGGAAATTAGCTGCCTCTTAACTAATATAGCAGTTAAAATGAATTGGTGGTGTGTGGTGTAGATCTTGTTTCTCGTGTTGTTTTAGGATTTCCTCTATCACATTTTTAACTTGCATACTGGATAGTCCTCATGAAAATGTTGGTGTTCTCGAATCCAAGGTGATCTGGCGAATCCGACCAGTCCAAGAATATATCTAAATTCTCCACACTATTTCCAGGAACTCTTTGGAGTACTGAAAACAAGTTTCTTGATTTCTTAAGAACATAGGAGGTATATTGTGTATTGAATCTACAGACAAGGTATTCCTCAAGACCTTTTGTATCGAAAACAAACGAACAAAACAAAACACTTTCCAACGTGATGTTATCTGGTTGAAGAAGTACCACGTACAAGTAGGAAAAATACTGAAATCTGGTGAACAATGCCCGTTAATAATAATGTAAATAATATTAATTTATAATAATAATAATAATAATAATAATAATAATAATAGTAATATTTTCCTAAGTGGGGATGATTAGGCCATTGTGTTTCCTCTTCTGCCTAATCACTTTAATATTTACAGTATTTTAAATATAATTTAAAAATAGAGTTGATCAAACTTTTACATTAACTTTAGGAGATGTACACTACGAACAATACGAACGTGCGCCTAAGTGAGTTAGTGAATTCACAAGTTTTTGTTTTTATCGCAATTTTATTCAATTTATTCGGAGCAATTGCCAGGAATTGATCCCAGTTATTACATGAGAGTATTTCCTTCAAGCCAGGGTGGACGGCAAGTCAAAAAGCATTTGAAGGGGCCCAGGTTTTACTTCCTCCCCCTACGTACGTCATATACAAAGTTTGCTGATTTTTTTCACTATAAATAAAATAGCGAAGTATCATTCTAAAAAATGTATTATTTTTTTAACGAATATATGAGGGAAGGGGTAAGAACTTAAAATGCCCTCCATCGGAAATAATTTCGGGATCCATCGAATCCGAGAAAACAAAACAAAACAGAACAATAAGCTGACTGAAGGCCGGGGACATTGACAAAATAGGAAAAGGAAAACAATTACTGAAAGTGAAAGCATATAAACAGTGCTAAAAGTAAACGTAACTCAGCTAAAACAAAACACATAAAATCACTGCCAAACGAAACTGTAATCATTTAGCGAATATTTTTGGCGGCGAAGAAGGTTTTCTTTTCATCTTGAATAAATATAATATCATAGGGTAAATGGCTTGGTAATTTAAAAAATATTTAATATAAATTTTGTTTTATTCTTTAATTTACAGCTTTTGTTTTTTCGTGATTTGTCCAACACATGTGGGTTATTTGTTACATTAACCTTTTTGAAAAATGAATTCGTCCTGATATGGAGAGTGATATTTATGATGATGTAATAATAGCTTTCAGTACAGATTAGTATTGCAAATTGTCGGTTGTATAATGGTTTTTGTCCAAATATACTCTTCTTAAATGAAAGTATTTTAAGACACTTAGTTTTATATTAGAGAAAATAAGGAGTGAATCGTTAAATGATTAAATATCCTATTCAATGTCTTTTAATTTCGAAGTTGTGATGGCACTGCCTTGGGCCCTTCCAAAATTGTTTCGACGATAGGTCAGTTATTATCTACATTAAAACAATCTACGTTTTGGCATGTGTGTTCGTGAATACTGCCTTATTATAGGAATGTCTGTCACGCAATTATTTTATTGCATAAAAACATCCTTATCCAACATTACCATTAAATGGAAAAAAACTCAAATTCCTTAATTAATTAACATATTTTTAGAATATTTGTTTCCATATTTCTTCCTCCTTTCATTTTTTAAGATGTTTTAAAACACCACTTCCGAAATTTTTTCGCAAATATATATAAAATTGTTTTACATTGAATTATAAAATAATGTCAATAACGAAAATTGCCCTTCAGCGATTAAAAACACTAAGAGGTGTAATATAATTGCCATTCCAGCTACGGAGGTTGGATGTGCATACAGAAGAGGGATACTCATATGAACAAAGAAGATTGTTTTAAAATCCATTCTTTGAACACTGTAATTATTTCAAACATTTTCTAATGCGATTAATCAACTTTGATTGACCCTTTAGGTTTCAATTTGTCTGCTTTTAAGGAAGTCTATTATTTTTGTTTCTAAAATAACAACGTATACATTTCCTTCATTATGTTTATTTTTTTTCACTCTAGTTTTTTATCTCTCAAATGTACTAATAAGATAAATGTGATTCACATGTTTTGTATATTCTCTAGATGTAGTCATTGACTCTTCCAACTTTAAATTGGTTAAATTTTCTGGTAAGAGAAAAAGATGGGAAATGTGTTCTTTTGAGTAATAACATTTTTTTAAAGACTCGTATGGAATTACTGGGGCCCTTGAAATATAAACTTAAAGAAATTAGACTTTCAAAAGATTTTTAATAAATATGCTTCAAAACTACATATTTTGTAAATGTATTGAATTTAAATGTACAGAAAACGTTGAATATTTTTAAAAGTTTATATTTTAAACGTTGGCTAAGACTTTAAGTTCAAAATTGTATCACGCTCATTAAACGATTTATTAATAAAATCTAGAGGACTTTTACTACGCAAACATTTAGAAGTTATTCATTTTCATCGATTGTTTATTTATTCTAAATCTTCATGTATAAAGATAATTTATCTGGATGTAAATAATATTAAATACTGACAATCCAATGGGTTTCGTCAATTTTTAGTAATGAAAATATGATGCCTGCGATTTGAAAATGATTCGCGGGAATATTTTCCGGAGACGCCTTGCTAAAAGTTCATGTAGTAGACTTCCGCGAAACACTTCAGACTCAGACCTCATGGGATCCCCAGGCCAGTAGGCCTGGCAGTTGGTAGGCCCCGTCGCCCGGGGCCACGGAGCGCTCCAGGGTCTTCCGTGGCCCTTCCCCCTCCCTTCCCTTGAACGCCACGCTCCTGCTCATCTCCGTTCTAAGTGTACTTTATTAATATTGTGAAAACACCGACTGACAATCAGTCCATCTGCCCTAATAACAGGATGAGTGGAATTTTTAAATCCACGCACGTTCTACTGAAATGGGAGGATTTCGGGTTTTCGTTTAGTCTGTAATTTCCAGCTTTTAAGAGAGGGTTATGGGTTCAAGTAATCTATAACAGATTGAAGACATTCAATAAAAAATGTATAAACGGTGAGTATAAGATGGCAACGTTGCATTTGCATTTAGGCAACGAGGCTAGCTGGGCACGCTTCTATTCAGGATCGGAGCGACAAAGAAAAAAATAGAGGCTTTTCATTCTAAGGCTGGAGGGGGCATGCGCGTGCTTCAAGCTTCCCTCCCTTCTCCTCCCCTCTTCTCCGCTACCTTTCTGTGTATAGCCCTCTCCTTCTGCCCGTCTCTTTCGAATTGCCGCAACACTCCCAGCCCTGACCAGGAGTTCCTTCTTTTAGTGCTACCTACCTCGGCCTTGGATCTGCTGTTCCTAAGTTGGCCCAATCCCATACAGTTCTTTCTACGTGGAATAATGGATGTCGAATCTGCATAAGTACAGCCAGTATATTCATAATTAAGTTTCAAGCGTTATTGTTTTTTTTATTCAGTTTATTTATTATCTTGTACAGAAGGAAGAAACTATGTTCTGGATCTCTTCTGTTACAATAGATCAGTAATGTAGTCCCCCCCCTACAAACGGAACACACATTTACTACATACTACTGATCCGAAAAAATAAGTTGCGATTCGGGAGGTGCCTCGCTGCAGAGGTTGCACACCCATGGAATGACGAAATTAAGTATAATAATTGTTATTAATGTGATACTTAACCGTAATCGAAACAACCGTCCAAGAAATGAGATAAACAAGCCTCTGAAGGTTTATCGTGTACCTCGAAAAAAGGTGAAAACGCCAAAATAAGTAAGCGTGAACTCCGTTACATTACACATGCCTAGATAAATTCAGTATTTGCGTTTCCGCAGTGTTGAATTTTCACTCTACGTTTTTGTCACGTTGCAAAAACATCTTCCTGTATAATGGTGGCAGCACATATTACACGCGAATTTTCCTTCATCCATAACACCACAAGAAAGTTTATAGTTCACTCAGGCGTCGGTCTCATTCACTTTCATGCACAAGAAACTATTGAGTAAGATCAGCTTTACGAGCGAGAGAGATGCAAGGCCTGGAGACCCCGCTACCTACCTTTCAGAGCAGAAGCGTATGCAAAAAGAGTAACTCCCTTCCTCGAACCTCGAATCTCCCGCGGTCCTGTTCCGTGAAATCTCCGGTCGACATAGGATTTCTTCTGTCACGGAGCTTCAAACGAGCCGAAATGGACCGTGGGTTTTCTTGATTGCTTGGAAGACGAGCTCTGCTCTTCGAATGTACTACGGCCACGAACACTGCATTGCCTCGTGACCCTTTCCCGCTGCCTACGAAACGGTTCAGGATTACAGTGCAACATTGCAGATGAACCACGGAAAGCCTATGTGATGCGTAGAATACGTATTGGAAATGCCATGAAATACTAACCACACTGTTTTGTTAACGGAAAAAGATACGTCACTTTCGACAAAGTTTCCGGGGAGGAAAATGATTAGTAACACATCAGAAGAAATATTTTAATGTTGTGAACGTTCTAAAAAATTTAAAATCACCTAGTGAAGCGGAAGATTGTTCTTGTTAGTCTTAAATTTGGTTAAATGTTTTAATTTTTAACCAATCCTTGAAGTTCTTTCTCCTCATTTTATTGTTGTAATGATTAATTTATTTTTGGCGATATATTCAAAAGTTTCAAGAAAAAGAAAATAAGTATTTTCTTTGGCAATTCCTGCGTACTTGTTTATCATGCATATGGAAATTTTATTTGTTCAGAATTCAACGTTTCATATAGAAGAACACATCATTAACAAAAGAACCACCGAATCCATATTGCAATGCAGCGAAACAGGTGCAAGGCTTTCCAGCGAAACTACATGAGAGTGCATATCACGTTTCGTGCGTAAGGCAAGAAATCGTGTCTTTTCAAAGAGGCAGAAACGCATTTTTAACAAGAAGTACACATTTTCTTTTATTACTGCTTCACAGTGCGAGGGAATTCACGTACTCTCCGTAGCTTCCTGTAGTGATTGGTGGAATTTTGAAGAGAGGCGTCAAAATATAATTTCGTTGCCGGCTGACTACTCAAATTCTAATATCGTCTTCTCTGAAATGTTCGTTACATAACCTTGAGAGGACTTGAGGACAGAGACACTTTCAAGGAACGCACCATGAGGGACCTGCATCCTCGTTAGAACGTACGGGCAGGCGCTATCACCAGCATACGGGTACCAATACCGTTTCTTTAACGTCTCGTCCGACCGCACAGCGTTCGCGCCTCCAGGCAACAACTCGGCCGGCTGGCCATCTCCTTCTCCCCCCCACCTTCCCCTCACCGCCCGCACCGGATGTAGTATGTAGATTTCCTTTTGTGGCGCTGAAGGAACAGAATTTATCTTCGAGCTCGCAATTACTTAAACAATGCCCGTGCACGAAGGTTGTCCATATGCGGATGTGAGAGCCACGTATCGAATTTCTGGTTCCTCCGCACGGTCTTCCAAAGATAAACCTTCTGAATTGGGGATAAAAAATGGAGCAGATTACTGTTTTGATTGTGTGATGAAGGATATAAAGAGAGCTCCATTGCTCTGCTGTCCAAAAAGAGAGCAGATCGGAGGCGATGGCGTGGAGTCGGGAGCAACGTCGTTATCAGGTGGTTGACGTGTGCTTTTTCTCCACCGATCTCCCGTCGAGGCGACAGTATCGCTTTTTGTCGTCCGTGAAGCGATAGTTCCGCTGTTCTGGGCGTGTGGTGGTGTGGGAAAGAGCGAACGTGAAATTTCACCATGCGGCATCAGCATCTGCAGTGACAAGAAGAATCAGAAATTATAATTAACACAGAATATTTATAAGTGTGTAATGTACTCGAAAAAATTGTATTTTTTTCTTCTGTACTCTTCCATTTAATAAGTTATCTTTGTTTACAAATACATACATACGTTTGTTTACGAGACAGTATTTACCCTTATCTTAAGTCCAGTTTCCCTTATCCACTGAACAAATGCTGAGATGGCCCTTTTTTTCTGGGCATACATAGTTTCACTCTGCGCGATTTTTGTGTTCCCCTTCTTTTGCCAGTAGGAGTAGAATCGGGAGGGTGGATTGTATTTGTTAGCAATACTATAAAATCTAATCTGTCGTTCATTTACCGATGCAAATACATATAGTACGTTTTGTGTAACTGGGGGCGAACATCTTCTTTTTTTTAAATTCTGCTAACCTGGCTTTGTCGGTACCATCATTGATCATTTAACTAAGAGTAAAAAGGTGGGGAAGAGATTCTGGAACTTAGATAATGTGCGCATATTATACGTCTCCTAAAAACTTCACTTACAATTTCTTCTGTTTTTAACAAGAATAAATCGAAATCAATTATACAAATAGGGTAACATCTGTGATGACATGGCTTTTTATCCCGAAAACTATTGTGGTGAATACATGAAATCTTGTAAGAAAGATGAAAATCTTACTAGGAATGTAGATCCTAAATTATATTTAATTTTTAAATATTTCCAGGGGTTCATATGTTTGCAGGATCCAATGATCCAGGGACCCAGCATTTCAAAATGTGTATTGTAAAACCTGTTACGACATATTTGAGGCATATTTAATGACACAACAAATGGGTCTTATGTTTTGGAAAACTCGTTTTAACAAAGGTCTCAAATTTTTACGTACAATTTTACAACAAATAACCAAATTATCTTCTTTAAACATGCTTTCCCACCACTTTCTGTGTAATATAAGTTAGTGTTCAAATTTGAAATTTTATTTCCTAAACATTACTGAAGGAATAATATACTATATTTCAGGAAGAAATATACTTCGTATCATATTTCGACTTCACGATTTCAAGCTTATAGCAAATCGTATGGTATTTCTTTACAAAGGGGAGCGTACCAACAACTGACAATCTATGCCTGATATCACGAAAAGCCAGAAAAAATATAAATTATCCCGTTGTTCTGTTTTAACAGCATTAATAGAATAGAAAGAAATACTAGCTGCCAGAGAGCTTTTCCAGATCATGGTGGGGCGGGGAGCGTGCACTGGAGTTTACTTACTGGCGAATTTGTGTTTCGTGAGTGTTTGTTTTTGTGCTGGCTGCAAGCATCCGGCGGGAATGCAAGAAGCCTCCCACGAGGATGGCATCTCTGGCGAGGCCGCCTGCGGGGGCGGAGTCTGGTGAAGCAGCCCTCAGTCGGGGGAAAATGGATTTCGCTGACAGATTAACGTTTTTGACTAATGTTTATTACTTTTACTTTACTGGGGGGGTCTCACAAGAACTCGTATAGTAGGCGCCAACAGTACATCACGACTGCTACTCGTAGTTTTACTTCAGAATTACTTCTGCGTTGGAATTCCATTTCTTATCACGGTTTGAAAGTCGAGGAAGGTATGGAATGTGTGGCAGTAATTTCCTGGTGTGAAAAAAAGAAGGAAAGTAAAGGAGATGGAGGAAAAAGAGAGATGGACTATCCCGAAAAAGGAAATGGAAGTGGAAGAAAAGTGAGAAGGATCGATAGGGGAAGGAACAGGCAGTGACGAAAGGACAAAACCACACAGAGGGAAAGAAGTCGAAAGAGAAATTGAGTGCGGAAGAAGTAAAATAGCAATTTTAAGAGCGACAGAATAGGAGAGAAGGTAAAGTATAGGAAAGATAGGAGAGTCTGTTTGTGTGTGAGAGTGGAGTCGTCAGGCAGAGGACGAGATGTGTAGTGTGCGTGTGTGTGTGTGTTTGTGGGCGCATGCGTTTGTTTCGCACGTGGCCGGGGCGGGCCCCGCCCCCCGCCCGGAGCGGAAGTAGGAAGCGCGGAGCTGTGCGGGGACGTCTCCGGGGGTGGAACGTCACGCGGGAAACCACGCCGACCGGTCGGCCGATCGCAGGGAGGGCGGTCGGGGGATGGCTGGGGCACCGGAGCGTCTCCTGCGCAAGGTCAGGGCGTCTGGTGGAGGGCAGGGCCCGGCCGGGCCGCCCCCGGGGCTGTTTGCTTTCTGCCTTGCGGCGGCGCGGGCTCCCACGGTCGCCTTTCCGCCCCTCCCCTTTCACCCCCCCCAGCACAAAGCCCCCACCCCCGCGCGGGCCACTGCCTCGGCGATCCTGAGGTAGCCTGAGGTCGGCCGAGACAGCGGAGCACATTCGACCAGCGTTGCCAAAGTTTTTTTGACCATAAATTGAAAACAAACCTTTTTAAAATGTAATACAAACGATGAAAATTTAACCGCTCTTGTGACATGTAGTATATTTAAGACAAAAACTCGGATGTTATTACTAAAGACTAAATTATGACTGAAATCTTCTAATTACTTTTGACTAATTTGAAAAATTCGGATGTTATTACTATGGTAAATTGATTAAAATAAGATTTGCACTTTAGTTATCATTCTAATATTAAATGTGTAAATTACGGAGTTAGCTGTTTTATTTTCATATCCATTCGAAAACTTACGTTCAATACTTAAATATTATTAAGTCCGGCTGATATATCTGGGTGCATCCAGTATTGTCACCGCTGTCTCTGACCAGGATGATTTAGGGTTCGAATCCCGAGGGTGACGGATTTGCGTCACTTACAAGATTCCTGCTAGTAGGTCGCAATCAGCCGCTGACTGGGATACACTAGTGATCGGTTGCTCTGTTCGGTAGATTTCCGTCGATTCTCCGATTAATAGTACCAAACGAATACAGCAGTAAATTAATGAACTGGCCACGGATCGCTCGCCATCGTCTATCTTCTCCCTTGATCCATCGTCTATCTTCTCCACAGAGTCGCTGCACTACGCATCCCTACACTTCTCATGACATGAGATCAGTGAGAATTTAAAGCCTTTTTCGGCTGGGACGGTACCCCATTGGTGGAGATACCTTGGACCGACGTGTAGATCGTCGGCGGACTTCACGTTCCAGCAGGGAGAGGAACACCGTCATCTCTCGGGAGTAACACACACTACCCCTACGGGACTAGTGACCAGAGCAGTTGACGCGCCAAGCAACACGAAATCAATCGATCTTACTGGAGGGTCCCATAATTAGGGAGTTTTTTGCCACCTCGAACGTGAAGCACTATCGATATTCTGCGCATGCACTGATGCACTAAAGTAACACGAAACTGGAACTGCGCATGAGCAGAAGATCGATAATGCTTCACGTTCGATGGTGCAAAAACTCCATATTCTGTCTTGTTGAGTGCTCCGGGGTGGAATTCAACACGAGCGGCGTGGCGTGGCGTGGCGGAGCGTGGCGTGGCGTGGCGTGGCGGGGCGTGGCGTGGCGTGGCGTGGCGTGGCGGGGCGTGGCGGGGCGTGGCGGGGCGTGGCGAGGCGTGGCGGGGCGGGGCAGGGCGGGGTGTGGCGTGGCATGTGCGGCGGGACGCGCTCACCCACGCAGCCTTGGCCCTGGGGCGGTTTTTGCCGGGCCGTCGCATCGCGACGCGCAGACGCCAACGCACTAGTGCGACGACCCACGTGCGCATTCTTTCGGCACATGGCTGGCTCCCGCCGGCTCGTCGGTGTCCCCGCCCTCCCTGACCTTGCTCGCTGCCGCGCGTGCGGCGGGTACGCCCTTGTCGTCGGATGCGTCATCCCGATCGACCGTTGCCGGCATGAATGACTTTTCGCAGTGATGTGCTGTTATACTGCGATTTTTCTCACTTTGCCCCTCAAGGCCCGTCTTCACGGTGGAAAATGTCACGGTATTTCGCGACGTTCTCAGCCGTGCCGCCAGATTCGCATGATAGCGTTCGTACCAAACAGTGCTTGCGATCATGCGACTTGTAGGCACGAAGTAGAAAGACGCGAAATGCCATGTGATATTCCATCGTGACCGTAGGGGCTTGAGGAGCAGAGTTAGAAAAATCACACTATATATTAGGGAGTTTTTTCCATCTCGAACGTTCAGCACTATCGATCTTCTGCGCATGCTCAGATGCATAAAAATGATGCGAAACTTGAACTCGCATGAGCAGAAGATCGATGGTGCTTACCGTTTGAGGCGGCAAGAACTCTATATTAACATAACGCAAGCAAAAAGACGCACGGAAACCGTCGACAGTTCACAGTCAAAACTAATGATGTATGTGTGAGTAGATGACGTGTGTGTGATCACATTGAAAAGTGGTATTACGAAAAGTGTTGAACCACATACTGCCGATAACACGCATAACGGACGCGTTTGAAGTTTGTAAACAGAGGCATGGACCATTTGTTAGTGTACTACTCCAGCATCCTATTGTTCAGAGAAACCAGGGTAAACTACCTAGCACAAGGGCAGCCTGTTTCTAGAGGGTTCCAGACAACGACAGAATTCGACTTATCTATACAGCAAGAATTGCGCTTGGCATATCGCTTGGCATCACTTGATCGTTGCGTAGCCGTTCCCGCCTGCCAAGTCCCCAAAGCATTAATGAAGAGATAATGGGAAATGAACCCTTCTTCTAATCGCGAAGCTACCACCACTCTCACGAGGTTTGAGTACGCGGTACATCTACTGGTATAGTTGCTCGCTAGAATCGAACGACTGGCTGTCGTTGTCAATTACTGGACAACTGGACCGGCTTTGAATTGCATTAAATTAGTTGCGAAAGAAAAACAACTGGTCATCTTTTACGAAATAAAGCAGTGTGTGTTCACTTCCTGGGCGTTCTATAAGCTTGATCGCCTATTAAACATCGAAGCTCGGGCAACCCACGACAGGCGTTTTTACACGAGACGTCGGCCATGAGACGACCTGCGTCAGATACGAGGCGCCGAGGGTGGGACACCGGTCGTTGGACGTGGGAAGTGGATGCTGAGAGTGGCAATTTGGACGTTGAACAACGTAGTACTTGAGATGCTCGACGTGCTGCGTCCGAATCTGGCATGGGACATTTTTATATTTTGTTAATTTTAGCTATTGTTATTTTATTAAATGGTGCAAAATGATCGGTATCTGATCCAGTAGCATTTACTTGGTCCGTGAATGTAGCCCTGATACGATGATATATCACTCGGTACACGAGCATGGGCAGTGGCGAATTCGGGGGGGAGGGCGGCATGGTCCCATGCCCTCCCCAAAGGCCTAGGGTTTTCGTTTGTTATCTTACTTTATATGACACAATTGATTTAAATATTTATTTATACAAGGGTTGGGGCAGAAGTCATGGCAACAATTTTTTTGTGAGAGTATGAGTAGGGGTGAAACATTTCAAATATACACATGAAAGGTACAAACTAAGTGCTTGGACATTTATCAACACACAGAAATTGAATTTATCATATCTATTAAGGTATTTGAAATTACCGTACTCGTTTCATGTTCTAAGGCATTTTAGAGAATACGACTTCACAAATTAAAAGAGCATTACATACCCGTTCTAAAGGCCTGATTAGGTAGATGCTCGATTACCGCTCATCACATTGATCCGCACACTCACATGTCGCGTACGTTGCTGATCACTGGCTGCTGCGCATCTTTGCAGAAACTCCGCTGCGCATCTCACGGAGTTACGAATTTGATTCGTGAGAGTGCCAGAAGGTCGCTGACGTCGAACTCAAGTAAACCGATGTGTTGCAACAATGCCAGGATGAAACTAGCGAGTTCCCAATTACCGGTACTCTTGATTGATCGATTATTTCATATTTCTGGGCGCGTCATTGGCTACAGTCGTTAGTCCCGTAAATTGTTGTGCGTGTTTTATTAAGGGGGTTGGTAGTGATCCATCCCCGCTGGTGGATGAGATCTGGAATTGACATACACATTGCGGGTATCAAGATATCTCCCTTCGTGGAGTACTGCCCCAGCTGAAATAAGCTTTAAGCTCCGACTAGTCTCCCGATGACTATTATTCGTGTCTACGACACGAGCGACTTAGGAGTTAATGTCGTAATTTTCACGAGTGAAAAGTAGCCATTATCTGTTGTAGTGCACTGTGTGTAAGTGTATGTGTGTTTAAGTAAGTGATGGGGATTGAAAAAGGAAGGGGAAAGAAAGATCGCGCGCGGTCTGTGACCCGTTTATTAGTGCACTGCTCAGGCATTCGCCTTGCATTGATAGAATAAAATCACGTAAAACTACTGACCAGAGCAATCGAGCGCTTGAATTGTCCTAGAGACAGTGGCTAAATTGCACCATGCCCCAATTTGACTTGGTCTCAGTGAACTGAACTGCTCGTATACTATACTCTGATTTAAACATACCAGCTGCACCTGAAGGTCACGAGCTGGAAGGAGAAGGGAACAGTGACATCCAATCGGGAGCTTCGTTAGGACTTAACTTTTTGGTGTTGGAGCTCCGGATTGGAAAACAATATCCCCTCCGTCCGGCTCGTGACCTTGAAGAGTGGCTGCGTTTAAATCGGAGTATACGTGCGGCGGCGTTGCGCATGAGGCGTGTGGCGCCGGGGGCGTGGCGCGCCGTGTCGCCGGGAGGTCTTCTCGTCACGCGACACGCGTGTGGCTGCACCCCAAGCACGCGGCACCCCTCACTCCGCCTTTCCCCACCCAGGCCTTCGTCTTGGCCGTCTCCCGATCGAAGCGCCCTCCTTCTCTACGTTCTGCCCCTCCCTCTCCACTTCCTTCTCCTCCTGCCCTCTTCCTCCTCCGTGGCGCTACCTTGCCTCTCGGGACTTGCCTGAATACCGCATCATCCGCATGGCCCTCCCCCAGCACTCCCCCCTCGAGATCCAGGTTTCCCTTTCTTCAGGCCCCCCCCCCGAAATGTTCGTTATGTCCCCCGGCCGCCGCCGCCGCCACCGCTGCTGCCAACCCACCCCGTCTGTGGCAACGGTATTTCTTGCAAGGAGAATCCCCCCGGAGCTGGTGCTTACAAACAGGAGCATGAATAGGAGAAGCCGGCGCGCTCGTAAGAAGTTGGAAAAGGTCCGTGACAGGTCCAGGAGACGGCGCGGGGCGGGGGGGACGCGCGGGGCGGTGGTTGGGCGGGGGCGGGGACGCGTAGGGGCGAGGCGGGAGGACGCGGGCCACGCGGAAAAGAAGTGGCGAGGCCCGCGGGGCGGGGGTGGATCGGGCCGCAGTCAACTAGGAGAGCAGGACGCGGACGTGAGAGGCCGCAAATCTGCTCACGTTCAGAAGGAAAGAATATATTTTCTACTCCCATTGTATAATGCTGTCATCTGATGGCTGCATAATGATAGTAATTTCGATACAGTTTTCATTATGGTACAGGTTCTTGACCAATCACAGAGAAGTTTACAAACCAAATATTGACACTTAATTAACCATTGAGAATCGCTCGTTTCTCGCTCGTATCCAAATACACCCATCATTACATCATCGTTTCATAATGTACTATTCTTCAACAGACGCGTAATGATGACTATTATTCACTAGTTGATGTCTAGACAGGAGCGTCGTAGGAACGAATGATCAATAGTTTTCTGTGATTTCTCCGATCATTACAAGGCGAATGTCAGAGTAGTACGCGATATTTTCTTCCTCTTCCTCACCCCATACACACCCTAACACTAACGTGCAGTACATTACACGTATGCCGGGAGACCGATCGGGAGCTAGAACTTGTCCTGGCTGGGGCGATCCCCTGCTAGTGGGAGATACCTGGGAGATAGTGGGAGAAAAACCCCACTACTCGACGGTAGGTCGGGACCGGACCTCGCCATCCAGCGGGGCAAGATTACCGCCACCCCCCCCCGAGGAAAAACTACATGCAGTACACTTACGGGACATATAACATTTGCTGTTGGCGCGCCCTGAATCACTAACAATCAACCAACCATGATTGTGATGATGGCATTCATTGCATTGCAAAAGTATATAATACTTTGAAAAATATACTTGTAAGTATAAAATAGCAATAGAATGTTATATTTCTTTGTGATCAATATTATTTTTTGTATTGATGTTGCTCTCGAGTTCGGAAACCTGACCTGTTGTCCGGTTTTGGGTAGATTAATTCTTCGTGTAATTTTTCGTGTAATTCTTCTCATGAAATGCTATTGCAGACCTAAAACCGCTATATGTGCAAAAAGAACTGTTTTGCAACACAGAAATTTCTTTGCCTTCTTCCGAGGCAGCCGCACAACTAAAAACTGAAAAATGACTCTTGTAGACGTTTCGTGGACCCCAGAGAACAACCACGACAAACGACAGGATTTCGTGCTCCCTCGAGGGAATCATAGTTATATCGCTCTTCTCATGCCGCACTTCTTTTCGCTATTGGGAACAATAAAGGGCAAATCTCTCGTAACAAAGGGGAACAAAAGCCGCCAAGGGTAAAATATTACCGAGATTCCATTGACCGCCTTTCTCATCTCTCACGGGAACTGTTTCAATTTGGAAACGGGACCGCGTGCGGTGATATATGCTCGCAAGCAGTAAAGAGGGAACCACTTGCCAAGGAGAGTACAGGAAATCGCTGCATTTTACGGCAGCCCGTTCACGCTTCTGAGGGGAGCCACTTGGTGGATTTGAAGCATACTGCCACGCTTTTTCAAACTTGGTTTAATAATATATTGGCACTGATGGAAAAAACAAATTATTGATATGCGTTAGTAGTAATATTCACAAACGTGATTTTGTACTGATAGGTGCAGAAAATGTTATAAAATTAAAATTCATATTATCACTGCTTATTTTATGTTCAAATGTTACATTTTGAAAAACATATTTAAGATACATTACTGTGTTTAATTACAATGCTAGTTCGTCTACTCCTCATTTCAATCAAGACACTACCATAAATCGTTATCATAATTATCTTAATTATGAGGCAAAATGTATGCCATCCCGCTTTAATAATTTTCCGATACAAAATAGTATTAGATGTTTTGGGAATTGTGAGAAACTGTTCCAACATTCCTAACTCTAATCGCATGCGCTTGGGTGCGACATTTTGTATTCCATTTACTCTGTTAGAAGGAAGAATTATGCATTAAAACATAAGTTGTTCATAAAGAACCTGCTTGGAACACCTGCTGCCTATTTTTTGTGAGATTGCCAAGATAAAAGTAGTGACGCCATTAAACCAGGTTATATTTACTCCATCCGTATAAATTCAAATAAAAACTACAGTAGATAATTCTAAAACAGTTCCACTCATTATTTATTTCTTTATAAAAACGTCTAGTCACTTTATTCTCCCACTCATTTTTTTCGAATTGCGTGAATACAAGTCGATTTAAGTAATAATAACTATTTTGTTCTTTTGAGCAATGTATTTTGTTACAGTACGTCAGGGATTTGGTGTAATAGTTTTTAGTAGGTTTCTTGGACGGTGGCATTGATCGTCTCGCGTATGATTAACTAATCAAGTCTCTCGCGGTCCTGAGCAGTGCCCATTAAAACAGGAGGGATCAATAGAGGCTTCAATAGGTGGTGATTGTAATGCTGATAATGATACTGATAGAGGTGTCTCAGGGTACCAACTGATCATTGCAGTGCCTCTGACCGCGTTGTCCTAGGTACGAGTCCATACGGTAGAAGGCTTTTCGACCCTAGCTTCTCAGATAGGTCGAATTCATTCGCTCTCTTGGAAGAGAATTCTAGCGACCGCCTGCTCTGATTGGTAGTTTTCTGGGGTTTCTCCAATCATTACCAGGTGAATGTCAGAGTAGTACCTTAACAAATGGTCAACGGCGATCTTTTTTTCCTCTTCCTCACCCCATACACACCCTTACACTAACGTGCAGTACACATGCATACATGCATGTATACATGTGTACTACATGTATGTATACCATGGGAGATCCATGTATGCCGAAATAATCCGCGCGCGTGCTTATCCTTGAGTGCATGCGGACACTCGTGCTCGCCGGCGCGGGCGTTTGTGTTTTGCCGCTCGGCCGGAGCGGGGCGGCAGCGGCGGCGCGCTTTTTACGCGGGTGGCCACGCGCGCGCCACCGAGCGGGAGGCAGAGGGGGAGGGATGGAGGGGAAGAAAGGAGGGGAAGGGGAGGGGGCGGCCACGACCGTTTCGCCGTGCCGATTACGCGGTGGCGCGGCGTGTCGCGTCGTCAAGACGGCGGCGCGGCGGCGGCGGCAGCGGCGTGGGCGTGAGGCCGCCCGCCCCCAACGACGCTCTCTCTGTCGCCCGCCCACCCGCCGCCCACTCTCCGCCCACCACCCGTGGCCGCTGGGCTGTGACTGGCGCGCAAGGCAAGAACGCGGCGCTGGCTCGCAACAAAAGCGATGCCCCAATGCCAAGGAGCGGGAGGGACACGTCCCGGGAGTTAGCACAACCGTTTCATTAAAACTGGAAATTGAATTGTGCACAATTCGCCGTAAGTTAGGAGTGGACGTAATTGCCGCGGTTCATATAAAAATATCTATGTTCGTTACTTCATGAATCAAGCTGCAATAATTTAGACTGTGGTTGACCAAACTTGTTGAGAGTTGGAAGTTTCTATACAGGTTGTCTATACGTCGAAAATTGGAAAATAAGCTCTTAAGACGATTTTAAGCCTATTTTGTATAATAAACTTCTTGGATATTCTGAATGGCTGAGCCGCAATAAGTACTCAAAAGTTAATTTCAAAAAAGGCTTGCAAGGCAAAAATTTGCATTGCAGAAGCATAGAAATTCTCCTGAAACATGTAAATTATTTATTATTTAGAAAAGAAAGGAATATATTTGTTTAGAAAGAAAAATTAACCCCAAAAGAAAAAAATACCTAATTTACACAATTCGACGGCGTTTATTTCTCTGTTAATTTTTCTTTCTGATCAAAAATATTCATTTCAGTTGGGTCAACAAAGATTTAACTTTGCGTTGACGCAATGTAAAGGGAATGAATGTGTTTAATGCGTTAGCCGATATATTCAAAACTTGAAATGTAAAAAAAAGTTTAGAAAAGTAACAGGAGATGGAGGCGGTTTTTTGTATATTTGGTAATGATATGGTGGATTCATTTTTTCTATATTAGGTTAGATTATTTTCTTTTCCACAAAAGTTGTATTGTTTTAACTTACACTTTTACATGATTAACTGTATTCCTTTCTTTTCTTTTTCATTTATTTTTATACACATACTGAATATGAAAAAATATATTTAACAAATGATAATATATAAATAAAGAAAGATACTTCAGATCTGCGCACAGGCATAGCCTCATGCAGTATTTTCTATGTGTTATATCGAAAATTGTATTTATTAAAACTGAATAAAAGTAAAATTGAAGTTAAATTGAAATTGAGATGAGAATCAACCTATTTTTATATTTATGTTAAATCATGCGCACTGCAATGGATGCTAATACAGGACTTCAGTTTAATGCAAATTTTCAAGAAGGCCACGGAGCAATGAAAGAACTTTGGGAGAGTGAAAGGCTAAGCAATGCCACACGACTGAGGATTGTGAGCTGCGTTGTGCAATTCACTGCTGTCATTCACCGCACTAGCGTGGGTTAACGCGTTGCTTGAGTGGGGAAAACAAACTCACCGAGTGAGTTCACCGCTGACCCAGCGGGCTATGAATTTGATTTGATTTATTTAGTCAAAAAGCAGTAAAAACTATTTGTCGTATGGGGAGAAGAATTGAAAGACATACGTTTGGTAGTGGCAGTGACGGATCCCCCTAAAAGACATAGGGTTTTCGTTTGTTACCTTCCTTTATAAAGACAATTGATTTAAATATTTATTTATATTAAAATTATGTAATTATTAAACAGTAATATTGTATTTTATCATATATACACTACAGAAATAATATACAATATAATAAATAGGTTTATTATTTAACAAAAATCTGTGATCCCCCCCCCCAAACAAATGACTGGCTGGATCCGCCCCCTGGGTGGTGGTTATGTATGCGTTGTTGTAGCAACTGTTATCTATGATCTGGAAACAAAATTAAGTTCAATTCATGGTATTACGCATTCCGAATTCTTTAAAATTCCGTCAATTTTCGTACGACTCGGTGTGAATGTTTTACGAAGATACTTTCCTATCTGAGCGTTCTCAGCTCTGAAAAGCACTCCTGAACAATGTGCGAAGGAGCTGAATTAATTTTCGCCAAGAGGAATCATTAGTAGTTTCTACTCGTTTTGGAAATGTGGACGATCAGTGAACATTTACTGCTACCTCAGTTGTTGCAGTACAGCAGCAGCCACTTTACTGGCACTGAACTAGTCTTTTCAAAGCTGGCCGTATTACACCTTTGTCAGTTCCGTAGGAGATGCATAAGGTTGTAATGGTTTGCTTAGATGTGCAGCATATTGTACGAAGGAAATTCTGGTTTCTTCCCATTTTTATATTCTTCCTTTTTCTCAACTAAGATTTTACAACGCGGAATATGAAATTTGGACACTCTTCTAGTACTTCCTTTGCTTCTAATTTTGATTTATTAGCGAGTTTGGAAGATTTTCTGTCTGGAAGGCACGAGGCAAAGCTGGGCAAAGCTGGATAGCTGCGCGGCGTCGATGGTACTCATAACGCGCTTACGGTTTCAATCAGCCCTTTTCCTTACCTGGGTTGTTTTGGTCCCCAATTTACATGTGTAATTAGAAAGTAAGTTTCGGGAGAAAAGAAGGGATTCTTCGGTCCCCATCTTACATACGGCGCCTCAGACGCTCGCAGCAGGCAGCTCCCCGGAAGGACGAATAACCGGCTGAGACGGCAGCCTCCGTTGGGGCCGCATTGCAGGCGGTGACGGCGGCGGCGGCGGCGACGGCGGCGGCGGCGGCGGCGGTGGCGGCGGCGGCGGTGGCGGCGACGGAGGGCGGCAGCAGGGGAAGGTGGCGTCGACATGTAGCATCGGCGCGGGGGCGGAGGCGCGCCGTGCATATGGCGTCGTTATCAGCGCCGGCAACAGGAGGGAGTCTCTCAGCGGAGCCCCCTTCGCACACGCCCCCGCCTCCGCCGCGTCTCCGCCCCCGCCATCGCTCCCGTCCCCACCGACGTCGCCGCCGCCGCCGCCGCCGCCGCCGCCGCCTCCGTCTTTGTGCGGCCCGATAGGTGACGCCGCTGCCATCATTCCAACTCCTCCCACGCCTCTCTTCTCGGTCGCTCAGGCGATTGTGTATTTGGCGGCGGGCTTTGAACTTCTTTTTTTGCTACGGTACTTTCCTAGGGTATCTCGAATATCATGCTCTTCCGTTTGTGCATTCTGAAATACGGCGTCACTAGGCAATGAAAACCTCGTAATTCTATGTTCCTGAATTTTACTGTAGAGACAAAAAACAAGTTAATGAAATTCTTATAATGATAGAAGACGGGTCCTTGGATTTTAACTGCTTAATACAAACCTAGAATTGGTAGATTAATGTCACGTTAAGTACATTAAAGTACCTCTCTAACCCGGCGATGGGAGTTTTTAGTTTAAATATCTTTTGCTGAAATTCGAGTTACGAGCCTTTCATTCCATAATGACGTAAGCTGTTTTTATTCAGATGCCGTGCCGCTTCGCTCTTGTGACAAAAAAGTATGTGTTCAACGTAGAGTTCGTAGAAAGGTGTAAATTTTACATTATTGCAAATAACTTGTAGAAAACTGATACGAGTGTCTCATTCGGCAATTGAAAATTCATGTTCGTTGTTATATATCATAGTATAATGGTAGGCCAGTTGAGATTGAAAAATTTAATGAGTGTAATTCGTGTTAAGGGGATTGAAAAATATATTCAGGGAATCGTTATTCAATTTTATTGGAGATCTTGACTTGTTGGACAAGATGGAAAAAAGCTACTTTCGGACAGCGTGGCAGGCGGTAATATAATTTAAGGACTGTTCTGGATTATGAAGTTCGCCGAGTTTTCGTGGACGGTTGGAAATTGTGGCGCGCAGTCGGTGGGTTTATAAGCCATCTCGGCGTCTTTTTCGTACGTCATCCCGGAGGTAGTTTGAAGTGCGTATGAGCAGCGTACCACTTGCGAGATGGAAGGTGGGGTCTGGGGGCCCCGGTCCGCGTCGCGCACAAAACCGAAACCGCGGGCCCCCAAGTGAACAGCGCCATGGTCTCCCCACTCCCGTTGCTCCCCTCGGCCGGCCCGGCTCGCGCCGTTTCCCGCTCCACGCTCCGCGCCCTCACGCTCCACGCCCCACGCTCCACGCCCCACGCTCTACGCTCCCCTCGCCCGCTGGTCGCCGCCCAATCCTCTTAGGCGCGCGCCGCCGCCGCCCCCACCGTATTCACCGATGCCCTTCGCCTGCCGGTACTATTGCGCTGCTGTTGCCACGAGCAGGATTTTCTTCTGCGTGTCCGTCAATAATCCTTGGTACTGCCACTCCCAAAATGAAAACCACATTCACCTCGTTATCAGCACACCATTCATCAATACATCACCATCATTCCACCCCAACCATCATATCCATCCCGTTACTCCATCACCCCACCACCATTGTCTGAACCATCGTGGCCACCGCCGCAACCACCACCATCATCACCACCACCATCATCACCATCATCATCATCACCACCACCACCACCATCATCATCACCATCACCACCACCACCATCACCACCACCACCACCACCACCATCATCACCATCATCATCATCACCACCACCACCATCATCACCATCACCATCACCACCACCACCACAACAACAACAACAACAACAACAACGACAACACCAATACCTTCATCACCATCAACATCTACACAATCCTCATTGTCTCATCAGCAAAATTAATTGATGTGATCTTTGACATAACGTGTCCAATCCATCACCAACTCTGCCACAAAGAACCGACAACTTACATAAGCTTTCTACTATGATTGTACTATCTTCAAAAAATGCAAAAAATAAGGATCATGTTCATTGAAACCCACATTACCAAATCAACGTGCCTCAATTTCATAGGAATATTTTTACCAAATATTTAGTTGCAAATAACTTCCAAAAACACTGGTTTCTTTGACTGATATACTATCGACTAATTGGTCCATGTTTCAGATAATATTAAATCCCAATCTGTCTCGTAAGGCAATACGGAAACAATAACCATTCACTATGTTGAATTCTTTAAATATACGACCATATCACCGTTCTTCATTGCTAGAATTAACTGCTACCTACTTCTAACAAATACTTTCCCATAATAACCACTATTAATCAAGCACTTTAAATTTTTTTAAAAATTGCATTATAAAAACAAAGCCCATTGTGTGATAGCATTATAAAAATTAAGATTTAGGATTTTGTAGAATTTATTGAGAAAATTATTATTAAGGGAGGACTATTGAGATAAAAAAATATTTTGATACTTTTTAGATTTTCCCATTAAAATCAGGAAGAAAGGGAAGCGAATTTAAAATTTCGCCGTTGATAAACACGGCCACTTTCAAATTAAATGTTTTCAAAGATCGATGTGTTGTTGTCGATGTCGCACCCCTAGTTAAAGAGCGAACACGAAGAAAACCATAAAATGCATTTTAGCATTACATCCTTGATTTAGAGTCATTATTCACTTTGTACGTGTTTTCACATTTTGCTATCAATTTCGCATTTTATCGCAGATTGAAAATCTTAAGAAATATACTGCACTGACCGTCCAACATACAATTACTTTTTTTTTTCGACGTTTGGTAACATTTCGCAATTGCTAAAATCTTCCATCCCTAATCATTACCGACCACTTCTAACCCTATGAAGCCAGTACGTTGTGAAATAAACCGTTCCCCACCTCCATCGATACGTGACAAGAGCACTCTACTATCCATCCATTGTTACCACTGCCTTTTTCGAGCTGGCACCGCGACCACCACATCCATACCTGCCATCGCTAGTTTTACCGCGCTTTGCCTTCCCCGTGTCCGCGCGGTCCCTTTCGAGGCCCTCCCGGCCCCTATTCAGGCAGCCCTCAATACCGGAAACCTGGAATCAATAGTTTTCGTTAGAATTTTGCGGACCAAGGCACAGATTTTGCTACTACATTTCCATTCCTCCCAACCGTGAATGCCTTTTTATAAATTCGGTCTTCTGATTTACAAAGATTTTCGAAGGGTCCCCCCCAGCAAGGGGGTTCCAAGTCCAGTCCCCCGAGGTGTTTTATATGTAAATCTTCTTCCATTGACTATGTGAAGTGTCAAGGTAGCCTCGAGGATTTTCAATAGAAGGTATCCGAACAACAGAGAGCTAGTTGGAGCGACGGATAAGTTTGAGCCCATTGTGCGGTTCGGTTCTCATCGAAATTGCGTCCGGAGACAAAAGATGCACCGGTTTTTGTAACCGTATTGGAATTAAGGGAGTATACATATGCAGATAGCGGGTATAGGTGAAATGCAAAGTCTTTGGCCTGTATTTCATGCTTAACGGCCTTGTGCAATGAAGCGCGACGAGAAGAAATGTAGGAATATGTATTACTCTCATTGGGATCGAGAGAAATTCTCGATTTCATGATAAGGACTGCGGGAATCGAGAAAAGGTTCCTCACCGCAGGATAGGGTATCCGCTTTATAATACCGATGTGTGGTGTGGTTATATGGCTTATGGATGGATGAAGCACGTCGTCTGTTTTGTTCGTGACACTTTTGTAATGGGAAAATTTTTTAATTACAATTTTGGCATTTTTAGGAATCTATCTGGAAATTGTGATAAATCTTTTATCTCCCTCCAGGCAATGGGCCTCACAAAGATGTTCTGTTTATGAAAATATATACAAATGTACGTTGTATTCATTTTTATAAAATCCTGCGTCTCAAAAGAGTTTTTTAGCAAAATATAATTCTAAATTTGAAAGGAAGTTGACGAATATCTGAGAAGACATATCTGCAAATACTATTCCATTATTTCTTTGAAGCTAATTCGCGGACATAAAACTTTTTCATCTTTGTTTTCATATCTATTTAAATTTCTATAATCTGCTTACATTGATACTATAAGATTTTTGAGTTGAAATACATTTTTAATATCAGGGTAGGCATTAATATCCTTTTTGAAAATTGTTATGATCTGCGGCAAAAGCATTCCTAGACGCTATTAAAGTGGGTATTGAATTCTAAGAGGTTTTTTTTTTTCAATTTTCCTTAATTCATGGAACTAGTGCAGAGATGCAACATTGCATTTAGACAGTACATTTTCTTAACACTCAAAAGTCACATAGAGTTTTTTTTTACGTTCAATAAATGAATAAAAATGTACGGTATTTCCAAATCACAGTTGAAATTTGAAAATAAGACCGTCGACTTTTTTGGAGGTTGTGAGAAGTTGTATTTCGCGTCCAGAAGCAAAACAAGTCTTCAACATTTACTGGAATATTCAAAAAAACTGGACGAAAAAACGATTGGAAGTAGTACAGATGGAAAGGGGTTTGTTTAACTGAGTTTTGTTTCTTATTGGGTATTCTGTATTTTACAATTGGAGAAAAAGAATATAAAAATAGAATTATAATTTTGATATTCACCTTTGGTTTACACTGATTTAATTTGAGGACAAACGTTTTTACAATTGTGTATCATATAATACGATGGTAAGGCAAATGTTCGTACTTGTAAGTAAAAATATAGTCGTGTAATTTATTGAAGACCGAACAACAATTATGTATGTAGTGATGAGTAATCGTTCCGAGTGAGCGCGGCGCATTTGTTGGAGCGAGCCACCGCCGTCAGAAGCGACGGGCAGCACGCGAATATTTTTTTCACGAACAGCTTACCCATGTTGATAAATGGAACTCGAACTAAATGCGCGTAATTATGTAAAACTACTTTAGAAGCACTTACGCCAGGGAAGTGAGTAAATATAAGTCGTGTCTGTATTTTGGTGTAAAATGCGTTGGAAATTCTGTGTTTGCTTCATTCAAGAATATTTCATGATAATCGCGGAACCCAAAGGAGAGAATCAAGAAGAAAATAAAAAAATAATGGAATACAAAGAAAAAAAACAAATATATAACTGATAAATATAAAATAAATTCATACCAAAATCTCATCGTCGCGTCGTCTTGGATTTGCGCGAACCAAGCGAGTAAAGTTGGTCGTATCAAATTGTCGATCGTTTTGCTAATTTTATCTCAGTGCCTTAATAGTCCAACTCTTCGAATCACCGTCCCTTTCATAGCGCACTCCACACGTTCAATCTATTCATTTGTTTTAGCTGTTGGTCCAAAAGATACTGGCGGGCGGGGCGCGACTGCGCGGGCGGTGGCGGGCGCCGCGGCGGGGGCCGGGGCGGCCACGCTCGTGCTCCGCGCGTGATGATTCCATCTCGCCCTCGGCACGGGGCCTCACCCCCCCCTTTCCTTCCTCATCTCCCTCCCCCTCCTACTGCTCCACGCTCGGTGAGTTCCCTGGCTTTTCAAATCTCTGGCATCGTTAGCGCTGGCTGCAGGAAAATCGATATCCTCTTAACACCTCTCGGACGGTCGAGATTTATGCGCTCCGCCGCCGCCGCCGCCGCCCCCCGCTAGCCTTTTCGGGGAGGCCTCCCCGGATGACGTAAGCGCACGGGCGGGGGCGGGGCGGTGGGCGGGCGACTACGCCCGGGAGCGTGCTGTGCGCGGCGTCTTCCAAAGCACGCGTGAGATGCGCGCCGGATAACTCCCTACCCCACGGCGGCGCGCCGGGAAGAGGTTTCCAACGAAAACTGCATCAAATTGTTTAAAATCAATAGGTTACTCCACCCTAAAAACAACACGCATTGCCCTTGTTACCCTAGTTTGACTAACCTATTTACTTTTCATGCATAAAATATCCATATATCCCGACGTGAATTATGCGCGCGTAGCTCTAAGCGGAACGGCTTCTAATTTATGGATCCTCTCCGAAAGTTTCGTTCACACGTTGCGAAACCTTCTTTGTGGCCGTAACTCAGCCCCGATCGGGTGATGAATTCTGTCCCTCGTCAGTGTCACCCCCCTTTTCTGTAGAAGGCGCGCGCGCGGGGAGGTGGGCCGGGGGGAGGTGGCGCGTGACGGAAAGGGGGTGAGTTTGGTGAAAAGGAAGGGAAAGAAAGGCGTGGGGGCACGAGAGATGGCGAGGGCGCCATCGGTACCAACAAGTCGTGATGTTGTGGGATTTCTCACTCGTTCTCGCAGTCGGTTTCTACGAGAAGGGGTGGCTGCGTGTGGGCATTGTACATTTGTTCTCGAATTTTTTTTGGCTCGCCGCTCACTCTCTCCTTGTGAAAAACATTGCTGTGGTTCAGGTGTATGGAAGAAAATTTGTGTGCATTAGAACTTTAAACGCTAGGAAGCTACGGTGTGCACTACTACAGTTAGCAATAGCGTACACTTACCTGTACGAAAAACTATTTTGAGCATTCGCTCAGATTACAAATAAAAATCGTTAGTGCTATTCTGTTGTGGATACAAGTTATGGACGTTTCTCTGCAATATCTCTGAATTGAATTTTACTGCAAGAATAAACAAGCCCAAATTTCTCATTAAATTACAAGAAACATAAAAATTATTGACACATTTTTAACTGTCAGCTTTTAAAAGATTTGTTTGGTCTTGGTATCTCATCACAAATTTCCTTTCTCTTAAAGAATAACAATTCATACTACTACGAAACATTAATAAACCTTTTAATATATTATGCATTTTAATGTGTTCATATTTTTCTCAGAACGTAAATTATTTTGTGGTACACACACATAATTTCACTTAGCAAACTACTACCATTTATGATACGGACTCAGTATCACGTCGTAATCTCACTTCTTTACATGTCGGCGTTGTGTTGAGTTTCTTCTTCAAACATTTCCGGAACCGTCAATCGAAGTAAATATCGATGGGTAATGATTTTGAAATCAGTATTTTATGGAAAAAATGTAATATAGTATGCAATTTTGACAATAGTGCTACAAATGAAACTATTTTTGAAACCAAGCTGTGTCGTACACGTACCATTCAATTATAAAATTATACATAATTAGTTTATGAATATTTATTTTTACATTTTTGTTTTGAAAATGAGAAAGTTTCGAGCGCCAGATTTTTCGAAAAGTTTACGAAATATATTTTATTAGTAGCCCAAAAGAGAAGGCTTGGGACACTCCCTCCCCGAGCATAGAAAATAAAATGAATTCGGCTTTTAATTAAGTTTAATTAAAGAATATATTCAATGTATATTATCCTATAGCATTTGATCTACATTCCCAAGGAAAATTTATAATAAACGAAAATGAAACTTTCCTGAAAAAAAAGCTCTTCTGTTTCACCTGCACCCTCATCTTGGGCAGTTCCTGGATTCACTTCTGATTTCCAAGGTATGGATTTGAATCCGCGTTCCTTCCGTTGGGTTGTAATTGAACGTTTTTTTCTGGTAGGCTCGTTAAATGCCGAACGTAAATATGTGAAATTTTTGTATCACCTTTCTAAACTTCCGTAGTCCCCGTCAAGTCCACCATTCAAATCCGTTAGGTTCTAATGTTTGCGTTGGCGAAAAAACGCTTTAGAGGGAAGAATCTGTGCGGGAAGCCAAATCCAACCTGCCTTCAGGGAGCAACATTTCGTTTAGGAAGAAGCAAGCGCCTTTCCTCTGTCCTTGACATACGACTCGGCAAACACGTGACGTCCGAATTTTTTTTTTCTGTCGCTGGGGCGAGATCTCTTTGGAAGACATCACGGGGAGGGGGGGATTCTTTCTTCCTCGAAACAAATCGGTACCCTCCAGGTATCCGGGGTCCCGCCCCGAGCCCTTGGCTAAAGCATAAAAAAAACGTAAGGTTTTATTTTAGGGCGCACGCTAACGCAGGGGATGTGCCGTCTCGACAAAAGGCTACTTTGCGGGGCGGGCGAGGGGCGGCGGCGTGAGGTTGGGCGAGGTTAGCAACGGGTGCGCGGGCCCAGTGTGCTCCTGTCCGTCCCTGTACGGTGCGGGCGAGTGCTCCGCGAGCACGTGTTGGCAATGAAATCGGGGCCCCGGCCCGACGCCTTACGCCAGGGCTCTTCAGACTCGGCGACATCCGGGTACGTTAAAAATGCCGATGGACTCGAGATGCCACTAAGCTGTAGATTTTGCTAGTGCGAAAAAAATCTCGCAAAAATTGGGTAATTTTCATAACCGTCACATTTCATATTTGTAATAATATATTTTAGTTTCCTGCAAAACAAAAAAAATCCAGCGTCTTTATTTTCATGCGGGAATTCATAATAAAAAACTTTAAATATGTATCTACATCACGATTACTACTTATTCATTACTACTTACGATTACTACTTCAAATGGTGTATTTTACATTTCACTCTCAAGAATTGTGACACTGAATAATACTCATTATCAATATTGGGTATTTTTCGTTACATATGTACGTAATTTATATCTTCTTAAGGGTTGCACTTGACCGTTGCTATCGAGGTACATCACCGTCAAGGTTTCTGTCCAGTTTTTCAGCGATCCTTAGGAGGTATTTTCGTAATTGCCTCTACTTGATTTTTAGCCAATAAATATAAATTTACTATTGTCCTCCTAATTTCTTCACTGTTTATTGATTCATTTTAATACCGTTCACAATCCGAGGAAGGAAGGAAGGCGAGGAAAGAAGCTTGCGCTTAATGCCCCCCCCCCCTCCTCATGAGCAGATGGTCACAGGAAAGGTTTGCCATTGCCTTACTTTGCGTAAAGGATGGTACTGTGATGATGAGGGGATGGGGAATGGCGATGAATGATGAATGATTAAGGAAGGGATGATGTACAGGTGAAATTCGTAGTAGCATGAAAAACCAACCATGCTAGAATTAATCAGACGTAGAAAACACCCATACCATACGCAAGACTGGAACCCTCAGCCTTGAACTTCCTGTATTTGGATGTAGCTCCGAGCCTCATATCTACCTGAACACGCGTCTGATTTATACATTTTCTTCTTCGTAGATTTACATGCAACTCACCCATTTCATTGTTTCGTAGTAGCTCTTACACATTCAAACCTAAAGTCACTGCACCTTATTATTATCTTCATGTCTCTCAATACTCAAACTTATTATACGCATATTAAACAGTAAACAAATAGAGTTGTTCTTGTACACCTCATTAGCGCCGACTTCTGAGTTGTCCATACGTTCAAAAAAATATCCAACGAAACGCTGTGTAATGAAATTGTACAATTAAAAGCTTGGAAAGACATGGAATTGAACGAGTAGCAAATAACATGAAAAATCGGCCAAGGGCCAGAGCGAAGAGCTCCGCGAGCCACAATTGGCTCATGGACCATGGACACACCCCTGCGTCCGTCTGGGGGCGGGAGGGTCATTGGGCGGTGCGCGGAAGTAACTGAAGGGAGATTCAGCACCGCGTCGCGTCGCGCCGCGCCGGCTAGGCAGGAAGTTCCGGTACTTCGCGTTGGCTTTGGTGGAACGGGTGTTGCCCTCGAGCCGGTTTACCCCCAACGGCACCCGCTTCGAGACGGACGCGTCACTTGGGGTCTGCGCGCGGGGAGGGGCCCAACTGCGGAAACTACGGCGACTGGTTTCTGGGCAACGTCAGGACGCCCGTTTTGCAAAGGGCTGCGGTTTTCCTTTTTTACATTTGTTTGTTTACTTGTTTTTTATTTATTTAATTTATTGATGGTATCTTCAATTGCATGGTTGTTAGCCGAGTACCATGAGGAACATTACAGCGTTCAAGAACTACAATAATTCGGTATTACATTGTAATATAAAAAATAGTTATTACAATGTATAATATATGACTAATTTACATAAATAAGTTAATAGTTTTATAATTTTTTGTGCAAACTATTGATTTTTAAAATGTTAGTTTTTTTGAACTTGATATTTGATTATAATATTCAATCTAGATTGTCATTCCTTGAGCGTAAGTTATCTAGATAATATCCATTATTATTTGTTGTTCGTTATATGTATCAAATGTAGTGGGTTCTTGTTATTTAAAAGATGAAGGCCACTCCTTATGTCACTATAGAGGTTATGTTTTTGAAGATAGAATGTTGAATTATTTATTGGTTGCAATAATTCACTCGATATCCAAATGTATTCAGTGCTAGGTTTAAATTAAACCAATATTTGAAAATTGTTGCTCAAAAACAGATTACTCATTCATTTTTAAAACTGGTTGGTACAATTACTAACTATTAAAACTGTTTATATTGGGCAAATATGGACTAATTTTTGAGTTGTAACAAATTCATTCAAGATAATAATATTAAATGTTTTTTCATAGATTTTTCCCTAAAACTATTTGTTATCCCTCATACGTCACACAGTTCCTAATGTACTTTGACCATAAATCAGAGAAATATAAAATAAACAAATAAAAATTCAGTGGGGATATAGAGTTTACAGCAAACGTCGTACGTTGTATAATGAGCGTAGTTCAAATGTTTGTGAGTTCAAACGACCATGTTCTCGTCATTATGTGAAGAAGAAATAATGGAGTTATTTCGTTTCATAAATTCGTTGCAACGTTTCGCACTGGTAATTCCAAATCGGCCGTTAGTATGTGGTCTTACAAATCTTTGGAGACATCTGCAATCCTCTCTTCTGTAATTTATCGAGTGTATTCCTTTTCAGGAGAGGGATCAAATAAAGAGAGATTAATTTCATAAGGATGCCAGTTCTTTTACCAACAGCGGGTTGCATTTCTCATTCACTACACGCGTCAATTCAACCGATAAGAAATTTGTGGAAATACTTTTTATGAAGACAACTTCAATATTTGTATTTTCCCCTGATATGTCAATAAGTTGTTCTGAGTGATAACGTCTATAACATGTCAGAACTCCTTCCTGTAATTCAGTTTTTTGTTCTATTTCATTTAATATGCTCTTAAGATTTTTTTCTATGAATATTATTATTCACAACCACAGGATTTTCATTAAGTGATGGGGTCACTTTCTTCCGAGAATCACCATTCAAATGAAGCCACGTAAACTTAGTCGTGTGGGGATGTAGAGTACGGATGATGTTAACGTTTATAACTTGTACCTTCGCACATATTGATTTTCCACCAATAGTAATTTTGTGGAACTCCTTTTTAGAGTCTGAGATATTGTGAACGGCTGCTTTGCGAATAGAACCTTACTCATTGGAAACAATTATGGGAAATAAATTACAAACATCTGAATATACTTGTTAATAGCGTGATGAGAAATGTCTTATTTGTGAAAAATATTTTATATCCCTTTGAATGTATGCATGATTTTGAGCTTATCTTCCAGTAGATTTGTTGGTTTATATGTGTGGGGAAATTGCGGTCGAAACTAGCACATTATTCTTTTGCTTGCAATTGATACATTCAAAGTTTGTTTCACTTGCATACTCAGCTGTTATATTCTTGACATCAGATAATATGTTTTATCTATTCCCCATAATATTCGATTAATGAATATTGGGAAATAGGCTTCTACATCATAAATAGAACACTTTTCGGAATTCTTTTTTTTCCTTCTAGAGACCATCATTAAGTAGCGGCTTCGTGCATAATAAGAAACTTGTCCCGATCAGAATCACGTCACGTCAGAGTCTTGTAATCATAATATGCGTCGTATTATTGAAGGCCGTTGCGTGCATTCATTTCTGCTCTCCGTAGAGCACAATCTCCCAGTATTCTTTATCATCGTGTGCCTGTCCTCGCTACTGAACCTGACTCTTACTACGTTCTATTTCTCATAGTTCATTTTCAAATTCATAAAAATGTCATTTAGAACACTCCGAAGCCCACCATCATAGAATACATTGTTTACTTTACGTCCTCGCTTTCGCATGGATGCACGGAGGAGTGTTTGTCTAGACAAACACAGAAACTGGTACGGAGGATCAGGCAACTCTCATCTTATATTAACAAGTATTTTTACTACTTATTATGTGGTGAAGGTGTATAGGTCAAAACAGAATATAAAATAGGTATATAACCGGTACCGTAGTTTTCTTTTCTTATCCGCTTATAAAGATAATTAATGTTAATAAAATGTATTAAAAATCTCTAAATAAAGTATGGATGCCGAAATGGATCAAAGGGCAATGTTATTTATGAAATTTATTAATGAGTAGCTTTGTTTTCGAAGATTACAGTAACTCATGGTTTACACTGCGTTACAGGTATTTAGAGAAGTTCGGAGCATTTTGCGATGTGATTTGCAATTTTGTTATGACGATGAAAAACATAGATTTTAGAACATACTTCTGATTCTTCTCCAAGATACTGGAAAAAATCTAATTGTATAAGCTGTACTACTTTATGTATATTTTTATATTAAACACTTGCCCGTGACACGAAAGTACTTGTGAGTCAGAGACCACCATATTGATCGTATTTTTCGTCCAGTTTCCGTGGATCGTAAAACAATATTGATATGATTTTTTGGTTCGCATCTGATCAATGAGGTTATTTTTCTACGACCCCAACAATCACCTTGGTCACTGATGGTGCATTATGTACTTTTGTATGTCTGAAAATCTTTTTTCTCATCTTCCTTAACAGTTTATCCAGACATTTTAATGGGGAGGAAGCGAGTTTTCGGACTCTTCATGTCAATTTGAAATTTAAATTAGTTTTATTTCTATAAAACCTATCAATTTATTTATGCATCCGATTTGTTTCATAGTAATGAATGAATTGTAAATACTATTTCAGTTATTAGGAGACTTACTAATTTCTGAATACGTTGTTTTTGAATCAAAATATTCCCCCCTTTTCTATCATTTCTCCTGAATCAACTCCATGTAGCTATAATGTATAAAATTCTTTGAAGATTGACTTAGAGATGACAATAATAGAAGCAATTTCATAGATAAAAAGGGAAAGTTCTCATGTTTTCTAAATTAAGAGTCAAATCGCTAATGCTGAGAGCGTCAAGAGTGTTGAGATCGCAATGTTAAAATAAAGACTGCCGACGTTTCACTTCAGTGGAAGCAATGAAAAGGTGGAAAACAAAAAGGTTAACGTGAATGAAACACTTAGTGACAAAAACTACAATTTTTTTTAAAATATGAAGACACTCACGTGTTTGAAGTCTCCTTAACCCTTCTCGAACAAATGTTTGACTCTGATATTTAGCACATGATTTCATTTAAAATGACCTTACGTTTTCGTAATAAAAAACGGGAAATGAAGGCATATATTGAACCTAAGTAACTCCCGTCTATACCATTGACTGTGGAGACGGCATCTTCCTTGGCTGAAAATACACCAATACAACGGATGTTCCATCTTGTTGGTTGACTCACCCGAGATGATATAGTGGATGCGAACGTAGGACGAGAGGAGAGTACGATGGGGCCACCCGCAACCCGCATACCGCGCTCGTGTGTGCGTGGGGCGACCTCTGACCCGCGCGACATCTTTGAAAAGAGAGTGGCGGGGGCGGGCCGGGCACGGAGCGGGGACAGGGCGGGAATTGGATGGGGGCTATGCGGATCGGGACTGGGTCGGGGCGGGGGTCGGGGCAGTTTCGGGTCGAGGTAGGGCGGGGCGGAGACGGAATGAGGGCGCGGTGGGGACAGGGTGAGGGCAGGGTGTGGATGGGGCGGGGGACGTGGCGGGGCATGGCCAGGGCGGAAGCGTGGCGGGGGCGGGGCGGGTGGAGGTAAGCCGGGGCGAGGGCGGGGCGGAGGTGGGGCAAGGCGAGATGAGGCGCGTCGGGGACGGGGTGAGGGCAGGGTGTGGATGGGGTGGGGGCGGGGACGTGACGGGGCATGGCGAGGGTGGGAGCGGGTCGGGGACGGAGCGGCGACGGGGCGGGGGAAGGCAGGTCGCGGGCTCGTTCGTGCGTGTAGGGTTGTCGCGCCGCCGCGAACGCCACCGGCACGTAACCCATACTGAGGGAGCGCCTGCGCGCAAAATCGTGCGACATGCAGCAGGGAGACGTGATTTAAAACCGAATTCGCTCCGGTCGTAAATTTGACGCACGCGCTGGCAGATGCAAAGAGCTTGCCCGCCACCGCGGAGGACTGCCTTCGGTTCTCGGTCGGTGAGTGACGGCGTTCGACGCGTGTGAGAGTTGTGTGTGCTTCGAAACAGTGTACATTCCTGTTTAGTCCGGGAAGACCAGAAAAACAATTGCATAGTTTATTTCGAAAATGCCTAATCTCCAGTTTGTATATGTTGTGCACATATATATGAAGTAGTATCATGTTGTTCTGAATTACTTTTTCTTTTGCTAAAATGAAATGTATTGTCCCGTATCTTTTCTGCTGTATTTATCAGCACATTAACATTATATTAATAAGAATATTGCAAACGTATGTGGATGTGTGAACATACCCATGCATTTCGTAATGTGTACATGGCACTTAACACGCTTCATTACCCCGCCCACCTACGAAAAATCGCATCCCTTCCCACATCTTTTGAGACATGGGTAGACATCTTTTTAACTTACATCTATCATTCTCCTTCTAACCCCCATTCGAATCACAAATTATTAATGACTAAATATGTGGCTGGACGCTCCCATTTCTTTGCAGCAAGCGTGAAACCAATTGTTTACTCCTCTCATATGTAGAGCCGCTCGGCAGATCGATTAATATAAGCGCAAATGTAATTTTCCAAATAAGTTTTTAAGAATGTATTGGCGCCATGGGTGGATCCAGCCGATCATTTTGGAGGGGCCATCATAGATTTTTGTTCAATAATAAACATTGATATTATACTGTATATTATTTTTGAAGTGTATTTATGACACTATATAATATTATTTTAAAATAATTACATAATCATAATATAAATATTTAAATCAATTTTGACAAATAAAAGAAGGTAACAAACGAAACCTCTTGGGCGGATCCAGGGGGGGCATGGGGCCATGCCCCCCCGGATCCGCCCCTTGTTAGCGAATAGAAGGCACAGTCTCCGTGTGTAACATTCCAGTGCTTGCGAAGAGAGCAAAAGTGACGGGCCGTCTTCGAAGCGGGAAGAGCCAGAGGGGCCAACTACCGAAGTGGGGCCTGGCGAGGTGGTGTGTGTGTGTGGGGGGGGAGGGGCGTGGCTGGGTGGGACGGCGGCGTGCTCCTCGGCTGCGCTTTGTAAAGCAGGAAACTCCGCTCCAAACGAGTTCCGCAGGGCGGGCAGTTATCGTCGGGCACCGGTCTTCGGTTCGTGCCCGGTAGCAAGTTCTCGTGCGTGTGCATCTGGGGCTGCTATCGGCGACGGGGTCGCTCACCTCACGCCGCGTCCTCTACGGCCGCGCCGCCCCGCGCCACGCTGTCCTCAGTCCTCAAAGTTGGGCGCGGGCCAGAGGAATAAGCTCCCGGAACGTGAAACCTCCAGGAAGGAGTGGGGAGAATGTACTGAACGCGTGCTGCGGAATACCTATCTCCTCTCTTTTAGTCTATATAGTTGAATGAGTTGATTTATGAATACAAGTCAGAAACGAGCGGTTTTGGCAACATGATAACGGGAAAGTTTTGTTTACGTGTTATAAAAACTATTTACATTGGTAAACGACCTTAGAGATTTGATTTGATAGAACTATTGAGAAAATAACTACCCACCCCCCACTATATACGCATCTAAGGAGGTGAGAACTCAAGAATACGTACGGGTTTTAGCGGAGACGATGTAAGAAGGCACTTGTAAAATGTCGGACGAAACTGGAATTTATGGAAGTTTTTAGCGACCACAAAACCGCTGCCTTACAATCGTCGATTACCACTTGGATTTTGTGCTTTTTACTTTCAAAGTACACTTTCCGTTCCTGAGTACTTTACAATGATTCGGGGCGTGGTTTATTACTGATAACGATGATGAATCTATAGTCGAGTCATATGCAGGGAAAACAGCAGTTGGCATGAAATCGTTTTGTCCACGGTACTTCTACACGCGTTATTGGAATCTGAAATGTAATGTAAGAGGTTGAAGACCAGTACATGGGCGTCTAAAGCCGTCATGCTCTAAATAAATTATCGAAAGAAGAACATAAAACTGACAAGAAGAGCAATAATTCATGTAGCGGCTACCCTAAAATAGTATTACCATTGTGAATTGAATCGAAAGTCATCTGAAGCCGAGATGATAGGATCAATTGCGAAATACGAACCCTCTAAAATTCCTCTCACGAAAAAATAACAACAAACTATGTAAATGTATCAATCATTCCATTGCTATAACACTCGGAGTGGTCCACCGGCAATGGTAACCGTTGCCTCTACTGTTTAGTCAGGCACTGCCACCTCCGCCAATGTCCCGTCAGTGGCTCCGCTATCACCCCCTTCCTGCTACCAGCATCTCTATCTCTACAATTACAAGTAGTACAACTACCACCACCACCACCACACTACCATCCACTACCACACCACTACCACCATCATGATTAATCGCCACCTACACCGCTACCCCCCCCACCACCACTCCCACAACTGTCACCACCACAACCGCTGCCGCCGTCATCACGATTACCATCACCACCAACATCGCCACTTTTATCTC
>JAHLJT010008446.1:253404533-253454042 GCA_031308135.1 Acheta domesticus | reverse complement strand
CGTGTTGAGACACGCATAGAGCTGGGCAGATAAACTTGTTAGACCGTATCCAAAAGAGAGCGATAAAACTTGTAGGTAACAACAATGATCAGACTGAGATGTGGTAACACAACGTCGACAGATAGCTAGGCTAGTGTTTTTTTTAAGTGCTTAGATCAGTTTGCTCGACCACTCTACAAATGGTATACTATTTGTAATTTTTTTTAAATAATCTAAATGATCAACACACTTTCAATACATAATATTTTAAACGTTGGGTCAAAATTTAAGATTCAAGATTCTAGATTATTTTGCCCTATACTGTACTTTACTGTTATATGAGCAATAATGACTGCGACATTTTTTCTCTTTCGCTACATCTTGAAGAGGGCGTTGCCCTCTGGAGTCCCCCATGTCCAAGCCCCGCCTCGAAGAGCACCCACTCCATGCCCGGGCGTGCAAGTTCCGTCTCCCGCGTCGCAGGGTGCGCGGCGCGGGGCGTCGGGGAGCGTGCCAGGCCGCGCGCGAGGCGGCAGCACGTGCACGTGTCCATCGGCAGCCGTGGCGTCGCGCCCATTGTTCGCGCGCCCGCGCGGCTGCGCACGGACGCACGGGAGCCCGAGGGGGCTCGAGAGGGCGTTAGGGGTGGAGGGGGGAGGGACAGGCAGCAGGGCGAGACGCGCGCGCGCCCGCGAGGGTGCCGGTTCGCAGGCGTGCACCGGGCGTGACGCTCCGTGATCGCTGCTGGTGCCCCGCGCCGCTGGTGGTTTGGAACCGACATGTTGGTGATTTTTGTCGGGGGAAAAAGTTTAAGCAGGTTCGGACGACAGGTTTTGCACGTGGGTTTTCCTGCTTCGACCGTGGAAATAGCGTTCCAGAGGGAGTGGTAGATACAGGGGGGGGGAGGGAGAAAACAGTCCGTGTACTCCCCAAAGATAAATAATAAAAATACTCAATTCGAAACAATTACATATTGATCGCATCAAATTCTAAAAGAATATTTCCATTGCGAATACAAAATTTTAATTTAAACTAACAATTTAAAAAATATTGTTTTAAAATATTATTAAACATTTTATTATTATTGACTACTGGTCATTAGTCCTGTACAAGTTAAGTGGTCCAAGTTAATTAGTACAAGTTAAATGGAGGTAGGTAGCGGTGTTCCTTCCCCGCCACAATGTGCCACCTACATGTCGGCTATCGGGTGGTTCCCTTCTTGGTGTCCCCGCCAGAGTGGCTCCTCCCCAGAGTTGACATGTTCTAACCTCCATTTGGTCTCCTGACGTGTGCGGTTGTGTAGTCTATGCAAGTGTGCCTGATCAAATTCACAAAACACAGTTCTAATTGCTCATAACAATGTTTCCGCATAATTAAATATGAAATATGGATAATTAATATAATTCGTATAATTAATATCGGATACAGAGATAATTATATATCCATGCCACCTACTGGTGGCATGGATATGATGTGGCAGCATTCGAATATAGAATTAGAAGTACACTCTGCTAGAATAGTTGGAAACAAATTCCGTATAGAATGACTGAGTGAACGATTAGCATTGGACTTAAGTCGCCCGCTAAATCTAGTGGAATAACGGGCTCCGCTCTCACATAGAGTTCGCGTTGGCACACGCATAAAGGCTCAAAAGTGGTATACGTTACTTTAGGCTGGTCAAAAAATGTATTGTTTAGTAAATATTATTGATTCTCTGTAAAATACGACTAGACGTTAAAACGCTAAGGGCAAATTATTATAATATTTATAGATTTTTTTGCTTCTAGTTATCATTTGAATCTACAAGACTCATAGGGCTAATCTCATTATTATTTGCTTCGTCATAAAAATTTAATACAATGAAATTGAGTCATTAAAAACAGAAAAAATTAGAAGTTGTACCATGGTGAGAAATATGATGTATTTGTTGTTTGTTGGTGTATTGTTTATGTGAAATGAATTCAAATTAATATGGAATTCGAAAATAATATTTTCGGAAGCATTTTCTTTTCCTACGCACAGACATTAGTTAAGAGCGATTCAAATTCCACATTGAAAGCCCAACATACCACTGACATGTCGAACTCAAACCAGCCATTCCACTGCAAGAACCGTCGGAAATACCTCCCACTTCCTCACACTCACCCTATCCAATATTTTTCCCGCTCCCCGGACACCTCCATGGCATGTCTAGCCGCGGGCTACCCCGCTAGCACGCGAAGTGGGCCGTGCGATATGAGGCCGGCGGGCAGCGGAGCGGAGCCATGCGCGTGCGGTGCAACCCCTCCAACACCTGCCCCGCTCCGCACCAGCTCACCCCACGCCGCCCGCCTCGCCTCGTCTCGCTCGACCCCGGCTCGCCCCGCCCCGCCCCCACCCCGCTCGCGCCACCCTTCCACGCTCGCCGACGTGCGCCACTCACCACCCCTCACTTCCTGAAGGGGTGCGCGCCCCCGGGGAGCCGCCGCCGCTGTCGCTCGCCCGGCAAAAACGCCCTGCCGCCCCCCGCCTTCCTCTTCCTCCGGCGGAACAGAAATTCTCCGGAAGGAAATCAACTCAAGCTCACGTGCAATTGGCCGTGCTTCCGCTCTGCCACGGGACCATATGAATGTGATGGCGTGGTGGAACTTTGATACGAGATCCTTGTTTAATTATCTCAACGTATTAAGATTTAATAATAATGATAATTAATAATAATAATAATAATAATAATTTATTTGGAACAGCCCACATTTTGCGTAAAATATTGTAGAGGCACTGATAGTCACCGAATCTGCTCCTTAGGTAGCTGGTTGCAACCTGGAGAAGATTTTATATTCAGCCGACTCATAAGACCTTTAGTCGTGATGTAATGGAATAATAATAATAATAATAATAATAATAATACTAATAATAATAATAATAAACGTCTTAAATACAAGAGTTTGGAAATCGAGATCAGCCGAATGTGGGGCGTATATGCACAGGTTGTACCGATAGTTATCGGAGCTCTGGGATTTGTTCCGCAAATTTGTGTAAGAACTTGTCTAAACTCCCAGGTAATTCAAAAGACTGGGAAGTGCAAGAAATTGCTTTATTTGGAACAGATCACATTTTGTGCAAAGTATTGTAGAGGCACCGACAGTCCCTAGATCTGCTCCTTAGGTAGCTGGCTGCAACCTGGAGTAGATTTTATATTCAGCCGACTCATAACATCTTTAGTCGTGATTTAGAGGAATAATAATAATAAAATTCCGTCGTCTTTACTGATGGAGTCAGGAGCGAGTTTAAAGCTCCGAGTAACCAACGACCTATCACATGCCTCCTCGCAGTATATAAGATTTTTAGATCTGTGCTACCCACTATGCTGAATACCAATCTAAAGGCCACAATAGTCTGGCACCAGAGTAAAATAGTTGCAGAAAGTGCGTTCAAGGTTGCAAAGGATTATTGATAGTACACGGTGTTGTAGCCAATCAAACCAAAAAAGACACCGTAACATTTGTATAGGATGGATCGAATATATCAAGGCCTTAAACTCGATAACTCATTCGTGGCTTTTGTATGTCCTTCGCATCTACAAAGTAAATGCCCAGTACGTGAACCTAAACCAACACTGCATGGCAACTTGGCGTACAAAGATAAAAGTCTCATTTGCTGAAGGCAGCGATACTACCAAGGAACTGGGGATCAAACGGAGAATTTTTCAGGGAGGTAGTCTTAGTCCCTTATGGTTCTCCCTAGCTCTAAACCCTTTCAGCTGAATGTTAAGAGATTCGGGGATGGGGTATGAAAACACTAAATGTCCCCATATCCTCATTAACCATCAGTTCTACATGGACGATCTCAAGTTGTACGCCAGATATAAGAATCAGCTTTCCTCGTTGCTTGAACTTGTAAAGTCCTTCAGCGACTATATTTGTATGGAGTTTGGCATTGATACATTCGCTGCAGCGCACGTGAAAAGGGGGAAAAATCCTTGATCCAGACAAACTCATCCTGATGTGTATCACAAGTATCCAAGAACTAGTGCAAGAGGACATCAATAAATATTTAGACCTACATTAACTTTTAAGCAAAAGTGAAAGGAAGATAAGGCGTGATATTCAAATGAAGTCTTGCAAAGGGTCGCAAAAATCTATAAAGCTTTTAAATGGTAAGACCGTAATATCAGCCATCAATTAGAGATCTGCAAGGCGCGCCATTCACTCGCTCGTACTCGCTCGAGCATTTCAGCCTCGAGTACAGTGCTCTCGAGCGTCCTGTGCTCGCTCGCGGTGGGCTGGTTTACGGCCCACGTCGGCGGCGGCCTCGGCCTATGCAAGGCGCTGATAGGGAAAGGTACAGGAGGACTTGAGCGGTCGCATTTACAGTGTCCCGTGACTTCAAAAGCAAATCAGGATGATTATGAAACCTCATATTCGCCTCGAAATTATGCTCTAACACCCAGAAGAAGAAATCTAAAAGGAAGGAGAAGAAATCTAAAAGGAATAAGGATAAGAGGAAGAGGTTTCACACATTGTGAAATCCCCAAGACTTTCTTCAGATTTGAGAATTGTATGTAAACGAACATTTTTTTCCGCGGGAAAACAAGAAAAACATTTTCAGATATTTTTGCAAACTTCTGTTTTGGGCGATACGCTTCTGTTTTTAAAATATTGGATGACAAGTAACGATGAAAAGTAAAGTGGAATTTTAAAAAAATGATAATAATATTATTATTTACCTCCCTAAATTAAACTTAATTCATTTTGCAATCTGTAACGGAATTGTAGGGTTCGCACTGCAATTAACTTGCACAAATTTGTTGAATAATGTATTATTTTAATTTAATTTAGAAACGTTTCTAATAATCAAGTGGTGCCAGAAAGATATTTTTCCTCTTTCGTTTGAGCAGCAACACGTCATAATGGCATTTTATCCAGAATAGTAAAATAAAAACATCAGAATTCCTATTCAAATGTCTCAATCACATTATTATTTATTATTATTATTATTTGATGAGTAATATTTCCATGCATAACATAAACCGTCCTGATTTTCCATGCCCACATGTCCTTATTTTAGCTCATACAACCATCGTTCTTATTTTATACAGCCATCGCTCATATATACACATCCCCACACTATGGCCCATTGCCCGTCGCCTTCCTACGCAAGACTAGTCCGAGTCGTTCTCCTTGCACCAGAGTATCAGATGCGCGGCTTTCAAGGTCGAGCGAATTTTGCTCGGTGGGTCGCGGCCGAACAAACCCTATCCTACTAATCTGACGCCTAGCGGATTTTCTGCGAACTGCCGGGGTTCTCGAGCAAAATCGTCTCGTATAGGACTCTACCATCAAGACATGGGCAGTACATATGTTTGACTATACATTTGGTGATATTCAATGGACAACAACTGCACAGCAGGAGCTTAATCGGAAAGTTTGGACCTCTCTTACCAAGTATCAGAATCACCATCCCAATAGTTCAATGGCAAGACTATACTTTTATTTATCATATATACATATACATATATATATATACATATATATATACACATATATACATATATACAGGGTGAGTCACGTAACTTTAGCACCTCCTGTAACTTTTGAACGGTTGAAGATATTGCAATGCAGTTTCCACGGAAGTGAATGAGGGAATGGGGCTAATTGATATGTGTATTGATTTCTCTTTTATCACTTTATTTTACGAGATATTTGAGGTAACTTTGTTTTTTCAAATTGGACTATACATATTTTTCAGTCTATCATGACAAGCGTAAAAAGACAAATCCAAATATATAAATATTGTCATATGTTAGATAAGCATTTTTTTGAGTAATTGTGATTTTTGCGACTAGTGTTTAACGGATATTTTCATTGTAACTGTCAGCCCCACAAGGTCACGCAGCGCTCCCCCCAGCAAACGCGGGGTCGAGTAAGGGAAGGGATTTTAAGTACTTGAGGATACGAAAAATATTCACAAAACTGTTGCACTTTATTCTGAACTCTCCTTTTCATCTTAATCCATTTTCAGTAATTTGGGTTTCTTAGGGATTGAAAATACGGATTTGTCTTAAGTAGTATTTATTGAAATAAGATTATTTCTATCCCTAAGTTATTATTATATTCGTATTAACATTGAAATTGTTTGCTCAAAATATACAATATATTTTTGTACAGTTTTAATTATTTATTCTTATTGTGCTTTGTTTCAAGATGCCATTACTACGTATCTTATGAAATCCCATTAAATGAAGTTGAAGTTATAAACAATTTTATTACAATACAAACTTATGACAAATTCTTATTTTCCATCCTTTAATTCCTTCAATCAAAGAAAGACGAAAATGTGAAAATGCAGGATGGAAAGCACAGTTCAGGAAAAAACTGCAATGGTTTTGTGAATACTTGGAATACTATGTTTCGTATTTTCAAATAAGATCCCTCCCCTTCCCTTCCCTTCGCCGGGCGCACGTGTGCTGGTGGAGCGCTGCATGACCTTGTGTGGTGGACTATTCAAAACGTCCGTTAAACCCCGGTCGCAAAAATCAAAATTAATCAAAAAAATCCTTATCTAACATATGACAATATGTACATCATTGGATTCGTCTTTCTACGCTCGTCATGGTGGACTGAAAAAATATGTATAGTTCCATTTGAAAAAACAAAGTTACCTAAAAAATCTCGTAAAATACAAGTGATAAAATAGAAATTAATGCACGTATCAATTAGCCCCTTTCCCTCATGCACTTTCGTGAAAACTGCATTGCAATAACTTCAACCGTTCAAAAGTTACAGGAGGTGCTAAAGTTACGTGACTCACCCTGTATATACATATATACATATATATATACATATATATCCCTTAACTGGTATCATGGATTTTGGTTACGTAAACGGTATTGTCGGGTCAGCGGAGACCCAGAAATTAATTTTGTATTTTGGCATATTAATTCTTACTTGATGAAACTAGAAATGGATATACATCGTAAAACAACTTTCCTCAAGAATTGTAACTCAAAGACGTCTTCAATTAAATTCATTTTGTGTGTCTAAAGCACCATATTTCTGAATTCGTATATATTTACATGGGTTAGATTAGATCAATTGAAAAGGGATTCAATTTTCAAAATACTAGAAATGTTTCATTGGTATGGATCAAAATGAAGAGCTAACACTTGTATAAACATAATAGGGAGAGAAAAATACAAGAATGCTACTTAATTCATAAAATTTGCAAGCATGCAAAAGTGGTATACAGCAAATGTTTAATTTTTTGTCTGTTTATAATTAGCCTAATTATTATGCAGTTATGGACTGGATGTAACTTATTCAGACTCTATGCACTCATCACAATACACTTTTACTAAACTGTGGGTTTAGCAAACAGTTTTGTTGCACTTTGTTGTCCTTTGATGACGGACAAAGAGAGCAGCGCTTCCGTTTCTTCGGCTCGTCACCCTCAACATTTTCACTGCCTGAATCATGATCTCTGTCTATTGTTGAAGCGTCACTGAGATCACTATCTACCTCTGCAAGCCACTGTTCAATTTGTACAGAATGTCCTTCATATTCCATTGTTGAGAAAACAGACTGATTTTCACACTATAATTAAAAGACTAACGTCAACGGTATCGTCGGGTCTCCACTGACCCGGAACACACCCTGCAAGGACAAATCAACTTCCTTTCATGAATTCTAAAACACCACTACCCATAAGTATAGAGTGTAGGGATTAGGTGGCAGTACAGGCAAATTGCGGCAAAATTGCAAGGTTTAAACAAAAAAGAAACTCTTCTGGGTCAAATGTGACCCGACGATACCAGTTAAGGGTTAAACATATATATATACATATATATATACATATATATATATACATATATATATACATATATACATATATATATATATATATATATATATATACAGAGTGAGTCACGTAACTTTAGCACCTCCTGTAACTTTTGAACGGTTGAAGTTATTGCAATGCAGTTTTCACAGACGTGCATGAGGGACTGGGGCTAATTGATAAGTGAATTCATTTCTGTTTTGTCACTTGTATTTTACGAGCAATTTGAGGTAACTTTATTTTTTCAAATGAAACTATACATATTTTTTCAGTCTATCATGATGAGCGTAAAAAGACGAGTCCAATGATATACATATTGTCATATATTAGATAAACACGTTTTTGAGTAATTTTGATTTTGCGACTAGGGTTTAACGGATATTTGGATGTTCTTGTAACAGTCCACCACACAAGGTCACGCAGCGCTCCACCGACGAACGCGCGCTCCGGGAAGGGAAGGAAGTTTAGTACTTGAAGATACGAAACTATTCCAAATATCCCGAAAAAAGTTGCAGTTTTTCCTGAACTCTGCTTTCAGTCCTTCCCCATTTTGATAAGTAGTATGTATTGAAATAAGTTTGTTTCCATCCCTAAGTTATTATTATATGCTTATTAATATTTATAGTGATTGCTCAGAATATGCAATATTCTTTGTATAGTCTTAGTATTTATTCTGATAGTGTTTTGCTTCAAGATCCCATTAATATCCTATGTTATAAAACCCAACCAAAAGGAGTTGAAGTAATAAACAATTTATTACAATACATAGTTATGACAAAGCCTTATTTTCAATCCTTCAATTCTTTCAACCCAAGAAGACAAAAACATTGAATATGCGGAAGGATGGAAATCAGAGTTCAAGGGGAAAACGTGCAACAGTTTTGTGAATATTTGGCATATGTTTCATATCTTCAAATAATAAGATCCCTTCCCTTCCCGTCCCCGCGAGCGCGTTTGCCGGTGGAGTGCTGCGTGACCTTGTATGGCGAACTGTTACAAGTACGAGGTACATTCAAAATTTGCGTTAAACCCTAGTCGCAAAAATCAAGATTACTCAAAAAAATATATATACATTAAAATCTGTCTAAACCGGAATGGATTGGTACAAATTTTTTTTCCGGTTTAGGAAGGTTTCCGTTTTATGCAGGATTGTACATTTATGACACTTTTATATTGATATGTCCGTCCTGAAACTAGTAACATGACTTTATTATAATTATAAAACATATACTGACATAAAACTTATTTACGGAACAAAACACCAATAAATGGATATTAAACATCATTATTTCTGACAATTCGGTAAAAGGAAATATTTCACTTTTTCATTGAAAAAATATATATTTTTCAACATTAATCTACAGTTTTTGCACTTTGGTTTTCTCTCTTACTAACACATTTTAATTGTTTTCCAAAGTTGCCAAATTTTAATATTTAGGGTTTTATGTTGTTTTTTTATCATTGTCAAACTGGTTGTGAAACTCATAAAAACACACCACCTCACTGGTTACACCTTGACATCTTGCAGACTCTTTCAGTACACAATGCGTCACAGTTCAGAGTACGTCTATCTGGCACCCTCGCATGGCCTTGAGCAATGCGGCTCTGGTCAAGGGTTTACGATTGTCAACGCGAGGCAGGGAGACACGTGAATTGAAGCCATTCCCATACACCTACCCACGCTTAGAGACGGGAGAGAGGGAATTCCCCTACGGCCTAAGCCTTGAGAGACAAATGGCCCCTAAGGTCGAATTATAAGATAACAGCGGAAGCCCCTTTCCTTCATTGTACGGCTGCCACGTGTGAAACTCATATAACATGGACAGAGATATTAAAACAGACTTGCAGATCTATTCATTCCATTAAGAGTATCTCGCGTGTACTGCTGAATCTGCATTAAATTGACAGAAATTCCGTTTTACGAAGGTTCTCCCCCCCCCCTGCAGGAACCGTGAAAAACCGTTCCGTTTCCGCGTTGGACAGATTCCGTTTTATGCTGTGTAAAATACCATTTAACTTCACGGGCCGCAGAAATTTTCCGGCTAAGGCAGGTTTCCGGCTTGTACAGGTTCCGGTTTAGACATATATATATGTGTGTGTGTGTGTGTATTCAATTTGGTCCATATTATTTTGAACAGACTTGTAAATTGTGTAATAATTCATTGTGTTGCTTGTTAAATTAATATATAGATTAAAGTGAATTATTATACAATTTACAAAAGTCTGTTCAAAATAATATGGTCAAAATTGAATATAATTTAAGACTACATTTATTACCTCGGAGGGAAGAATTGAAATTCTTCTGGATTTTGAGTTCTTATGCGCAAAAAAAATCAACCAACTTCGCCAATACTTCCTTCTGAAAACGACGGTTGTGCATGAAGCAATTTGTGCCACGGACCAGACGTTAACCCCACTGAACGTCAATCAAGCGGACACTGAGAGACCACGTATTACTAATGAAGATAGGATGAGTTGGCGCACCCAGAAATGTTTGAACAGGAGGTTTCTGCTGAGCTCAAAAGGAACGCTATAAACATAGGATCGTCAGTCACCTGGCTAACAAAATCTGGCCTCTTTGCCGAGACAGAATGCTTCGTTATTTCTATTCATGACGAAGTAACCTGAAAGGTGAAGAAAACAGTTACATTTTTTAATCAAAATGTTTTAAATATCGATACGTACGTTCTTCTATTTTGTCAGTTTTCCCCCAAGATCCAGAATTCCGAAGAGGATGGATCATTGCTAAGACGCTGAAATTCTTTCCTCCATATACACAAAGATGAGTGCCAAATATTTGAGGGGAGTGCTTTCCAATTAAAGCCCAATGCTCCATATCGTCTATTGAATCCAGATGCTGTTCCATCTATGTTTGATTTCTCCGAACATGTGGGTGCTCCTCCTCTGAAGAAAACAACAAATATAGGATGATATGATGAGAGTGTTTATTGAGATGTGTCAGAAAATGGGTTTTTGACAGATTTTTGTATTATCACTAACTTTTTTAAAATTTCAGACAGGAAAAATCATCTAACGCAATGGAAAGTCAACTTTCTGGACTGCTCCGTCCAAAAGTAATCTGTGATACGAGGCAAAAACCTGGAAAACGAAATGTGAGTGATCTATTTTGATTGGCACTAACGTGCTGCCATTGTTCGAAGTAATATTATTATCTTACTGCGTTACGTTGCTAAATTAAGAAACTATTTTCAATTTTCTTTCTATTTTTAGTGCAAGCATTCACCGTGGAAAATACTACTGAGTTGTAAAATAAAAATATAGCACATGCTAAAGACGCACGATAAGAAAATGAATTGAATGAAAGAAATGATTATTGTTTTAAAAAATATTTTTTTCTGGTTTTTCATTACATTTGCTCTTAAATACTTATAACATTGGCGGTAAAAGTAAATACAAGCCCGAATTTACTGAACAAAAGAAAGAGTCTTCTCTTACTATGTACTTCTACTCACCAAAAGCTTATAATTACTTAAGAAGAAATAACCTAGTTTTTACCGCATTCATCCACGTTGCCAAAATGGATTTCCAAATTTCACTGTGCACCGGGATTTTTAGAAGAAGTTCTCTCTTATTTAAAACAATAGAGAAAAGAAACCTCTTTTTTCAAAATGTGAATGTTTTTGATTCGACGAGTATAAGGAAGCAGGTAAATGTCAATGAAAAAAACGGAAAACACATCGGGTACGTTGATAGTGGTGTAAACCATGAAGAATTGGCTACAGAAGCACTAGTTTTTCAAATCGTACCATTCAGAGAAAATTTTAAATGCGTTATTAGACACTTTTTTATCAGCAAAACTGATGCCAATCTCAGCTTATAAAAATGGCTATCTAGAAATTGAACAAAGTTAGTGTACAGGTTCACAACGTGACTTTTAATGTGACTCAGGATTGCCGGTCTTAATTCTGTGGCAATTTGGTAAAACTCATTTTACGATAAATAAACGATATTTATTTTCTTCGGTCTAGGCTAGTTATTCGGAAGTGCCACATACAAGTGCCAGCTGCCATCTATCGTCGCCCAAATTACATTTTTTTTCGACATTTTCTTAAGTTTTCGATTTCATAATAGTAGAACGGAAATATTAATTTTAGAGTATAAAAGAACACAAAAACCTCGTCTTAAATGGGAATTTTCTTTTACAATTTTTTAGCCGTTTTTAAGAAAATGGCGTTTAAGCGGTACTAACAATGCGAAATTTGAAGCTCATTTTCACAGGAAATTTTTTGAGTTTTCAAAAAACTTCATTTGAAACACATTTACTCACAAATACAATAGTGTTTACAAATTGCTGTTAATTAGATTAGATTAGATTAGATTTTATTATTAATTCTGCAATTAAGTATCATTACTTGGTGGCAGAATATTTAAATTACAAGAGAGTAATTAATTTAGGGAAAAAACAATAATTAAGAATAATAGTACATAATTTCACAGCGCAAACCTTACTCCAATTCATTTTACTCCACTTCACTTCACTGCACTGCACTGCACTTCACAACACTTAACTGTTATGCATTTCTTTCGCATTTTCTTTCCCTCCACTACACAACACTGCACTGCACTGCACTGCACTACACGAATATAAATAATAATAATAATAATAATAATAATAATAATAATAATGACAATACTACTACAACTACTACTAATAATACTAATAATATGCGTACTAATAATGTGCGTATTAAAGATGTGAGAGACCTTTCAAAAAAAATTACATTTGTGTAATTTTGAAAAAACAAAAAAGTATCCCAAAATGAAATTCACGTCATATTAAAGAGTGCAATTAGCACTATCCGTTTCAAAACCTTAAAGAAAAAATTTGAAGCCATTTATGAGACAATGGCGTTTGAGCGTTTCTGAAAAATGTGGAATTTTGAGCTAGTTTTCAGAGAAAATGTTGAGTTTTCGTGAAATTTTTCTTGACATTATTTAAAGCACTTGAACTCGTAAATCTAATAATGTTAACAAATCGCCACTAATGTAAATATTACCGACGTGAGAGACAATTCAAAAAAATTACATTTTTGCAATTTTTGATAAAACAAAGAATAGAGCGATATGGAATTTATGTCATCTCATAGGGTACATTTAGCACCACTATCCCTACCAAATGTTTACAGAAAAAATTTCGAGCTGTTTTTGAGAAAAGCTTGTTTTTGCATTTTTTTAAATTTCACATATTACACGCAATATTACGGGAAAAGTACTAAAACTTTCAAAAAATGTACATGACCCTAAAGAAAAATCTCAATATGAAAGACAATTTTTTTGGAAGGAAAAATCCCTATCTGCAATTTTGTAGTTGGAGGAAGACGCCCAATAAAATTCAAAGTTTTGCAATTTTCGAAAATTCAGAGTTTACCGTGAAAATCGGACCTATGCCGTCATAATAAGTGAACTTTACTCTGTTCTTACAAGAAATTTAAAGAAAAAATTTGAAGCCGTTTTTGAGAAAATTGTGAAAATATCCGGGGAGCTTCATGTAAAGTACTCCCAAATTTTATAGTATCTTTTTCAAAATCTCAAAGCTTCGACTCGAACCAGATCGGCCGGGAAATATCCGTTTTGGAAGAAATCGTACGTATGGCTTCGGTGCAAGCAGTGTTCACAGACGGGCGGACGGACAGACGGAGGTTTTCCTTTCAATTGGTTTTTCTGTATCAAGGACCCACAAAAGAGGGGTTCTAGCTACACCACCTGTTGGGGGAATTTTTTTCTCTTAATTTAGCAACTGGATTTATCCACTTTTTCGTTATTACGACCCGGTAACGAATTTCATTCTGGAGAAAATTCGCCATTTTTTCGTGCAGCATTACATAACTTTCCCTATACTACGTATACTACTCCGTATATACGTTCGTATACGGGAAAGTAAAAATGAATTAACAAATCGAATACGTTACAAATTTATCTAATGCAACTGAAATACAGCAAATTGACATTAATTGACACATTTCAGTAATGTAATAAGTAATTGACATTACTTATTAAATGTTCATAAATACTATTTATGAGTTTCATGTTGGAACAAATTATGAACTTTACTTATATCAAATTATTAAAATTAACAAACTGTTAACTTTAAATATGTCAAACTCATCGATATAATATGTCAACATCAACTCAAAACTAAATTAATTTTTGTATGCCGAATATATCAAAATGTGTAGATGTGTCTAATGTGTAGATTTGTAAGGAAAAATAGCAATATTCATTGAAATAAATTTTATTATATTGAAATATGTTTAATACATCCATATATATCGAAAGATATCAGCATACATCGAAATAAAGCTACCATACCGAATATATGGAGATATATCGAAATATATCGAATTTCGTCGATTTATGTCAAAAAACTTCAACATATATCGAAAAATGTTTAAATAAGTCGATAAAAGTGAAGCGGAACAGGAAAAACTAATTAACTCCACACGTGTACCCGGAAAAAACTCATTAACTCCATCCAGTCAATTTACACGTTTACCGCTGGCGGATGGGATGGGAAAATATTGCTAAAAACCAGATTTTTTCAGATATACCTTTACCCTTAAAAAATAATCGCACAACGAAGCATTATATTTATATCCCAAATCAGTATTATGAAATTTAAAACCTGATTTTCTCGAATAACGTAAAAGTGGAGTTAATGAGTTTACCTAATACCCACAGAATTATGACATCCACGTTACGCTTGACTCGAGTCACGTGTTAAAATTATGCTGTAATACATTAGCTGACAAAAAGATTATACAGTCAAACAGAGGTATAATTGATTTCAAATACACAGACCATCCTAATAGATTGGAATAATCTAAAGATATAACATTTTGCAATAAATGTCAGACTAGCATGTAATTTTACAAAAACAGGGAAATGTGAAAATCGCGGCTCATACCCTCAGTGCTAGTGTAGCTGATTGCCCTTGATTTTATTCGAAAGAAAAAAACCCTGATTTCATTGGCAGTGAAGCAACAATTTATTTCATCAGTCTTTCATCGTCTTTTCGACTTTTTGATCTGCTGCTATCCTTTTGGAAGGAAGCGACCTATTAAACTAGAAAACAGCAATGGACAACGAAGTGCTTTCTGATCTAGCAGAGTACCTGATCAAATTTGAAAATTGATGGGATTCATATTTTGGATCATCCGAGGAAAACGTTTGCTCTCGGATTTTTATCTGACGTAATAACTAGACACCGGATTTTTATGTAATTACATATTTTTTGTCTTTCAACTTACCGTTCTCAAAATTGTAATCTTGGCGAATCATTGCCCTCCTAACACAGTAACAAATTTTTTCCTTACATATTTTTACATATTTAGTACTATACTACATATTTTACATATTTTGCTATTTTCACAATATATTTTCTTATTTCATTAATTTTCTTCAATTTAATTCCATTTTTTTTGTGAAAAGATTTTTCTGCATTTTCCCTACATTATTGGGGATATCTAGGTGTCCAAAATATCACTGACACCGCGTTTTGTGATCTGTAACCTTAATTTACGAGAAACATTTGCGATCGCCGACGTGTAGTACTTCGATGAAGATGCTACAGTGTATGTTTGCTGGTCGTAGTTCTCACCAGTTTGTGCAATGACTTCTATTGCGATTAGGCCGGCTGCTAAACTACGGTCCTGGATTACAATACATGAAGCTTTTGCTACTAACGAGAAAGGTGTATGATGTAAAGACAGCAGTTTTTCTAAATGTAATTTCTTGCTAGGTGAATGATTTTTAATAAAGAGAATTTTAATATTACATATTTGTATTATATCGGATTTTACATATTTGTTACATATTCTTACTCTTTTCATTACATATTTTGACGTTTAATACTACATATTTTTCCGGTCTCGAGTAATAACCATTAAAACTTGAGAGATAGACTTCTCAAGACTCACGGTTTCAAGTATTTTTTATGTTATACATTTTCTCACCATCATTTGGAGATATTTTTGCTTGTATAAGGATTTTCTTGTATAATGGAAAATATAATGATAATCCAGATGTCGAGCAGTTTACGTGGGCTTTACGTAAACTCATGTTTAGAAAACGTGTGAGATCGTCTGAAAATACCAACTGTTTGGAACTTTACCCAATTCATCCGAGTTCAGTTCACAGTTTTTCGCGACTTGATTACTGTAAAATAAATAACAATCATGATGAAGACAATAACGAAGATGACACAGGCTCCATCACTAATGATGTATGTCATCGAAACAACTTCATTACAAAGACAATATTTTGTATTATATTTCTGGTTATATTGTTAGACGTTTAGAGAGTGAGATTACTTGTTTAGCTTGCTGTCACCTTTTTCTCACCAGCAATGAATATCATTTTTCTTACACCCATTTTACAGGCCACATTTCAAGAGGAAAATTGAAAAGAGCATCTAATGACGACTTGAAAATAAATCAAATAATGTATATGTCGATTCATAATTCAAGACATGATAAACAGATTGAGGTCAAACTAGTGTGTGTGTGTGTGTGGTGTATATATATATATATATATATATATATATATATATATATATATATATTCTTTAAGAATTTTGTTTTATTGGACATATTCTCAATGATGAATATGAAAAAAGTAATCATGTTGTGGGGCTCATTAGGCATCTAGGGAATCTTTTTCTAAAAATTGTGAACCATAGTATAGGAAGAATCAGAACCTTGGAAGCTGTATTGCCAAAGTTGGTTTGAGAAATTAAATAAATTGTTTCTCTTCAACAACCTATAGATTGCAACTAATACAGAATTTTTTATGTTGATATAGACTTTGCGGTTGAATAGTGTTTGTTGTTTACAAACGAACTGTAAATTTATATTCTATTGATGGAGTGTTTTGTTAACTAACCGTTAACGTAATGTATCTTTTTATTTGTATTTACGTAAACAAATGTAAGATATTCACTCTTACAATCGTTCTTATTATAATACCAACAGTTAAGTTAGACTACAAATAATTATATTGCCATTAGAATCGTCATTTCTAGTTAAAAATATGAGTGAAATGGGAAAGGCAGTTGAAAATGCGAAAGCCAAGAGTGGCAGAGAGCCTTCTCTTGCCGTAAGATGGAGGGGGAACTCTTCGGGTTTCCTTACCAAGCAATCCAGTAGGTATACATCCATGTACGTCATACAATTTTTAACTGTTTTAAGATGTTAAATAAATTAGGTTTTTAAATCGTGGAACAAATCTTTCCATTTATTTGGGTCTCTTAAACGAGATTGAAGGAAGTATCCCTCAGCGGATTCAGAATTTTTAATTGATTTGGTGATGAGTCTGATGAAATGCCTTGCAAGCCAAGACAGAAACATGGAATTCTTGACTGCAAGGCACAGGCAGATGTACTGGAGAGAGACATTTGGATAATTTATTTCGTGTCTCGCTTTGCTTCAAAATCCATTAACTTTTGTGAGGCAGAAACAACATCTGAACTGCCGTTTGTTGGCACACACTACACCTTGGGAACAAACGAATACCATGGCTTGGTGCTTTACTGTCATCCATTCGGTTAGAGTAGTGGTTCAGATTATGCAGGCAATATTATGAGCAACAGTTATCTTTCTCGCATAGTGCACAATCAAAACATAGATTTCATGCTTTCTTAACTAAAACAGAAATTTACTTTCTTTGTGTTTTTGAAGTGATTTTTCCGCATACGTAACAAGAATTGTGCTTACCAGTTGCCATCACCAATGGAGCATACTAAATACCATTTCTACTAACTTTTAAACACTACAAGTACATGAAAACACAAATGAACACACTCTGAGATAACTAATATTCTCCATATACTGGTTAAATTGATTCAATTGCATCATTGTGTTTCAACACGTGCAACACAATGAAACCTCTTTTGGAGAACGCTTTGCCATCTATCTATTATTAAATCCTACCACTATCAGAACAAAATAAAATAAGATAAAACGTTAAATCTAAAAATTAAAAATCTCCAAAACTTTACGTGCTAATAATTTTAAAAGGCAGATGCGGATCATACGCACAAAACTAAAAGCAAATTAGTACACAGACGAAACAAAAAGTGTGTTAACTAGAGATCAATTCGCGTATGACATAATATTATTATTTTAAATACACAAGTGCAAAATTAAGTTTCAGAACAGGTCATTACCTGTTATTTCAAGGACATGAAATATTAACATGTGAGACACAACTAAAACCTAATAACATATTCAATTTATATGTGTCTAGATAAATGACAAACTCGTACAGGCAAATCATGAGCGAAGGAGTGGAATGAGGAAATGCACCATACACATAATGTAACATATGTCTCTGAAAATAGAAACATTTTGTTTTCAATTGCGATAATTTATTTCCCAGAAAATAAAATATATGTACAAAAATAGACACATACACAAGATAAGGCTTTTTAAAATGTGAGTACTCTTCTCGGTGTGACAGAATAAACATTTTGTGCAAGAAATGTTAATGAGTTGTGTCAAAAATATATTACATTTTCTATCACTATAATCGGAAATCTGGAAACTGGAAAAAATAACGGTCTATTCCTTTAATTTCAAATTTAAGGAAACAATAGTAATCTTAATGCAATGCAAGAAAAAATTGCTACACAATTTTCAATAGCATTACATTATTGTTCATAAATTTGTAAGATTTAACATGTCATTATTGCGCCAAAATTGCACAAATATAATCAATATATTGGATGGATTCACTTGTACATTTCGGATATCAAGTACTGTATTTTTTTGCAAAAAATCATTTTTGTTATTGTCTTGCAGTTCCTTTCCTGGTGCTGATTAAATCTGATTAGATGTGATGAGACGAAATTTATTATGTAATACAAGAACCATTTCGAAATGATCACATTACATACTGATACTTCTAAAACGATAATATTCATTACTGCATTTTTTAATAATATCCCACTAACCGTTTCCTACCGACAATTCAGTATACCCAAAGACATTTGTAAACTCTCTTTTTATTTCACCGATTCTCACTTTTCCACAAACAGTTTGTATATCAATTGTAAAATTTTGAATTGGTTGCATTTTGTGCGTTTCTGTGCATAGTTAATAAAAAACAAACGTCCAGAATTGTTTTTCCATAACACACTAATGGAATGTATAGAATAAATCTGAAATCATCAATACGAGCTTCTAAAATCTGTTCAATTTCAAGATAAAGTAAGAAACTCCATATATAAGCCCAGAGCACATGATAAAACATGATTAAAATCTAATATCTACAAACACAAGCATTTCTTTACATTGTACTTCAAAATGAGTCATTCCCACTCCCGTTATAATGGAATGTCATGAAATGAAGGACAACTGTATGATGAACTACTTTAAATGCAAATGTTATAATCAGTAAGACTAGTATCGACACTTTCCATAAAGGAATGTCTTGGAAGCGCATATGTATTGGTTTTCTACTGCGTTACTGGAACGTAATCAAGTAACATCATGGTACAATAATTGTTTTGTATTCTCTCTTCCCTGTTTTATTACAAGAAAATGTCCTTGTAATAGTTAGGTAAACAGTTGTTATGAATTCTTGAAAACTAATATAAATAAGCATACAGTTTAGCAACAGCTCAAGTTCACACTTCTTATGGAAGTAATAGTATATGTGTACCATTATTGCAAACTCTTAAAGATTCAAAATGTCACAGATATAGAAGGAAATGAGATCACATTTCATATTACATATCTAAAACTACATTACATTATGTAGAGTGAAGGAAGTCTAATAATTGTCCTTACTTCTTCTAAAACATATTAATTACACTTTAAAAGTTCTTATGTTGATTGCTAAGGCACTTTTTCATCACAACACTTCGTGCAGGTATGGTGAAATCTTTTCTGATTTCACACAAATATTTCGTTGACATAATCTTATTCTTGCGTTTATTTATTATTTACGCGGCACATTGACTAAATACTGATAACTTCATTAATAAGTTCATAGGAATGATTGAAGTCACCGCAAATTCTGCGCCCACGAACCCTATTCGGGTAATCATCTTCCATTACATACATAACTCGACACAACCCGAAAAAAATGTTCTTGTGAAGATTTACACACTGATTAAATCTTCTATAAGTTCATTTTATTGACAGTGGCAATTAAATGAATGTTCGAAATATACTACTAATAATGAAGAAGTAACCCAACTTGGAAAGTTGAAAGTGCAGAAAAGGCACATACTGTTTATTCTCGTAGCACTATTACTGAACCTTTCTTTTGTGGTGAAGGAGCGTAGTTTCTGTACACGAATCCAAGTTCCTTTCACTATTTAACCCACATACGTCCAAACAGAATGCACTCTTTTTAAGCAGGTTTAACTTTTAGGGAATGCTTCATCACATCGTGGAAGAAACAATTTTTTCATTGCAGATCGACGTATTTCAGCCACAAGTTCAAGAAGCCGCACTAAGTAATGAAGTTGGAAGTACCAAGAAATCTTGAGAATCCGACTGTTGAGATTGAAAGTTGCACTTCATTTCACACCACATCAAATATTTGTTCCTTGAAGATAAATAAAGGATCCATTGAAGCGGTGACATCACCTGAAAACAACAAAAACAGTTAGAAAACAATACTTAACAAAACCAAGCATACATTACCCTGTCAAATAGCCGAAGAAACTAAATGATTAATTGCCCGTAAGACCTTTTTATGCACCAAGCGGTGAGTATGACGCACATTAAAAATCAACGAAGGCGTACTACTTCACGTCTTCATTACATAGAGGCCAAGTGACATTAAATAAATTGCATTTACGTGACTCGAACAGACAGATGTGAGCTGGACATGTGCAGGACGAATTGGACTAATGTTTTTGAGGTTTGAAGAAGAAATTTCACCTGGGATGGGCGAATACCATAGCGCATGTAAATTGAGGACCATAATGAAAATAAGAGTTTAACCCACATGTAAATTGAGGATCGACCCAGAGAAGGGAATACGTAAATTGAGGACTGACTACCTCATCCCCTTCCAGGTAAAAGTGCAAGGTGACACTTTATTTTCGAATAGCATTTTTATAGCCATTATTTTTAAAACACAGCTCCCTTCTCAATTTTCTACTTGGGTCTCGCGTATTTCTTTCGAAATATGGTTTCATTAAAGTTGGTTCTGATTCAATTGAATCTTTCATTTATTGAATGAATTCTACTTATCTTGCCTCAGCACATGCCATACCACACGAAAGACACAAAACTTGAATTCACATGAATAGTTTGAGAGTTGTTAGGCACTAAACTCAATATTCTACCTTCTGAAAACGTTTGAGACATTTTCAGTCTAAAAGAACTAACAGTTCAAGTTACATTGTTGGAATTCCAATTTAAAAAATTTTTCAACTTATCCTTTACATATAAAAATGAAAAAAAATTATTTTCGTTCTATTCATTACTTAAGTCACAAATTTATTCCAAGTTATGCAAGTTTGAAGCAGGAGGGAAGATTTCGAATTTTATTTTTTTAAATGGTGTACTTGAAGTGGCTACTACTGAGACTTATTCATATTTATTGAAAATTCAGTTTTTTTCTAGCAGCTGAATTGAAGTGTGGCGTCTTTCGAGTCGGTGACTGTATTCAGGAATTCTCTTCCAGGGTGAGCGCTCACAGCGGCAACTTCCTAGTCGCGAGACGTTCGAGAAGAAATCGTTCCCTACGTAAGCTATTGTCGCCATCAGTCGTACGCCAGGAGCCGGTTTGGCTCACGCTAATTGGAACGCAGTGTCAGGGGGCACTTGGCACCCACCCTTCGCTGCGTCCACGCACAGGTGTGAGGTGCGTGGAGTACGGCAGGAACGCGTGCCAGGGCCGCTTAAGGAAAAGCGAAAAAAAAGCAGCGTGTCGCAAGAACTTGATGAAGAGTGCAGGATGTGGAACGGTCGCACATATTCTGTATGAATTCCTATTTTACGTCTTCGCACCTTTCGCTGCCTATGGACGTCATCCTCCCAGCTCAGCCACTTTCCTCCAGGTGTGGCCCTCGTGGTTCCGACAAATTTCCGCAATCATCGCTCCGATGTGGCCTGTGAGCCCATACAGATCATATTGGATAAGCGTAACAAGTGAGGCCATCACGCTAGTCCATGAGGAGCGTTCCACCCCGAAGAGTTCATGCACATGGCCTACACTACCACATATATCGAGAGATCAGTGGGGGCTTAAGAGCGTCTGAGGCGGTGCCTCACTGCGGGAGATACCTAGAGGGGAAATTCTCCCCTCACGCTGACGTATTAATTTTGTGCCAGATCTCAGCATCCAGCGGGGAAGAAACCCTGCCACCGCTAAGCATAAAAACATTCACTACACTAATAGGACTGACAATAGCAATTGGCATGCTTGGAAAAGTCAATAAATAAATGCAGTGATGGAAAGATAAGAATAGGATAAGATGTGTGATGTGGTGTCACTAGGTGGTCTGTAATGGCTACGTAATGGATAACCAGATGAAAGATAAGTGATAACTATAAAAATGTTCTAAAAAAAAAGTTTATCACATTTGATCTGCAAACGAACCCGACTATTTCATTGTTATACGCGCGATCCCGTGGATACGTCCTCAAGTGTTAACAGATTCCGATGAGCACACACAATCGTACCGGGCACAACGACGCTTTCGACTCGAGTACATCGGCACACACGGCGGGCAAAATTAGCCGGGCAAACTCTTGAAGATGGTGTTTCTGAGTGGAGAGTGGCACGTAGCGCTAATTGCAAACCGGTGCTCCAGGCCGTACGCTCAAGCACCACTTAGCAAATACTCGGCCACTACGCGCCGTGCCGCCGCGTCTTTACGAAGGAGAACCCTGGCCGCACAGTGAGACAGTGGAACGAAAAACGGGGCGCCAAAATTTAACCCTACTCTCTCTCTCTCTCTCTCTCTCACACACACACACACACACACACACATACCCACACACACACACATTTTTTTGTTGCACAGATTACAGCCTGGAGATGTGAGACTTCAGGAATATGTTTCAATTTTGAGATAATTGATCGAATGATTGAATATTCTTTCCGAGCGTATCAACTGCTAAGGTAATTAGTCCGGTAAGTGTAGTATATGCTTTTATTGCGGGCGGTATCTGTGATCTTCTTCCGGAGGATGGCGAGATCCGGCGACGACCTACACGTCAGATAGTGGTGTCTTCCCTAACCAGGCATCTCCCATGAGCAGAACACAATCCCAGCCGAAACCAGCTTTTGGACCCGACTTGTGTAGTAGAGTAGGGCATGTAAGAGTGTGTGCATGTTACTGCAAGTAATGGGTAAAGATAGGACAAGGAAGAAGGAAAGATCGCCCGTAATGCGTGGTCAGGTTGTTAGGGTAGTGCTTCAGCATTCGCATGATGTTGATCGGAGAAACCACGGAAAACTACCAATCAGAGTAACCGGCCTCTAGAATTCTCCTCCACGCAACGGCTGATTTCGTGCTATCTTTCTAGCTAGTGTCAAATATCCTGCATCGTCGGGACTCGATCCCTAGTATCTCCCCGTTAGAGTCACTGCAGTGATCTCAGTTGATACCTTGAGCCACCTAAGCCAATTCAACCCTGCACATACACACTTTTATGTTACATAGACTTCGCTCTGGAGAATGGGACTCTAGGAATTGGTTTCAATTTTGAGATACCTGAATAAGGTCTACTATTTGTAAAATAAAAAAAATGAAATATTTACTCAGAACTAGTCGGATATATTTGAATATCACATCGATGAGATAAATAATTCCTTCTCCCAAAGACAAACGTAGTTTTCGAATGGTCCCTAATTCGTGCAAATTGACGCACAGAATAATGAGAATTTTGTTAAATATGAAGTGATGTCAAAGCCTTCTACGCGGCGTCACCCGAACAGGCATGATAATTTGTTAAATATTATTTGCGACTAACCCCCAATAAGTATGTCGACCGAACTAGAGAGAAATTATTTATCAAGCCAATTCTTCTAATATTAGAAGTGGACGTATTCATGCTATTTATGAAACTATATGTTTTAGAATGGAGTAATTTACAATATGATATAGTCTCAAATATTTCATTACATGTTTTACAATTATATAAGGGCCGATATACCTCACGACCCAATAATTATCAAAAGTAAAACAATGTTTCATAAAATGCGGAAGTGCAATTTTTTACAACGCTCCGGGGTCCTTCGCCCCACTGCGCCGGCCAGCAGTGGAGATCTCGTTTGAAGGGCCCTCTTGACGTCCGAGATCTAAGTGGACGTGTAGTATAGTTATACAGCCCCAATTGATGCGTCGCAGGAGGGCGGGTGGAGCGACGCGGGCGGAAGGGGGGCAAGGGGAGGGGGGGATGTCTCAAGTGGCTGTTTCGCCGCGCGGGTGAGTGGGCGGAGGACGCGTGCGCGCCCCGGCGCCTGCCCCCCTGGCCCCCAGCCCCCCCCCCTGCCCTAACCCACCCCCTCCCGCTTCGCCTGCCGAAGTATAGTCGGTACAGTCGTGTGAACGATTTTATTGGGCCGCTCGCTTCTGCCAAATCGTGATGGGAGGGCGTGTCAGGGGAGGAAACATGTAAAAATGATTGGAATTTATTTCACGAACGTTGGCTACATTGTGGCTTTGGTATTTTTGTCGTTTCGCCAACTGAAGAAGGTTTCCATAAAAACAATTCATTTATGTTTCTAGAGTTCAAGAAATGTACACTTCAAAAGTTTTATTTAAACACATTACTTGCATGAATTATTCTTTGCCTAATACGTGGTTTATTTGCGACTTGAACTATTTAATATTGGCCGCCTCTTAATCTTCGACGCACAAGACCTCATTCTTGATTTCTCTATCAGAGAATTCATTTTAATATTCTCATATGCTTTTCGAATAGGCATGCGCAAAGGAGGGGCAGGGGCCGTGCCGTTCTTGAAAGTTTTCAAAGGACACCGTACCCTTAAGTAATAAAATACTTTATTTTCTTAAATTTTCGATCCATGATTCTCCCGTTTTAACCTAACAAGTATACATTTGGAGAAGCGGCTCTCCACACCGTCTCGTATGAATGGTTTAACATAAATATTATATTTATTCAACAGAAATATTAAAACTAAAATTTCACCCTCGTTCAACATCTTCTTCTTATGTCACCGTCTTAATTATTTACTATAATATATATATATATATAATAATTACATAATTACATAATTACTTACTGTAATATATATATATATATATATATATATATATAAGCGATGAGGTCTTTGGCGAGGCTCAACTGTTTTGGAGCCAGTCAAAACAATCATCCGCTGGCCTGAAGCGAGAATATCGCCCGCACGCGCCGGCGAAAAGTGGGCATCTGGAACCCGAGGTATATCACACGGCGCAGCTGCGAGCTAATGTGAATATGAAACTCGCCCTCTAAGCTTGTAAAAGATCTTGGGTGATTAACCCTCGGGAGAAGAATCAAATACTTCTCGACAACAGTCCACGAAACATGTCCCAGGATCCAACAAACTGGATCGGAAGAGTTTAAGGAAATGAAATCAGAAAGTTAGTTTCATCTTAGTCAACTCAATATGATCTTAATAGTTAATGATAATTTTTTATAATAATAAACAATAATTTACATTATAATTAATAATATCCTAATTATATAACAAATAACTGAATAAAATTACAGTTCATCGTCAAAATGTCAGGTAATTTAAACATTGCGATGTCATTTTTACCACTATATTGCAATGTTCTCTAAACGAAGATTATCAAGTTTATGCATAATAATAAATAAAGTTAGCAACAATAAATAAAGGTAGCACCTTATCCTGTCAATTTCAAATTCCGAGTCCGAGAAATAATAAGAAATTACACTAAATTCCAGATCTTCGTAACGATCGCAAAGAGAATCCGGAAATCGAGTCATCAATGAAAAATGGGGCGAAATTACGAAGCAAAAAGCGAATTAATGAAGGTTTTTCCTCGGCGCCCCAGCATTCCTTGAGCTCCGTTCGAACAGCTGACAGCCTGCAACATCTCTCCTCGCCCCGTCCCGCCCCGCCCCCTCCGTCTGGAAGTCGTCGACACCGGGCCGCGTCCGAGCGGTTGTGGAGCGAATGCACACACACGCCTGGCCAGCGCCGGGGCGCCGTTAGCGATAATACGTAACATCGAACAACCGCAAAAAGCCGTCGAGACGTTCGCTAACCCCGCGTCGTACGTGACGTTAATGCTCCGTCTGGGACGGTAAACGCTCCTGACCCTGCGTAATGGTACGGCGACGCGGGACTACGCTACGGGCGGGCCTTCCCGCCCCGCGTCACCTGCAGGTAGTCCCCATTTGGCGGGAACCGCTACCGCCACCGGCCATCTGCGGCGCATACTCGTTCTTGTTCTGTAGCCGCGCCGCGCCGCGCCGCGCCCCGCCACGCGCCGCCACCTGCGCTCTCCCCATCGCCCGCTGAGCATCGCCCCGCCATCACCTGCCGCCCGTCCCATCGCCCGCTGAATTTTTTTAGCCCGCCCCCCCCCCGCCCTAGACTCACGGACCATATGTCATCTGATAGGCGGCCTCGTCTGCATAATGGGCGAGTATTCTGGAGCAAGGTTTTTCCCCCGTAATGAGATGGCTGGCCAACAACCTCCGGACAAATTACATGCGGGGGTTACTTTATGAGATAATGAAATGTAAGAGTATTCGTAGACATGTGACAGTGTATGAACATCGCCAACTGCATACGGACATACGAAATAACTTATCATCCCTTCATCTTTAACCATTCACTTGCTGAGGTGTAATGAGTCGAAGTACTCAAGAAATATGTTGTTACAATTGCAATTGAGAGCTATGACCAGTCGCAAATTGTCTGAATTCCGTTAACTATGTTTCACAACGAACTTTAATTAAGTAAATCTAATAGACTAGTCAAAGAACTTCTTTATAATTCCAGTAGTTCTAATATTAGAAGTGGATGAATTGTACGCTAAAGTGATGTATTTAAGAATCAAATTACTCAATATAAGTACACTGCTCAAGAACAACGAAAAAATCATATAAAACTGCAATGAATAAAATATTTCATCAAAAACAGTATTAATGAATACTGCCATAACATACAATAGTATATTCACACAGTACTGCAGTTCTTCATATACAAGAAACTTCCCTGCTTCAAAGTGCAACCCGAAAATTGCAAATATTTAATGACAGGCATCCTCATCCTTGAAACCTTGCTGTCGCAAGACGTCGGCTGTGTCGTAAGCAATGACGCTCTAGTTCCTGCGTATCTAATGAAACCTCACACATGCTGGGGAATGAGTAGTTTTCATCCCGATTCTACGCGCTTTGAAAATTAGAAATACCGATGATAAGAATTATCGCTGAGAAATGGAATGAAAGAAGGTGAATAACAAGAATACCCCGTGGACAAAAAATGCAGCAAACAGTTTGTGTCCACCAAAAATCCCCTTATTTGATGATTCCAGACGCATCAAGTGAGGTCATTCGTCCCGTAAGAGTAGTACATGTTTTACTGCAGGAGGTGGCGGAGATCTTCACCTCCAAAATGGCGATATCCGGTGCCGACCTACCGGCGCCTTGCGGGGATTTCCCCAGTCACGTATTTCCCGCCAGCTTGGCACTGCCCCAGCCGGGACAGGCTCTAACTTACGACTGATCTCCCGACAAGTGTGATAGTGTAGAGCATGTAAGTGTGAGTGAAATAGGGGATGAGGAAAAAGACGAGGAAGAGGAAGGAAACATCGCTTGCGCTTCGTGGCCCGTTTGTTAAGGTACCGCTCCGACATTCGCCTGGCATTGATCGGAAAAACCACAGAAATCTACGATCAGATTCTCCTCCAGATAGCGACTGAATTTGATGTAGCTATCTAGACAGTGTCGAAAACCTAGCCACCGTCGGGACTCGAACCCTAGGGCCTCCCTGTCAGAGGCACTGCGGTGAGGTCAGTTGATGCTCTGAGCACAAATTCCACATGGATGGAGCGAGTTCTGAACCCAGGCACCAGCGATGATGGACGTGCGATCTGACCAGTCACGGATCCAGGGGGAAGGGCCATGGGGGCCAAGGACCCCCTCCAAAAGCCCTAGAGTTTCGTTTGCTACCTACCGGGAAAAATTGGGTAAAATTGATTTAAATGTTTATTTATATTAAAAGTATGTAATTACTTAAACAATATTGTATTCTACCATATATATATATATATATATATATATATATATATATATATTGTGTGTGTTTTCGAAAAAACAATATTCAATATAATAACAAATATGTTCATTATTTAACAAAAGTCTATGATGCTCGCCCCCCCCAAATGATTGGCTGGATCCGCCCCTGGGCCTGACCGCTGCACCACAGGTCGCTCCCCCCTCTCTGGCCGCCAAGGCGCGTGCGTGCGTCGGCGACGGAGCGCGTGCTTCTGCGCGTAGGTGGAAAAGAGTCCCCGCCGCCCGCGGCCGCCGCGCAGACGCCGCCGGAGCCCATTAAAAAGGTCACAGGTCCGCCCAGCGGCGGAGGCGGCGGCGGCGGTGTCTCGCTCGCACCCGCGACACTCAGCACGCCCCGAACAGGGCTGCCCAAACCGCCTTGCCCCATCGGGCCTCGGTTTCTTCAGAGGAAAGGTCTCCGACTTACAAGATGGGGACTTGCCAATGACTCGGAAGTTCGATGCCCGGTCGGGGCAATAATTCACTGTGCGCTTTCCTTGAATGCCCCACTAGCTGTTGTGTGACGATGAAGAAAGCTCACTTCTCAGGTTGAGAAGACGTCGTAAGGATGGCTATGTGCTAACTACACGTACCCCTTAACCCAAGGACGGGACGCCGCTGGTAGGCCTTGGCTCGTGAAGAGCCGTTGTGCCAAAGTACAAAATACGTGTGTGGGTATGTGTGTGTATGGTTCAAATAAGAAGTAAATAAGAATATTATATTTGTCATAATGTGCAGTTTACTCAACTCACTACAATTAGAAGGAAGGTGAGGAGAGATTTGTCGGTCTTCCTGGAGAAGCATAAACTCATTCCCTTTCTTGTTCAACCTCGTGGCTCTAGTGGATTAACTGCTTTATTAATACTGGGTTAGCCTTCTACAGAAACAATGTTTGAAGAACGTCATCGATTTGATATCTTTTGAAGTGATGACCGTTCATACATATCCGTATTCTCGTAATTGTATATAACATTACCTCAGAATATTAATTTCTCATCTGTGGGAGATTGTCTCTTCTCAAATTATTTTAAACACAGTATTATAAATAACTGATAATAGTACAATATTCAAAACAGTATCACTTAGTTGGTTGAAATATGTATGGTGGACACTAATGCCATCTCACATAAAGAGAGAGTGAGGTAAGGAAACGACCATATCAATATGTTCAAAAAGGGAATTTGAAGATACCAAGACAATGTACCGGGATTGTTTTATTGCTGCCACAAAAATCATCCAAATTGATTTAGTACGAATGACTGGAGGTTTGAGCGCCAGTGACGCACCTTAAGAGTAATAGCCAGTAGCTAGTGATCTCATTCTTGAAGAAACAATGAGCAAAATTAAATCAGCATGTATCTCTTCTGACGTCTTTATTTCTCTTTCTAATGTCCTCTCTTGGCAATAACTTTCTCCAGTTTCAACTTCTTTACATTTTTCCTCTTTAAAAATCCGGTTTCTTCTCATGAAATGTACTAATTTACTTTCAAAATCGTTGGTTTCTTTTTCAACACACTTGCAACGTTTCGACGCATTCGCCAGTTGTATGTCCACCTACAAAGCAAGACCGGCTCCGGGCTGGTAAAACAACGACCTTGACATTACAGCTTTCGATGGTCCGGCTTTGGCATAGCCCTAATTGTATCCTGGAGGGAGATGCAGGATCTATTGGAAGATACTGTGCCGTAACTTGCTATTCACAAAGAAAGAAAAAAACTTGTAACGTTCATGTGTTTTCTGGATGGTATTTCATTTTACAATCATCGTGGATGAGATTTCAACCAAATTCTCACCAATCGTGCATGCTGCACCACATTTAGAATGATTCAGTTCTGAATGAAATTACATGAGAAATGTGATCACGTGAAAGAACGGTTCAGTAGTTAAATAACTGAATATGCATTCAGAAACGTTACGTAACATTAGTAGCAAATACATTCAAGAAGAGAGATCACAGACGTGAAAAAACCCTACTAGTAGCAATGTGTTTCGTGTTCACGACATTACCGCCCCCTTTAGACATGACTCGTTTTTCCGCTCCCGTACCCGTCAAGTGTTGCGTCATTGGAGGAGAAAAACACAAGCGGCAAGAATCAAGTTCCGTTCGCCGTGCTCCCAGCGGGAAGATCGGATGACAGCCAGAGCAGGTGAGCGGGCGCCCACGACCGCCTCAGCTCCAGAGAGACCACCAGCACCTGTTCCTTTCCACAAATTCACCCTGATGCACACCCGCACTGCTCGGATGCGAGAGGACTGGCGCGGAGGAGTGCCGTCGATGAGATCTCACGTCCTCGAGAACAAAAAGCCACTAGTTCACGCTGGCATCACAGTGTTTGTTCAGCTAATAGGACACGGTAACGGTTGAGACAAGGTATGATATTTGTAGGTGGGATTCAATGATCGAGAATGACATTTCGTAATTTACGTCTTTTACACAGGATATGCCCTTCATATTTTTAACGCACATTTTCTTGCAGCACGTAAACGTGTGGAAGAAACTAGTAATGATATAAATGTAATATGAGTCTAAAATAAATCACCTCTCTTCGGATTGTAGAGAGATGGGAATGTGTATGAGGTTTCTGTAGTCAATTTAGTCATGGAAAAGTTATTTCATATGCGTGTATAGGAATATACATCTACGTGTTTATAAAAGATGCTGGAACAACCATTAGGATGCATATATATTTCGATTACTATGACCGAAATAACCGCTAAAATAATCCATATTTCAAGAAATTATTGGCGAGACAGAAATGATGGTATTGGGAAGCCGCAAAATCTTATATGCGTTATGAAGCGGCATAAAGGTAGAGAATCAATGTTGAGAAGACGACTCCCCAACTCTCCTAAGAATTGGCACGATTCGCGCTGTCAGTGATATATTACTGTGCGCAAAAACGTTAATAGTCTAACTTCTACGTAATATGATTATAGTATTCCCAGTATATTGCAACAATTACACTATCACAGTTAGAATCTCTTAAGGTCAATTACAAGTAAACGACTGTTTATCAGAAAATGACATACGTATATGAGACTGAGTGGGGGTATCTTTTGAAAAATCTGAGCCGCACACATTTCCGTACGTAGTATATCTTGCAATTGTGCAGCAACAAAGATTGATTTCGTGTGATGACCTTGACCCTTGACTACATTTTGTTGCGTAGTATAACTTCTAATAGCGACCAGAGCCTTCAATGATGACCTTGAGCCGACTACCTTTTCTGTATAACGTGTAATTGTGCCGCGACAAAAGGTAGGCTTCGACGCTCGCAGTGGTGCCCTCGGGGCGCCACAATGGCCCTTCGCGGAGGTGTCGGGGCCAGTCGGCGGACCGGGAGGCGGCGTCTGCCCGCCCGCGCCCTAATGAGCGCTGTTCTGCTGCGTAGTCGAGGCGGCCAGCTGACGCCGCGTGCCGCACGCTCCGCTGCGCGACCTACCGGCGCCCGCCGCCACCCCCGCCCCCGCCCCCGCTCAGCCCCTGGCCGGCCGTTCCCGCCCCCGCCCCTGCGCCTGCCCCCCGGCGCCAGCCACTGCGCCCGCCCCCGCGCCCGCCCCCGCGCCCGCCCCCGCGCCCGCCCCCGCGCCCGCCCCCGCGCCCGCCCCCGCGCCCGCCCCCGCGCCCGCCCCCGCGCCCACCCCCCGCGCCCGCCCCCGCGCCCGCCTCCGCGCCCGCCCCCGCACCCGCCCCCGCACCCGCCCCGTCCACCCCCGCGCACGCCCACCCGGCCCACCCGGTGCTCGCCCCGGCCGCCCCGCCCACACCCGCGCCCGCCCACCCGCACCCGCCCAACGGCACTCGCCCCCGCGCCCGCCGCCGCGCCCACCTTCGCGCCCGCCCTCATGACCCCCACCCTGTGTACGCCCCCGCGCCCGCCGCCCGCCCACCCCCGTGCCCGTCCACCCGGTGCACGCCACGAGCCCGCCGACGTTTCCCGCCCCAGCACTCGCGCTTGCCGCTGCACCCGTGCCCGCCCCCGCATCCCACTCCACGCCCCCTCTGCCAGCCTCTGTCCGCTTCGGGCCTGCAACCTTCTTGCCTCTCTCCTACCCTACCCCGCCTCGCGACGTTTCTTATCGCTCCCTTCCTGCCTCACACTTACCTCATCGCTCATACCCGCCTCGTGTCTGAGCGTCACTATCTCGACGCCGCTGCTCACCTCCCTTCACTGTCTAGTGAGGCTCATGTCTCCTCCTTGATTCATCCTCGTCTGGCGCTCGCCTTGTCTCTTACATTATCCTCGCCTCACGATTTTCCCGTCACATTCCCCTCACCTCGCCACATTCCTGCCTGAAGCAGGTCTTGACACTGTTTCGTAGCAGCCTCACTCTTCCCTGTGTCGCTTTCACGTTGCATTTGTCTCGTTTCTCACTACCACCTGTCCTCTCATGTGTGCCCTTAGTCTCAGCCCTACCTTCCCGCTGCCTTCTTCCCTCGTCATGCCCAGCTTATCTCTAGAATGTGAATTCACAAATTTTATTCAGAATGAGACATTCAAAATTCCGGTAGAAGACGAATCGAAGAATCGATGAGAGAAACGAAGACCGTCTTCTCTTTCGCAAGTCTGAACGAATTCTAAGAATGTTCTCAGGGATTTTTCTTGTCCGATTTCCTTTAATTGCATTCCTTTATTCGAACATTTCAGACTGAGGAAATCATAAATGACACACATGATATGGATTAATTGTATCCCAGAAATTAATACTTTTTTCACCAAGAGACATCGAACATCCACGGGAGGAACAATTCTCTGTGTCACTCCGTCAGTTCGCATTCTGCTTATATCTGCATCACCTCGCCACCTTTTAGATTATGCTTTTTCTCTTCATTTTTGTTCGCTCCTGGCCACGAATTAATACCTCAAATCATTGCGATATCCTCACCTAGGATTTGAACATTCCCTTAAGATATTCACCCACGGTCGATCGTGCGACTGAGCCGCGTCGGTTGTAAATCTATCGTCGCTGCTACCCGTTCCATTATTCGCACAGTTTAGAGCAATGCGCCAATCTCGCCGGCACACGCCGGGCTGGCGAACCCTGCTTGTTGGGGCGCACAAGGTCATTTTCTCTCCACCGCCTCATTCCCCTGAAAAAAAAATGTTATAATATTGTCGCATTTAATACATCCAACACCTGCCCACCCTTTTATTCCCCATACAAGAGATGGGCTGTAAAGCTATTCTTCAATAACAGTTATCGGAATAACAGCTAACGCACATTAGCAGTTAAAAATAACATGTCAGTGTTCAGCAACCTAACAGGCTTGCAGCTGTCAGCTAAGAGTTAAAGCAAGCAACTGTGGTTGTGGCAACACTGAATGCTGTTGAAGTTTCGTATTAGATACACTAGCTTGTACTGATATCTTATGTAGTTTTCTTGCACTTCTAAATATGTTAGTATGTACCTTGAATTTACGTTGAATAATCAATCAAAGCAATAAACATACTAAAGTTCAACATTTCCGCCATTCAATGATCCTTCATCGGGGTTTTTATTCCTAGGTTTGCCATTTCCAGACCACTCATAGTGATTCTACAAACACAACTAATTCACTTTCACAGTTGTACATCGATGTTTCGAATTTGTTGTAGTTGTTTTGTTAGCACGTTTCACAACTACTAACACTCTCAATGACCACATGGTTGATCTCATATTTCATCAAACAACTTGTTCTCAGTCTTGGATCTCAAATGCATATCATTACTTACTTACCACACAGCGATCAAACAAAATAAGTAGATACGTATTTACATGCTGGCAGATGACGTTGGCATGTTTCCATACATAAAAGTCGTTTTCTTATCTTTGCATGTAATGTATAATGTGAAGGTGAGCAAGAAAGATAAGAAAGAACTATTTTTCCTGCAAAATCTAGTTTTTGAGAATAATGTATATCTCTCAGTAGTAGCGAGTCGAAGAATTCACACAATATCGTTGCCTAAAGTGCCTTCTCTTATATGTACCACAATTTAAAATACAAAAAAAGTCTCTTCACCTAAAGTAGCAGGTTTTTTGCAAGATTCACGGTACATTATTAACTTCACTATCAAGGTCAGAATAAAATTCAGTTTTTAACTTATTGAGAACCGTGGTATGAGCTAATGAAGACAAATGACAAGACTGCTTCGAATACAATACTTTATGAATGCTTTTATCCAACCTTCATTTCTGATTATAATACACTTTCCTAAATATTCCTTATTCTTACATTCTGTAAAGGTAACTCGTTGAAAGACAATCATGAATTCACAATAAAACGCGTAAAATTATATATTATTCTTCCAATATTGCGAAAAAGTCAACAACAGGACCACAAATCATTTTCAAGAACGAATGTCCGAAGCTGATTTAACGCGAATTTGCGATTTTCACGACGTAAACTTGTTTCTGCAAGGATTCTGAGAACCTATACAGCTTCCAATATTCTTTCCTAAATATTCCCACTTCTATTCTTTCGACAAGGAAAACTTCCCAGCTAGAGTCAGAATACATTATGCTGGAATGGGATGTCTGCAATTTCTAACGCCTACCCGATATTAATGGAAAACATACATGGAGAGTAACGGATGTATTTACCTTCAAATATATTATTCATTACTTAACTTGAATTACTCTCACTTAAAAAGAGAAATAAAAGGGAAAGTTGAAACAAGTGTTGGAGAGAATAACAAAAGAAAATATAAAAGAAAAGAAAATATAACCCATAGAAACTACGGGCATATTTAATAATGCCTCGTTCTTGCGAACCTTTTTTTCTAGAAATGTAGATTTTGGCAAAATTCACCATAATATGTATGAAATAGCAAGTTGTTTTTCTGAATGAGAAAGTATTGAAGATATATTACCAAGACGAGCATTTCAACATGCGTCTACAAGGCATCTCATTACACTCAGAATTTGATTGTTGTATTTTATCACCCACAGAAGATAAAATGTACTTTGAGACATATTCTCGTAGAACATATATAACCATTATAAAGGGCATTTATATTCTGAATAAAATACAATAACTTAAAAAAATGCATAAACAATTTTTTAAAATCGTTTTTTAATCGTCTCCTGTGCATCGGGTGCCGAAATTCACGCAGTCTTCATCTGCATTAATCCATCCCTGATTACACCATTTGTACCCATTTCTTCGGAGCGAGAGATCATTATAAGCAGGGTCGGATCTAGCCCTCCTTTTATTGGGGGGGGCATCGTAGAATTTTATTAAATAATAACATATTCTGTTATTATATTGTATATTATTTATGTGCTGTAGATATGATACTATACAATATTACTATTTAAATATTCACATAATTTGAACTTCAATTCAATAAAGGAAGGTAAACGAAACTCCAGGTCTTTTCTGGGGAGGGCATGGCCCCCATTCCCCTGGATTCGCCAGTGACGAAGTTCCTTTCCACGGTCACAACCTTCGCATGCCCTGGAGAAAATGGGCAACCCTGCGCCTGCCGCCAGTGCCAGATGGAAGAGTTGCAGGCGGCGGAGGCGACCTGACGTGTGGGCTCCGGAAGTCGCGTGTGGATCGCGGCGTCCTCCGCCGCGCCGCCGCGAAGGGCTGTTTAACACGCAGGCGAGGAAGCAGCAGACAGCAGCAGGGGGAACGGCGCGGCGGCGGTTGGTAGAGCGAAACGGTCAACGAGAAAAAGGAGTTGACGAAGCGAAAGGAAGATACAAATAAGCGAAAAAGACAGCAATAATGAAGACAAATGGGAGGTAACAATGAAAACAACAAGCAAAAGAATTCGAAACATGACGGCAGGAAGAACAAACAAGATAGGTTTAAAGCCTCCGAGCAAAAGTGTGGAAAAGCGAAAGGGAAGAGCAGTACGGAATTGGTACGAAGAAAAATCTGCCACAAAAAGGTGATATATATGCCCAAGAAAAATGACAATGCTAAAATATGTATTTTGCAAGAGAACTGTTTTAATATGAGCTGGGGCCGTTTATTTCTCGGCCAAAGGCAATGTTTTACTATGCATACCGGCTACTGATGAAACCTCTTAATTTGTACCAATAACAGACTATATTATTAAAGAAATCATTGCAATTAAAAGTGTCGATTTTGCTGACTTGTCACTTTCTCTGTGTACCCATGATAACAAATACCAAGACACTGTGTTGAGAGAAGATTTCTGTTCCGCTGAAGTTGGAGATTCTGCGGTAAGTCAGGTTATATAAAATGCGACTGTCCTCTGCACATGCACAATCCTCTTCTACGGTGACAGTGTTCTGTCCTCAGCCCCTCAGACACTCCCACAGGCGTGCACTATTTATGAAGGTAAACGGTCGTTCCTTAGGCCTAAGTTAAGACGTTCTCACTTCAAGATCCGTCACGTGACTGTTAGTGCGTAACGTCGCTACTTTATACATGGCGCTAAAACTCAAACCTGTCTGAAACTTGACGCGCACCCAACAAGTGAATGCACTGACCTACGAAACATCCCGGCTTTTCGCAAGCGTTTACCCGACGCCAGTCGCCATCTCGCGGACGGTCGGCCATCTAGCTGTCGTGTAAATGGAGCTGGACATCGCTCTCCGCCCTCGCGTCCACGTCCGTGCCCGCCTCTGAGCCGGTCTCGCCTCCGCGACAAGTTGTGTCACTTAACCCCTACGGAAAAGCAGCCCGTTGATGGAGGTTAACCGGTTACGCACACACCTCGACAATTTGAGTAGGCTCCGTTTCGAGAATCTCTGACATCACAAGGATGATTTTGTGGATATTTTGATACGCTGGTTGATAATAAGGAAGAACAAGTGGTGCTACAAACACAACTTACTTTCTCGTGTTATTTCGAAATTTTGTAATTTTCGAAAATTCAGAGAAATAAGACGTGTCACTTTTTTTTGTCTAACCGCACAAATATTTAAAGAAAACTTTGAAGCGGTTTTTGAGAGTATGTTTCTTTTATAAATTGCATTAACGTCAAGCAGAAATTACGTTAAAAAGTACTAGATTTTTCAAAAAATTGTGACATTTTTAGAACAGATTTGAGTTAAGATAAAAATCTCTACCTTCAATATTGTTCTTTTGTCATGTTAATTTTTCGCAACTTTCGAAAATAGAAAGTTATGCAGAAAATGGGACCAGCACCAACTTTCTACCGTCCTTTCATACATTCAAGGACAAAATTTTAAGAAAAAATTTGAACGATGTTTTGATAACACAATTGTTCAAAAATTGCTTATAATTCACGCAAAATTACGTGAAAATACTCATATTTTCGAAAAGCTGTAACTGACCTTACTTCAAGATTTACTTTTGAACTTAAAACTTATTCCGATAGGAAAACACAGAATCTTGCGTTGTCCGATTTACAATCGACAGAAGCCAGACAAGCGAGCTGCGCTTGCCCGTGTACGGCCGCCTTCAGCATTGAAGCCACAGCGCCAAACATAAACGTTCAACCAGAACCTACCGTCCTCTCGGTGATGGGTTGGCGCTTGATCGGCCGGCTCCTGACGCCTCCATATCCAACTTCACCGGCGGTGGGGCGGGAGGAGAGGGGGGAGGGCGAGAGGGGGCGTTCGATATCAGCAGGAAGCCAGGCGCACGCGTCGGGGCGTGGTGGCGGGGGCGGGGGTGGGGCCGGGGGCGGAGGCCACACCCCGGAGCGCCGCTCCGCTCTTATCGCGCGGGGAGTGTGCTGGCGTAGCGGGACGAACGCGGGGGTGGAGACGGAGGTGGGGGCGGAGGCGGCGGCTTCGGCGACGACGGGAGAGCAGACGCGGTGTCCCAGGAAGCAACGGTGAGGAGTGGAGGTGGGCGCCGGTGAAGCTCCGTGCTCTGATCAGACGAGTACTACAGCCGGTGAGGATATTCAACGTATTCGGAGGCTATATATAACACTGAACAACTTCCAAAATCCTTACATCGCTTGTACACCAAAACTTTGATTATTGGCCCTCTTGAATCACCCACTGCCACCGGGCAGCCCGCAATAACTTCCTCTCCGTCGTTCAGGGGCGGATCCAGCCGATCATTTTGGAGGGGGGGGGCATCGTAAATTTTTGTTAAATAATAAACATATTTTGTTACTATGTTGTATATTATTTATGTACTGTATCAATGATGCTATACAAAATTATAGTTTAAATAATTACATAATGGAACATAAATAAATGTTTAAAACATTTTTGCCAAATAAGGGTAAACGAAAACTCTAGGCCTTTTGGAGGGGGCCATGGCCCCCCTGGATCAGCCAGTTCTGTCGTTCATCGTGATGTCGCCACGCGTTCGGTATCTATGCCGGCTGATGGACTGTTTTATGATCACATCAGGCGCATGTACGAATACTACAACCGAAGAGGATCGAGAACAGGGGCGGATGCAACGGATCATTTTGAGGTGGGGTCATTTTGTTATATAATACACATTCTTGTAATATTTTGCAGCATAAATATGCTAGTATACAAAATTATTGTTCAAATAATTACATAATTCTATCATAAATAAAGATTTAAATCAATTTTTCGAAATAAAGGAAGGTAACAATATAACTCTAGGCGTTTTGGGGGGGCATGGCCCCCATGCCCCCCTCCGGATCGCCCCCAGATATAAGAGATTTTCTGGCGAAAAATTCGCCGTTTTCCGGCGCACGATAACATAACTTTCTCTTCTCACGAAGTATTCGTAAGGCGAAAAAAGTAAAACTATGAAGTTAAATTTTTCATTTATTTGTTTAAGCATTTCAAGGAGTGTTTCGCCATCCCGAGGGTCCTCAAGAATAGTTTTAAAAACGAATCATCTCAGGAGATATCGAGATTCTGTAGCACCACCGTACTAACCTAGAAGCGGCTTTAACTTTACATATAAGATCTAACCTCAAGCGTCTATAACCTTGCATATAAAAATTTGGTTTTCAGCGTCTATAACTTTACATATGAGGTCTAGACTTACGCGTCTATAACCTGACATGTAAGGTCTCGCCTTAAGTTTACATGCACAATAAGGCCTAGCCTTAAGTGCCTAAAAGCTTATATTTTGTAGTATTTTTTTTTAAAGAACGCGTCGCAGGGTCAGACGCGTGTTAGGGCGTCTTCCAGACCACAGTGGGAGGAGGGAGGCGATGGTGCCGTCTGCCGAGTGTTCTCCACGCACTTCCGCCGCCGCCCCGCCGCCTTCCGAGGTCGCTTCCGGGCGCCGCCGTGTGGCACGCGTCGGGCGTGTGGCAGGAGGACGCTCGGCTTATGGCGAGACGGTCGAAAGACGGGCTGTTCCGACTCGTTGCCGTTTCCTTAGTCTTTTGGACGACCCCCGTGTAGTGATGCGACATAGACAACAAAACATCGATGTTGCCAAACATCGAGGTTCAAAATTTAAACTAGTTTAAATTAAACACAATTACTACCCTAGCTTTAAAACATCGATGTTTAAACATCGGTGGATTTAGCCGATGTTTTTAAACATCGATGTTTTAGAGCTAGTCTAGTAATCTCTAACATTAAATTCGTGGGCAATAAAATTTAATTCGAGAGTCCCCATGAACACTAATTTATGATTAAAATTTACCTTAAAAAGAGTTTAAAAGACGCGTCTCCCTGTGCGATATACAAGGAAAGACGAAGGAAATACCAGGATATCCACATCATCTCGGGCGGAGAACTTTAAAAGATAAATCTTCATTTTTTTTTCAATTGTCGTGGTAACTTACCCTTTGTAGTTATTTATTATTAGCACTAAAAAATACATTGAAACATGTCTGTATGCCTTAAACAATCGAAAGTTGTAGACCTGGATCTTAGTACACTTCAGAAAGAAATACTCAAAGAGAAGCAATTTCGAGTAAGAATATTCTTACAGAAACAGTAGATAATGCTTGAAAAATCCCTAACTTGGAAAAATTAGCTAGAAAATTCATTTCAAGTATGCCAAGAAACATCGTTGCATTTTTGCTGTAACGGGTGATTTCACAAAATATTAGTATTTTAAAGTAAATTTGAGTTAAAGAAAAACATTTCGTCCTGGAAATTTTAGAAATTATGAATAATATTCATGCAACAAAGAAAATGTAAAATATTCATCAGATTTGTTTCCTTTCCCAAAATATTCAAAAAATATTATACTTTCCTAGCGAGTATAATTTGGCAGACCACTGTATATCTAATCCCATGGCGCACTTGATCGTAAATTTTCTTCATTCTCCAGGGATATATTCGTTTTCTTCAAGGATCGAAATGCAATTACAATATGCTTCTTCGCAGAATCACTAGTTTGCTGGTTCCTCAACTCTAATGTCTCCACAATTCTGTGCGGAGCCAACAGCTTTCATATTTATCAAGTAGCAGCAGGATTTCCCAATCATGTTTTGCGAATCACGATGTATTTTTGTTTCAAATTTTAATTTGTAAATAACCTTTTTACAACGGAGAAATGACAAAAAAGAAACTAATTCCTTAGACTTCAAACGACACCAGGATCATATGAATCCAACGTCAACTAGATCTCGTGGGAAAAGGGAAATTTTTTTTACTAAATTTTCAATACAGATTTCTAACAGATCAACAACCCATCTTATATACGACAATTTAGTTCAAGGAAACCTCTTTCAAATATTAACATAATTTATAGTATTTATTTATTTCGACATATATAACATAATTTATTTATTTCGACTAGAATATGGTTTAGGATAGAGATCACAGAATTATGAAAACGTGCACAAAATTCACTTCTCCCCATAACTCGTCACACACAGTTTTTAACTGTTTTTGACGTAAATAAATAAAAAAATAAATAAATAAAGTCATTGGAGGCATAACCTGTACAGTAACCTTAACTGTTGAATTGGCAGCGAATGCAATTGCAGGACATTTAATTTTGGAGACTCATGAGTGGTCCCATTATGAACACTGCATGATTATCCTGTGCAATGTATTACTAAGTATGCCCATACATTAACTTATGTAATCATATTAGGGATATAAATAACAAAAAATAAAAGGAATCCAGTCTCTTCAGAAAAATCCATTTTGAAACAAATTATTGATGGTCTTTCTCAATTCGAAAGAGGAAATTGGATACATGCAACGTGTTCATAAATGTATTTCTCTGCTTTCAGTATACTTGTCGAGACAATTGTTTTCTCTGCATAAAACATTTGCTGTTGTTGTTGTTTCCGGGAAGTACCCTTCTTCACTAAGGCAGAAATAATACGTAAGATGTGATTTGAGTAAATGTTTAAAATAAGTTAACTGCCACAATTTTAAGAAAATATCACTTATGAGATGGCGAATTATGTTCGTTGTTGTTTCTTACAACCTCCTCCGTGGAGGAAGAGAGGAAGAGGGAGACCCCAAGAGGGTTCCACATGTGCGTACCCCTAATGGCCTTCTGAGGAGAACAGGAAGAGCTCCTTCGAAGTAGGATGGCCTTGTCAAAACAGGCCACTTCTCCCTTCCGCTTCTTTCGACGAGCAGGGCGGAAGGGTCCTAGACGGGGGTTGTCTGTCTCCCACGGGGAGTGAGCAAAAAAGACCGAAAAGGTATTGAAAATACCATTATTTTTCATGCTTATTCCAAATACATTTATTCACCTATACTCTCGTCGCTTGAATTGTCCTCCAGAACAACGTCTGGTCCTGGTTGTACGTCTAGCTATATTTTGACTAGCTTTATGGCTTGTGTCGAAAATCTGCCAGCGTCGAGACACGAATCCTAGGAACCGCCAATTGCAATTGCAACATTTATCACTCCGAGCCATCTCAGCTGGTAATAATGAGAATTTTTATAAAAAAGAAAAGTATGATTTTACTGAAATACCGATATTTCCCACGAACATACAGATAAATACCTTTAAATGTAAGAATTTACCGGTACAAACATTCGATAGATGTAAATCCCTCTAAAAATACCAGTATATGACATCATTTATCGGTATTTTTAAAGGTATTTTGAATAAAGTTAAAGCAAACATAAAGGATTTGTATACCGGTTTTAAATATTACCCAACAAGTATCAGAAAATACCTCAAATACAAATCAAGACAGTCAAAATGTTAATGTGACATATTTTTGATTTCAGAAAACACTGCAGCAGAAAGTACAATGCATAATCAGACTTGCACTTCAGAATTAACTATTTTAACCGGTTCCTCTATTGAAAAGGATATTCGAACGTTTACTTTCATGTTGCATAAGAACGTTTGGAAAATATAATAAATCTCATTGGTAGTAAAAACTAATATTGGGTCACTTCACATACAGCAATACGTTTTCTTCTCAATTAGACGTTCTATTGTGTAACTACGGGCAGCTCTTTTAACTTTCTGAGGACGAATAACATTAGAAATAAGACCTCTCAGTAGTGCAATCATCAAATGTACAAACGCACAAACATTCCACGCAAATATCATAAGTATAAAACGTTTAAAAGAAATAACAGTACATCCCACGGTACGACAATAAAATAGAGAATTCTCCTCGAAATCCAACATCGCATTCCATCCGATGCAACCTGCACTATCACTGTCAATCCATCACGATCAGACCATCTCTTTGCACGACACCACCGCCCCCCCCCATATCGCCGCCCCCCTGTTTCCCACGCGCGTGGGCCAGATGGACGAGTCGTTAACGCCGACCCTTTCAAGAACCCACTCGAGCACGTACTCGAAAAAAATTCACCACTCGCACAAAAACACATCTCGCCTCGAGATAATTAGAGATAACACCAGCGCCTCCAAGGCCCTCACGCAAACACCACGACCACGATCAGACGGGCCAAGTGGAACGAGCGCCACCGCGCCGCCACAGAATAAAACGGGGCGAAACCCTCTGGGAAAATGGAACCGTTTTTTTTTAATCCTCTGCTGTACAAGGCGTTCAAGCTCCCAAATACGTTTTACCGGATGAAATAGCTCACCGGCAAACGTCGTTATCTGTGCAACATCACTGACCAGGAGGTCCTAGGGCTCGAGTCCCGACGGTGGCTGTTTTTGACACTAGCTTGATGCGGGATGGAATTCAACCGCGATCTGGAGGAGCATTTTCTAGAGGGCAACTAATCGGATGGGTTGATTTCTGTGGTTTTCTCCATTCAGCACCAGATATTCTGGATAAGTACATTAAAAAAAGTGTCCCCCCACCACTAACCGAGCGGGGGGGGGGGGAGGGGGGGCGATTTTCCTTTCCTCATCCTTGTCCCCTCCTCCCCCTCCCCTTCACACACACACACACACACCCAAATTCACTGCACTACACCAGGGGCGGATTCAGCTGATAATATTGCGGGGGGCATCAAAGCTTTTTTGTTCAATAATGCACATATTTGTTATTATATGTATATGTGTTTCTATATAGTACATATGGTAGTATCATAATATTATTGTTTAAATAATTACATAATTCTAATATAAATAAATATTTAAATTATTTTGTCAGATACCTCTAGGCCTTTTAGGGTCACTGCACTACACTTGTCGCGAGCTTAGAGTTTGTCCTGGCTGGGGGCTGTGCCCCGGTGGGTGGTCGGAAGAAAAGCGGGAGAAACCTCGCAAGCTGACTTGTATGATGGTGCCGGACCTCACGTTCCAGTGGCAGAGAAACACACTCAAATCGCGGAAAAAAACATTCCCACACACTTACGGAATTACTGACGTAAACAGTTGATGCGCCCGGAATCAACACTCATTCACTCGCTCGAAATGTTTTGGACACTATGACGCCTTGGATACCTTGCGAATTTGCGATGCACCTCGGTTGGGGGTATTATAAAGGGTTACAACCTCTCTTCGCAACAAAACAATATTTGGCTAAATATTTTACTAAAGTCACTCCGTACTATGTAGGGATCCGGGCACTTCGCGCTGAAGAAGGGTGCAGAATGGCGGCCGAAACGTTGGCACCTCTGCCTAGGACGCGTCGACTCCTGGACAGCCAAGTGGCTACTGTACTAATGTAGACATAATACGAGTACATAAACCTGTAAGAATTCTTAACATGGCTTAAACTGACTTAAACCGGTATTAAAAATAATGTAAATTTACATTTCTTTGACTACATAATTTTGCTGGCTAATGCGTAGGTTACACTTGCAAGAGATGTGAGCCGTCAGAACTGTGGCATCTGCAAGGACCACGCCCAGGCCACTGCTCCCGCACCCACGCACGAATTCTTGCTTCTCTACTGGTCCCACGACACCCAACAAGGATTTGGCTCGAGTACCCAGAAAGATGCAAGAGCTACGGCTTTCCCAGCCATGTTAAGCAGTCACTTCATAATCCTTACATGGTCAATTCTTTTATCGAATATTTTCCGAGAAAGTCAGAGAGAGAAAATGACCTAAGGTTCTGATTGCCTGCTTTGGAATAACTAAACAAGAAGTTCTCTTTTCCAAATGGACTGAGTCACAAAAAAAACTCGGCAGTTTTCGATGACAATTCGCTTCAAAAGTAGTATCACTCCAAAAAATTATGGTATTTAATTATATTACACTCATTTTACGATATTATTTGGTACCTTCCTTTTTTAATTGGCGGAAGGAAAGAAGAACAGTTATAACGAACCATTTCAAGAACGGCAACTAACAACGAAAGAAAACGTGAACTATATAATTGAACATCTACCTTAAACCATCGCGTATTGTTTGTGGTTTCACACAACTATCCCACAGAGGCTTGAACACGGTATGGTAAACGAATTTCAAAGTGTGAGTGTTGAATATTTCGTGAGATTTTCATTACGAGGGGGGCGTAATTAATTCGTCGCTACAAATAGGTGAATAATGCTTTTCGTTCTGTGGTGCAAAAAGCGATCGCCTTCAGTAGCTGGACCTTGCCGCAGGCAGGCAGGCGAACAGGCAGCCGGGCAGTCAGGCTTGCGGGCGGGCGGACAGGCGCGCTGCTTCGCATGCTCTTCTGCGGAATTGAAAATGGGCGGCGCAGCACTCGATCGCATCGCCGTAATGTATGAAGGCGCGCCCGCGGGCGGGTGGCGGGCAGTGGCGGGCAGTGGCGAGCAGCGGTGGCCGGCGCAACCCCGCCCAGTCGTTGTTCGAGCAAGAAGGAATATTGCCTCCGCGATGGATAGCAGGCGGCGGCGGTGGCGGTGGCGGTGGCGTGGCGGTGGCGGTGGCGGTGGCGGTGGCGGTGGCGGAGCAGCGGGTGCCTCGCACGCCTGGGGCTAAGCTCCCTGGGCCGGAGCCCCCGTGGGATCGCCTCAGACAAGCTGCGGTGGCGCTGCAGATCTCGATGGGCCGCTAACCACGTGGAGACGGACAGGAGTCGCGTAGGCGTGGCGTGGCGTAGCGTGGCTTCACGCGCCTCCATTCCGGTGGTCGGTGGGGGCCTTTACAGTGTTCGGCCTGAATGCCACCAGTGGCGGACCCAAAGATTGATTGACTGATTATTAGTGATTCCGGGCGCGTCAAATACTGAGGTCATTAGTACCGTAGTGCTTTTGTTCATCGGGGATGATCTTCCCCCGCTGGATGGCGAGTTCCGGCACCGACCTACCGTCGACTAGTGGGGATTTTCCTAACCAAATATCTCCCACCAGCGCGGAACCACCCTAGCCAGGACAAGCTCTACGTTCCGACCAGTCTCGCGGCATGTGTGATAGTGTAGTGTGTGTGTGTGTGTATGTGTGTGTGTGTGTGTGTGTGTGCGTAAAGGGTAAGGATAGGACAAGGAAGAGGAAGGAAAGATCGCGCGCAGTCCATGGTCCGTTTGTTAGGGTACTGCTCCTTCATTCGCCTGGTGTTGATCTAAGAAACCACGGAAATCTACCGATCAGAGCAGCCGGCCGCTAGACGTCTCCAGACAGCGACTGAATTCTACCTAGTTGACAACCTAGTGTCGAAAATCCTGCCACCGTCTGAACTCAAACCCTATTCAGAGGCACTGCAGTGACGTCAGTTGATGCACTGAGCTACCTCTCCTGATGGGCGGACCCAAGATCAGTGGCAGATCCAGGTGGGGGACATCCCCTCTCACAAATCCAATTCTTTTTTTAATTGAAATAAATTCGTTCGAAACACTGTTTATTGATCTCTTTGCATTCCAAGACAGCACTTCCATTACAAAAGCAGTTTTTTAATTAAAGCCTAAAGCTTTTTTATTTTCACTATAATACTTTGTACTTTCGTAGAAAGAATTCGATTTTAGAAAAGTGTAGTATACGGTATTTTATGCAGAAGTCATTTAACCTTGCTCTTCGAAAGGCAATTTCCGTGCTCACGGACTGGTTCTTTACCACATAAATGAGTATTCGTCATTACGTTCGTTATAAATTTAAAGGTTGATTCGACAAAATTGAAGATAGAATGGTTGATGTCTTCTTTAAATTATTATTTATAGTATTATTATTTACAGACTTAATTAATAGTATTTTTTCCAGAAATTTTTCAAAACTTAATTTTAACATCAAAAGTTTCACTAAGTCGTGATCTATTTTCTAACACTAAATAGGCAACGTACTAGTGTTTTTCGCACAAGAAGTCAGCCAATTCGTCACGGTATAGAAATATGACATTTTGATCATAAAATGATACCGTAGATATTGCGTTCTAAATCGATATACTGAAGCAGAAGAATAAAGCGGTAAGAAGAAAATAAAGAGGAGCAGAAGTAAGCAAATGAAAAAGCAATGCAAAAAAGATACCTATGGAGCCAAGGAATAGGATAGAAATAGGGAAGCACATGAATAATGCTCTACGTAAAATGATTGATACTGAAACAATAAACAGAAAGCCAGGCAAATGAAGTTGGCATTGCAAAAGAATAAGACAATATACGAAAGAAAAGATGAAGAAGACGATTAAACGCACGCCTGCAGACTGCTACGCCTTCCCCCGCAGAGAGCCCCCCTCCAACCCCACCTCCCCCACAGCGCCACGCTCCGCCGCGCCCGCCGCCAACACCTCTCGCTTCAGAAAGGCTTCGCAAATGGTTTCATTTCTCACTCGGCGAAACAGGAGCACGCGAAAAAGCCCGCCACCGTGAAAATGGCAGCTGCGCCGCGCGCCTCGCAACGCACGCCTACGCCGCTACTACAGCGCACTGGCACCAGAGGCGCGAACGAGCACCAAATGCTTATTTTACGAGCAAAAATTGTTCAGTAATAAAAAATAAATCTAGAATCATAAAACGGGATGCCTTTTGCTCGGTGCCAGTACTGCCCTTGTCTCTGGAGCGGCTGTTACTATTATTCTTTCATGAAGAACACGATGAGGATTAAGGGCACAAACGTTTAGCTAATTTATCTTTGAACGTATATTATATTATATAGGAGCGAATATTTTGTCAACAAAACGTCAAAAAACGCTCTTTTTTCAGTATTCAAAATTCGACTAGAATAGGGCTTAGGATAGAGATCAGAGAATTATGAAAACCTGCACAGAATTCACTTCTCCCTACAGCTCGTCACCCAGTTTTTATCTGTTTTTGACGTAAATAAATAAAGGGCGGGAGTCTTCAGGGTTCGAGAACTGATGGTTGCGGATTTCCGACACTAGCTACGTAGCTAGATCGAATGCAGCCTCTGTCGATAGGCGAATTCCAGCAGCCGGATTTTCTGATCGGTTTTTTTCCGCAGTTTCTTCTATCAATACCTGGAAAATGCCCGAGCAGCACCCTCTCAAACGCACCGCGAGCGATCTTTTCTTCTCCCTTATCCTATCATCTTCACTTACTTACATATAGACTTCCATGCACTACACAACCACACATGTCGGGAACTTCGATTTTGTTCCAACTGGGGCACTGCCTCGCTGGGCGAGACACCGGGAGCTGAATTCCCCCGCAATGCGTCGTTTAGGTCGGCGAAGAATCTCACCTTCCAGGTGGGGAAGAATGAGGTCACCTCCAGGCATAAAAAATGTACTACACGAAAGGAACCAATGACCGTAGCAGCTGACATGCCCGGAAATCAATTATAGAACCGTAAAGAACTAGACTTGAAAAATGATTGTTTTAACATCGAAAAAACATCTGCAAAGTTAGGTGTTATGTCGAAAAATCGTCTTTACTAGAGTGTCGAAATGTAACTACGTATTATCTTATCGTGAACCAATCATCGAGGACCTTTGTAAGTTTTGCGATACGTCAATTACAGGGAACACGAAATAAAAAAAAACACATAATCACGACGTAGGAATCTCAATTATTCTATATGCCATTCAGAAAAGAAGCCGGAAGTATATGAAGAAATAAATTGAAAATAAAATAATTAATCAATTAACCTATTTGAGAAAAGTTAACACATATTCAAACTGAAGCGCGAACACGTTTTCGATCTGCTAAACCTTTCTCTTACTAGTATTAAATACTATGTGATTACATGTTTAATGTATGTACTTTATGTATAAACGTTATTATAGTGTTTCCAAATCATTTACTGAATGTTCGACAAGAACGGATTGTTAAGTTGCAGCGTGAAGAAAAAAGTGCGGGCAGGTGCCTAGCCCCTCCAACTCCATTGTTTTATGTTTCACGCATGAACAACTTTGCCGTACTTCGACCACAACAGTACGCTGTCCAGAAATAGACTCGAAACTCCGAAAGTATCACCTGGTTATTGGCCGCGTTGTCTCGTTAATTTGTTTTGTACGATAAAAAGTTTTAAAATACAGCAATGAGAAATAGGTGTGTAATATGTCAGAGAAATGAAATTAGTTGTACGGAGTAGCCAGCAAAGAAAAATACATTGTCAAGAAATACATTGTCATATTCTATAGAAAAAAGAGTAAGTAATCTGACCTGGCACAACATGCGTATTTGCGTATGTGTATGTATTTGAAAATTAAGAAATCGACTTAATGTTCCAGAGCACAGGCACATCTACATCCAGTCCTTTCTAAAATATAGTATTAGGAAAGAAATCAGTAACTTGTTTATTTGCAGCATTGTTTAGTTCTCTGTCGACGAAGCGTGGAAATAGCTACAAGCATTCAAATGTGGTCGGTATAAATTTGGGATATCACTACGAGACGTCCAAAATAAAAATTATTATAATGCAAAACTACGGAACATTACCGACAGAACGTATTGCTCTGTCACTTAGATTAACCGGATACAGTTGAAGACGTGTCAAATGGAGGACTTACCATATCTGTGAACTGACTTCAAAGAGGAAAAGCTTCTTGAAATAAGGTCGCACATCTATCACGTTTATCAGACAAATTCTTGTTGTCAAGAAACATCAAATATTGGAAACTCAACAAGTATATAGCATGTGCCACCCTACGTCTAAAATAGACATCCGCCACGGCATTACCATTGACTCAGTTGGCTTTGCATCTGTGCATATTATGCATCAATCTGACTTCCCTGTTCTCTAGATGAACACAGAACTATGCGAATAATCTAAAAGCATGATATTTTCTTGTTGTTGTTGTTTTTTCGACGAAAGAAAGAAAGTACTCTAAAAATTAGAGTTACAGCTAAAAATTTAATAAACTAAATCCTATAGGTTACCCTACCGGAATTCGGGTACGGTACCGGAATTGGGATACAGACAAC
>JAHLJT010008446.1:253339089-253403533 GCA_031308135.1 Acheta domesticus | reverse complement strand
TCAGGAAGTGAGGGGTGGTGAGTGTGCGCACGTCGGCGAGCGTGGAAGGGTGGCGCGAGGCGGGGTGGGGGCGGGGCGGGGCGAGCCGGGGTCGAGCGAGACGAGGCGAGGCGGGGCGGGCGTGGGGTGAGCTGGGGCGGAGCGGGCAGGTGTTGGAGGGGTTGCACCGCACGCGCATGGCTCCGCTCCGCTGGCCCGCCCGGCTCATATCGCACGGCCCACTTCGCGTGCTAGCGGGGTAGCCCGCGGCTAGACATGCCATGGAGGTGTCCGGGGAGCGGGAAAAATATTGGAAGGGTGAGTGTGAGAAGTGGGAGGTATTTCCGACGGTTCTTGCAGTGGAATGGCTGGTTTTGAGTTCGACATGTCATTGGTATGTTGGGCTTTCAATGTGGAATTTGAATCGCTCTTAACTAATGTCCTGGGCGTAGGAAAAGAAAATGCTTCCGAAAATATTATTTTCGAATTCACTATTAATTTGAAATTCATTTCACATAAAACAATACACCAACAAACAACAAATACATTCATATTCTCACCATGGTACAACTTCTAATTTTTCTGTTTTAATGACTCAATTTCATTGTATTAAATTTTTATGACGAAGCAAATAATAATGAGATTAGCCCTATGAGTCTTGTAGATTCAAATGATAACTAGAAGCAAAAAAATCTATAAATATTATAATAATTTGCCCTTAGCGTTTTAACGTCTAGTCGTATTTTACAGAGAATCAATAATATTTACTAAACAATACATTTTTTGACCAGCCTAAAGTAACGTATACCACTTTTGAGCCTTATGCGTGTGCCAACGCGAACTCTATGTGAGAGCGGAGCCCGTTATTCCACTAGATTTAGCGGGCGACTTCAGTCCAATGCTAATCGTTCACTCAGTCATTCTATACGGAATTTGTTTCAACTATTCTAGCAGAGTGTACTTCTAATTCTATATTCGAATGCTGCACATCATATCCATGCCACCAGTAGGTGGCATGGATATATAATTATCTCTGTATCCGATATTAATTATACGAATTATATTAATTATCCATATTTCATATTTAATTATGCGGAAACATTGTTATGAGCAATTAGAACTGTGTTTTGTGAATTTGATCAGGCACACTTGCATAGACTACACAACCGCACACGTCAGGAGACCAAATGGGAGGTTAGAACATGTCAACTCTGGGGAGGAGCCACTCTGGCGGGGACACCAAGAAGGGAACCACCCGATAGCCGACATGTAGGTGGCACATTGTGGCGGGGAAGGAACACCGCTACCTACCTCCATTTAACTTGTACTAATTAACTTGGACCACTTAACTTGTACAGGACTAATGACCAGTAGTCAATAAATAATAAAATGTTTAATATATTTTTAAAAACAATATTTTTTAAATTGTTAGTTTAAATTAAAATTTTGTATTCGCAATGGAAATATTCTTTTAGAATTTGATGCGATCAATATGTAATTGTTTCGAATTGAGTATTTTTATATTTATCTTTGGGGAGTACACGGACTGTTTTCTCCCTCCCCCCCCTGTATCTACCACTCCCTCTGGAACGCTATTTCCACGGTCGAAGCAGGAAAAACCCACGTGCAAAACCTGTCGTCCGAACCTGCTTAAACTTTTTCCCCCGACAAAAATCACCAACATGTCGGTTCCAAACCACCAGCGGCGCGGGCACCAGCAGCGATCACGGAGCGTCACGCCCGGTGGCACGCCTGCGAACCGCACCCTCGCGGGCGCGCGCGCGTCTCGCCCTGCTGCCTGTTCCCTCCCCCCTCCACCCCTAACGCCCTCTCGAGCCCCCTCGGGCTCCCGTGCGTCCGTGCGCAGCCGCGCGGGCGCGCGAACAATGGGCGCGACGCCACGGCTGCCGATGGACACGTGCACGTGCTGCCGCCTCGCGCGCGGCCTGGCACGCTCCCCGACGCCCCGCGCCGCGCACCCTGCGACGCGGGAGACGGAACTTGCACGCCCGGCATGGAGTGGGTGCTCTTCGAGGCGGGGCTTGGACATGGGGGACTCCAGAGGGCAACGCCCTCTTCAAGATGTAGCGAAAGAGAAAAAATGTCGCAGTCATTATTGCTCATATAACAGTAAAGTACAGTATAGGGCAAAATAATCTAGAATCTTGAATCTTAAATTTTGACCCAACGTTTAAATATTATGTATTGAAAGTGTGTTGATCATTTAGATTATTTAAAAAAAATTACAAATAGTATACCATTTGTAGAGTGGTCGAGCAAACTGATCTAAGCACTTAAAAAAACACTAGCCTAGCTATCTGTCGACGTTGTGTTACCACATCTCAGTCTGATCATTGTTGTTACCTACAAGTTTTATCGCTCTCTTTTGGATACGGTCTAACAAGTTTATCTGCCCAGCTCTATGCGTGTCTCAACACGCGGAGCTATATTCCATTACCGGACGTACAAGAAAAACTTCATGAAAAATTACGCGAAAAAGAACTCAAATTTTGAAACATTGTTCACGAATTTTTTTAAAATCTCTCAGGGCCGGTTTCACCAACCAGGATCATATTCGTTGTTGATCCGAGTTTCGTGATCCTGATCCGCAGAGTCAAGGCCGACTTGATCCCTGCGCGTTTCACCAACGTTATGAAACCGTGAAGTTGATCCGGATCCCATGATTCCCGAGAAGTCGTGAAAATGCGCGGTTGGGCAACAATTTTGCAATGCATTGTGGGTACTCTCGCGATCAGCTGTAGGAACCGAGTTGTTTTGATTTCATTTCTTTCCGTTTCCGTTGTGTAGTGTTCGGTTGCAGAGATATATACTAGTTCGGTTGCGTCTATTTTCGTTCTCGTAATGGAGTCAACGAATGTGAATGCGAAAGAGTGCGGCCAATTTCTTTCCAGGGGAAAGAGAATTGCTTGTGGCGGGAATGAGTAATATAAAGATACTTTACTACTAAGTAAATAATAAGACGCCAAAGATATGTAACAGGTAAATCATTTTCTCTTGGGAAACTAATGTATGTATCCACTTTGTTGAATGAAGGATAAATTGTCTAGTAAAAGAACCTTTAGACATGAAATACAAATAAGTCCAACAGATCGCAAAAAATTGTATTAACATAATCTCACTACAAATGTTATATGTGCTTAATCTTACGTTAAGTTGCAGGAGGTGGGCCACCTATAACAATACCCATAGACAGGGTGCACGAAAGCGTCAAGGAATTTATGGGTCCAGCAGCTGAGGGAACGGATAATCCCTTTGATTCTGATGGACAAACTTGCTAAGTAATTGCATTTCACTACATTTAATACACAAGAGTGATGTTCTGTGTTGAATTAAAGATATCGTAACTTACAAGGCGTAAATTATGGAGCTTGAAACTGAGATGTTCTAGTTAAAATTTGAAGTAGTTATTTGAACTAGTAGAAATTTGAAATTGTTTAAAAATCAGTTTAAAGTATTGTAGCATCAGACATTAATTTCCATAAATGTTGCATATGCATTGCACATTTAATACATTAATGCTCCCTTACTCTAAACACACATAATATTCCTGCATTGTGGTGGTATGGGAAAAAGCATTAATTTTTTTATCTTGTCTATTTTTCAGGACTCAATGAAGTTCATGAGTTTCCCCCCCCCCATTCAACAGAAGATGGAGAGGAACTTTTTGAGGTGAGAACAGTATTGAATGAATTTTATGTTGCAAAGATGGAGTTACCATTGAAGACCTTGGGGCAATAATTTGCTATGCCACATTTTTTATGAAATTGAGATTTTAGTGTTTTTAGTTCCCCCGTAGATGTATCTAACGTCAGGTTTTTATTTTAAAGATTCTCTGCAAGATGGCAGTGTAATTCATAAAATAATGTTGTCTATCCAAATATGTAGATTGTAATGTGTAAACATTTACTCTATTTTCTCAAAACGTGTGTATTGTGGCATAGCATGTTAGTGCCCAGGTCTTCAGTTCATTGTAATACTGACCGTTGAGTTCTAATATGTAACACATGCATTTGTAAACTTGGGCAATAATTGTGAATTATGCCTACATGCTGAATTGGTAATATGGCAGATAGGATCCATGAATAAAGTAGTTAGAAACGGTTTCTTAGTTCTAAAGTAAATGCAGATGTATATACTTGTAAGTCGATAAGTGCACTTCTCTTCTAAATTTTACCATTGTTTGGAATAGAGCGTGTGTAATATATAAACGTACCAATTGCTTAACTGAAAATCCTCACAGGTGTTTTGGCATAATTTGTGAAGCGACGTTAATTCACCTATTACTGCAGAAATACTATGAAGAGACACCCACGTCAGCCCTACTTGTCTCAATGTGATTCATTTTGTTGCAGTATTTCCAAAGATTTTCTTAATAAAATAGTACAAGTAATTTTATAATTTTGTGTTGCAAATATCATTTATGTGCAAGATGATGTTTGTGGATGCTTAAATTACTTTAATTTTTAAAATTCAGTTTGCCTGATAAATGATCTAGTACTCTCTTGATTTCATGTTTTTTACAGAATGCAATTGTAATTTACAGACCATTGCAGAACCATGAGTACTGCTGAATGGGGACTGGAGCAGGGGTTCGCCAGCTTTGCTGAGGACAGTTATGTGTCCCCTTTTGCAGCCTGTGGATGTGCTCGTTAGTAGTGCTACTACTAATGAAAAAGCCACAGCGACCTCCGCAACCATTCGGGCCACAGCCACCCCTGCCATAGCCACAGCCACCCAGGCCATAGCCATTCCTGCCACCTCCACAGCCACTTCCGCAGCCATCCGTGTCACAGCCGCCACAGCCACCTCCGCAGCCATCCCGGCCATAGCCACCCTGTCACCGCCCCAGCCACCCCTGCCACAGTCAGCCACAGCCACCCCTCCCACCTCTGCAGCCATCCGGACCACAGCCACCCCTGCCACCGCCACAGCCATCCCTGCCGCAGCCACCCCTTCCATGGCTGGCGACACCCCTGCTGCCCGCTGGTGCTGCAGGAGACGTCCCCGGATGCAACAGACTGCTGAGGATGCTAGAATTAAAACTCTTCTGGCAATGGAGGAGTTTTACAAAGACGAGATTAGAAGGAAAAAGGAATGGCATGACAAGGAAATGGAAACTCAGAATTACAAACTGTTTGCTTTGAGAGAAGATAATAGAAGGCAGGAGGAAATGCATTCTTTAAGGATGACAATGTTAAAAAGAAATATGAAGAAATAAATATTATTAAAATGTTGTTTACTTCTAAACTGTTTTCTACTGTCTTGTCCCAAGACTTCCAAAATAATTATATATAAGGTTATACCTGTATTTAAATTGTTCAGTAACTTTCTGGCTGGCAGAAAGAGTTTCTTGCATTCTCCCTCAGTTAGTAAGGTGTCCCAAGGCAGATTCAGATCAGGATCATCAGGTGGCATGTCTTCTGCTCTTCTTAAAATATTGTACAGGATAGTAGCCACAATTACAGGCAAACTATTTTGCAGGGACAATCTGAGACCTATTGCCAGTACAGGAAACCACCTTTTCCAGACACCAAATGTCCTTTCTATAACATTTCTTGTACGTATGTGGGACTCATTGTATAGATGTTCTGCTTGGGTGTGCGGGTTATCAAGAAGTGTCAACAAATGCCTTGTACAAGCATATCCTGCATCCGCAAGCAGCACGCCGTTCCCATAAATAGCAGTGAGGAGTTTCGTATTTCTATAAGAATGGCCAAATATTATGCTATCATGGCAACTTCCAGGCCACCTAGCAACTACATCCGTGAATTCCGTATTTGCATTACATATAGCTTGCACATTTATGGAAAAATAATGTTTCCTATTTCTGAAAGTTTCGTAGTTCTCACCACCAGGTGAGTGAATTCGCACATGGCGCAGTCAATTGCCCCTTGCACATTTGAGAAAGAGGCAATTGAATAAGAATCCAATTTCGTTTTAGTACTTTCCTGCTCACCTCTCAGGAAATTGTACAAATCGAGGGAAAATTTCTGCAATGGCACACGTCACTCTCTTCACAATCCGATATGCTGTGGATTTGCTGAAACCACAGTAGTCACCAGCTGTTAACAGGTCAAAATTGGTGGCATAAAACCTTAAAGCACAGAGTAGCTGAGCCATCGGAGCAAATGCTGTCATTCCTGAAAAGAAATTAATGTTGATGATTAACTGTTAAATAAAATGTATGCACTTGTGTTACATTCAGGTTATCCTCAAGCCTATTGCTTGTGAAAAGAAGAATGTATTTGATACTACATGGATTCTGCAATCTGGTTGTACTATAATTTTCAATATAACAATGTTCTTTCATACTTACTTGTCATATGGAAATTCCAAATTTACCTCTATCAGCGAAAGGACATGAAGTGCCATCCGTTTAGAGAGGCGAAATCTCGTGATGAAATCACTGTCGTTCAGAGTTTCAAAATAATCTCTTCTTTCGCGAATTATTCGTGGTCTCCGAACGTCTCCCCACAATAAATCTTCAATGACTTCATCACTGAAAACAAGCTCCATTCTTATGATGAAAATTAACCTAACAAGAATAAAAATTTAAAGTAACACTACGCTACATATATCACAAAAATAAGATAAATATGGAAAAATATAGCCTCCAACAGACTAAAAAAGGCCATTTTACTAATGTTATTTATAATATACAGTAATTGGAAGCTAAAATATACTTAAATTTTACTTCCCAATACCGAGTATTCTAACCTACAATTATGTTAATCCAAGTTTTATTTACAATAATCTCTTAAAAAACACTCATTTTGCGCAACAAACAATTACGCGCAAACTTACCTGTTAGCGAATACTTCTAAGCTGAATTTTAAGTCCAACTACACGCTAAAACAACACGGATAACGAATGGCGAGACGAGCAGATGCTACGAACAAGCTGGAAAATAACTCCTGATCTGGCCGTGATCCGCCAGTCGGCGACGGATCAATTTGCGAGTCAAATTTGATCCGAGTCAGACACGTTGATTCGTTTCAAAGTGCGTGGAGAAACGTACAACGGGATCAAACTGGAGTTGACTCGGATCAACTCAGGATCATCTTCTCGACTCCGGTTGGTGAAACCGGCCCTCAAAGAAACACATTTTTTTTAAGGAAAAATTCTGTCTTCATAATTGTAATTTTAGCAAGACGCCGAAAAAATTTGAATTTTTGCAATTTTGGAAAAATTAGGATATTCAACGAACACGAATCCTGCACCTTTCTCTTAAACGTTCTTCACACTATCTAACAATAAAATTTAATAAAAAACGATGGAGCCATTTTTTTGAAAATTTGGAAAATGTCCCAGGGGCTTCAAGGAACGCTAGCGTTGTTCACAGATTGACGGACCAACAGACGGACGGACGGACAGTCGTTTTGCAATCATTCGATTTTTCGGTATGACGGACCCACAAAACATGGATTATGACTACGCCACGTGTTAGAGAATTTTTTAAAATTTAATAACTGGATTTATCCATCTTTTCGTTACCTGGACCCAGTAATAAGGGTTTTTCTGCCGAAAATTCTCCGTTTTTTTCGCGCAGTATTACATATCTTAATCTATACTGCGTAAACAGTAGCGAAAAAGTAAAAAGGAGGAAAAAGAAATTGATTATATCGACGGAAATAAAATGTTTTATTACGCTGGACTAAGGGGCCACATTCATAATATTCCGAGGGGCTGCGGCCCCCTGCCGCCCGCCCTTCTGCGCACCCCCCTGTACGTGCCGGGCCGTTAGCCTTTTTTTTTTACACGCCACATGCGGAACACGGAGCACTCAGGATTTTCCTCCCACTGAAAACACAACGCTCCACCCGGGTTTAAACTTGTGTAGTTGAGTTGAGAAATCTTGAATTATTGAATTATTAAAATATTATTAACGTAGTTATTTTTCTTATTTTAGATTCCTGAAAAATAATATTCTGGAAAATTCACTTCTGTTTTCAAATTATTGCTTGATAATTACATATATACAATGCTATGCAAACTTTTTGCCTCGTGTATAGTTTGAACAATCCCGTAGTTTTGTGGTAGATGTGCATGCTATAAAAAAACAACAAAAATAAGCATATTGTGGGAAGAAGTCCGTGATCACTTTCTTTGTTTCTCACTACTTGTGTTGGTTCTTCTCGTCATGCCATGTGAAGTTGATCGAGGTACCTTTCTCATAATAAAATGATGACGTTTCATAATATTTCTATATCTTTAATAATGTTTTAATATAATTTATGAGTAAAATTTCATTATGTTACTTTTCAGAGTGACACACGCATAGATATATGCATGTGCATAGGAATATGATAAAGATATAACAAAATAAATTTCCGATTCGTATTGTTCTGTACTCATGCTTTGAATAAAATTTTCTGTGATACCTCTCTCAAGTATATCTTTTACGTGTACACATATATACATTGATACAACTTCGATTAAAGGGAGACTTAGAAAGTTAGTGGGTTTTTATTGGTGTAAACCTTAGGTCTTCTTAATACTTCTGGATAATTATAAATCTGAGTATTAATTTCTCGAGTGGTGTTATCTGTGTTCACTTAGAGAAACCTCTTTGCAATTCTGATGTTGACATATCGATACGATATATTAATAAAACAAAGGATTGGGACATTCGCCCATACCGAGGGTCGGATTGTACCAACTCTAGCTGACGCGAGAAAAGAGATGAACAAAATCAAATAAAAAAAATTGAATTACTGAAAAGAATTATTTTTATAAATATAATCTTATTCTGCTGCATAAATTTCAGGGGTATTAAAAAACCTCCGATGTTTCTCGTAATTTGTTCAGATAATAACCTGTTAAATGAATAGAGCATATTTTAAAATTCAAATATCTCGATTCTGAGTTCTACTCTTTCCTTAGTCCTGTAAATGGCATTGCACACTGAGATATGTAAAATAGTTAACTCATTTGTTTGGTTTTATTCTGAAAGCTCTCAGACACTTTTAACTTTTCTTCAACTCTTAATATCTGTAAGACGGTTCTACGCAGGGGAGGATATAGGCGATTATTTTGGAGGGGACCATCATAGAATTTTGTTAAATAACAAATATTTATTATTATATTGTATATTATTTTTGTAGTGAATGTATGATACTAAACATTATTATTAATTAAATAATTACATAATTCTAACAAAAATAAATATTTAAATCAATTTCCTAAAGAAACGACGGTAACAAACGAAACACTAGGCCTTTTGGGGGGGGCCATGTCTTCCACGCTCCCCCTTCCCCTGGATTCGGCACTGATTCTATGGCTAGTCCTGGAATAAATGTTGAAGACCTGGAATCACTAGCGGAAGATTCACTGAGATACTCTGAACATAATACATTCTGATTGTCCGAACCACTGGACTACACTCTGGGCTTTCGCTGCCGTGCAGTTCCCTCCAGCTAACGTGAAGCTTTGATGCACTGTGCAACCGTTCATGACATACCTTTAGGCAATATTCATACAAGTGTTCATGATATAAAATGTTCATGACACCTTCCGCTCAAATAAATATTCTATTTTTACAACACTCATTTCTCGTTTTCTTCTTATATTACCTCCCATTTTTTTTCTTATATAGTTAATGTAATTAGAATTCCATTAAATAATTTGGTGCAATAATTTTCTGAAACTATACGAAATTATTGATCCTTAGACACATGTCAATATATTCTTCATAATTCCAGGGAAATAATTTAAAATTATTTTCTTGCAGTTTCTTACCACCCACCAAACACAAGAAAAGCGCGTGGTGCTTTTTCTATGAAGTAATTTCGCTCCTCTTAACTTCACGGATGTAGCGTCGGAAAACTCCCCACGTCGAAGTTAGTGAAGTGTCTTTTCCAGTGGTGCCCACTCCTGTAAAAACCGCAACTACTTCAAAAACGGACTTCGCTCCACAATCCTGATTGACAAAACGCCAATTTCAGCCGCTAACTGACCTTGCAATCCTCGAATTAAAAAAGAAACGCATTTTCTTTTTCGGGTCCGCGACAGTGTCTCGAGTCTCCGCCGACGAGAAATAAGCAAATCATCACTGTCATCCTGTCATTTGTTTATCTGCCCGACAAGAAGGGACAAATAACCCACCGCCCCCTCCTCCCCCGTTTGTAGGTAGACCTACGGCCGGTATGACTCGCAGAAAACGAGTCCGCACCGCTGGGCAGTGAAGCATGCAGCAGCTATTCTGAATTTAACTTCCTGACTTGGGTAATACAAGTCTGACGCCCCCACTACCGGACTTTCAGCAAGAACAATTGAAGACTACTGAAGCGTGAGGACGCCGTGGTAATAGGCACGTGCCGCATAGTCCATTTGTACTCAACCTGAGGCCCTCGTTTTTATGCGGCGTGACGAATGACAAACTCCTTTCTGAATGTGCTGCCCCACGCGTCGTGGCCTCGCGAGGCGCGCTCGCCGTGTGAGGGTGCGCGCCGCACGTCCACGTGTGCAGGTCCAATGCGCGCGTCACGCGTCGCCGACATTCAGGAGCGGCTGACGTGGCTCGGGGCATCAACTGATGGCACTGCAGTGCCTCTGAACGGGAGGGCCGAGTGTTCGAGATCCGGGAGTGGCGGGATTTTCAACGCTAGCTAGATAGCTAGGCAGAATTTAGCAAGTAGGGCCGAGTGTTCGAAATCCGGGAGTGTCGGGATTTTCAACGCTAGCTAGATAGCTAGGCAGAATTTAGCAAGTAGGGCCGAGTGTTCGAGATCCGGGAGTGGCGGGATTTTCAACGCTAGCTAGATAGCTAGGCAGAATTTAGCAAGTAGGGCCGAGTGTTCGAAATCCGGGAGTGTCGGGATTTTCAACGCTAGCTAGATAGCTAGGCCGAATTCAGCAAGTAGGGCCGAGTGTTCGAGATCCGGGAGTGGCGGGATTTTCAACGCTAGCTAGATAGCTAGGCCGAATTCAGCAAGTAGGGCCGAGTGTTCGAGATCCGGGAGTGGCGGGATTTTAACGCTAGCTAGATAGCTAGGCAGAATTTAGCAAGTAAGGCCGAGTGTTCGAGATCCGGGAGTGTCGGGATATTCAACGCTAGCTAGATAGCTAGGCCGAATTCAACCGGTGTCTGGTGGAGAATTCAAGCGGCCTACTACTCTGATGGGTAGTTTTCCGTGATTTCTCCAATCAACACTAGGTGAATGCCGGAACAGTACCCTAAAGGTGGCTCCACACATTCGGCATTCGCCGAGCAGCGAGCTACCGCTCGCCCGATCCCGACCAGCTGATGTGTTCGGCGAATGTTTGCTCCCTTGATGTGTCCAAAAGACCGACACGCGATGGGTAGGGCGAGCGCCGAATGTTCTTCACTCGGCAAATAGCAAGCAACCCATCCACACTACTCGGGATCCGGCGAGCGGTTGCTCGCTGTTCGCCGAATAGCGAATGTGTGGAGCCGCCTTAACGAACAGATCACGGACGTGCGCGATCATTCCTTATCCTCACCCTTACTTACATACGCTTACACGCACAACACTGCCATACAGGAGACCTGTCCGGAGCTTAGAGCTTGGCCTGGTTGAGGAGGTGATTGAAGATACTTGGATGGGGAAATCCTCGCATTCCAACGTGCTAGTCGGCGACGGATCTCACCACCCAGCGAGGGAAAGTCCCACCACCACCACCGCTGCCACCACCCGTGATAAAAAGAAACTTGCACTACACTTACGGTACTAAGGTGAATAGCAATTGACGCGCTCGGAAATACGAATTAATCAATCCGAGACTCAAGAGGAAGAGATGGTAAGAAGGGGATGTCGGGAATGGAGGGGAGGCGGGGCCCGCGCGACGTTGTCGAATGAGTGTGTATGTGAATCAGGGTCTGTCAACTACTTACGTCATTCAAGTAAGTATAGTGCATGTTAAATCACTGCAGGTGGAGTTCTTCATCTAAGGATTTCAACGGCGGCCTACACAACAGCTTACTAGGTTTACCATCTTCCAAAGATCTCTCCCAGCCAGTGGCGTGTGGTGAAGAGCTTAGTTTGGGTAAACAATAAAATATATATAAGAGGTTGGTAAGCCATTCATTAGTTTCAAAAAGTTGTCTATTAAATTTCCTTACACAAATGTTCGATGTAATCGTTATGGTAAGTGTGACCGTTTTGGTACCAGTAGCTTTGAAACCAATCAAAGAGGCTCAGCTGGTTGTGAAGAAGAGTATTTTGTCTGCAAATAGTATTGCATTAAATGAATCGGAAAAATAATATTATTGCGTTTGAAATACAATATCTGATTTCGTGGAACAAATGTAGTCTAATAATACAGGCTCCAGGGTTTCACCATCTCATAACCTGAGTGCTTCATTGTTGTATCAACAGGGTATTCCGCACGTTTTCAAATCCTTCAGAAGTATAAAAGAAGTACATTCTATGCATTTAACTAACAGTGATGGTTTTTAATTCAACCATAAGACTATCACAATTTGTGTTTGTATTTATTCATCATTTTCTTGATGGGCACTGATTATGACGTGCTAAATTACCCACTAAGATGGTTCAGGGCAACACCTGTGTAGTTTCTTTGACGGGGAGGTCTTAGTATTGAAGCCCGGAGGGTATCGTATTCTCGACTTGCTTTTTATTGGAGAATTCTAGCGGCCGGCTGTTCTGATCAGTAATTTTCTGCAGTTTCTCCGATCAATACCCGGCGAAAGCTGGAGCAGTGCCTTAAAGGATTTTTTTCATTACCCTTCTCGTTCTAATATCCAAACATGGAAGAGTTGCTTAGTTATTTCTCTCTTAAATTTCGTAGTTGTTTCGGTGTTGAGATCACATTCGAATGCTTTTTCGAACATATCTTGTTGAAGGTTTAGAACGCCTTTAACAGTTTCGACATTGTTTTGAAGTTGCTCCAGAACACAGTTTCGCTTCCGTTACTTCATTACGTTTAAGGTTTCCTTTGATGATTTTCCGAAGCTCCTCTTCAGTGAGATCATTGTAATGAGAGTTGCTAAGATCCTGAATGGCTTTTCTGTGCATCTGACCAAAACACGTATCTCCAATTTGATGCAGCTGAACTAAAATATTTTACAATTGTGTTATTCTATTAATGTGAATAGACATTCCAACTATGACATTTTTGAAAATACTCTGAGCTCCAGCGTCTGCAGAGTTCGTTTCCTAGTTAACCCTGATAAAGGGAATTTGAAATGTGCTTGCTTTAAAAAAAATGTACTACAACCAAAAGATGCACTCGCGAATGTTGAAGTCGCCAATAATAAAATCGGTAACATTTCTCTAATCGCGAATGTTCGGAACTCGCGAATAACGAATTCGCAAATGTCGAGGGATTGCCGTACATGCATTTCATATTTAACGCACTTATGAATACTATTATGTAATATAGAAAAGTTTATTATTTTCACTAATTTTGTACTGTATTTTTTTTCCCTACTAAAGCACTTTTTTATGGCACGGATGAGATCTATGAATCAGCAGACGAAAAGTGCGTTGGTGATTTAGCGTCCCATTTTTGTTGTTGTTTTGCTCAAATGGGAAGTACATTTTTTAAATTATTTTGCATAATCTATAAGCTTTGAAATTTATCGTCTGCCCAATTCGGGTTCGAATTAAGCTGCTGCTGTGCTACTATTGCTGTGAAAACTATTGCTCTATTATGTGGTGTATTTTCTCCACCGCCAGAGTTGGTGTTATAAAGTTTGCTCATAGAGAGCAGCACTTCCAAACGACGTTCGTTTCTCCGTACTTGTTTACTTTGCGTTGGAAATCCAACGCTCTAAGATGGCATGTATTGAGTGTAGGTGTGCAACGTTTGGCTTCTATATTCTTCTTCCTTCTTCTTTAGAAGAAAATAGAAAAGGTAAGATCGAACATTTAGCGCTGCGATGATCAACTGTCATATTTAGTGTAAATTGAAGGTGAATTACTATCCAATATGTATCATTATTACATTCAGCTTACATAAGTTGTTGCTAATCGGTGATCCACAATATTTCATTCCGTATACTTCAGAATGCATGTCTACTTATTCCTACTACGTGTTCAAATAAACATCGAGAAAGATGAAAGAGTGAAATAGATGAAAGCACTCTGGTTACTAATAGTTTTGTGATGTAGTAGGTGCACAAGAAACTGACATCTCTTTAAAATCATTACTTTATAGTTAAATGAAGAAATTTGTTTACTAGTCTATTTACCTGGCATCTCATGACTGGTTTCTCTCTACTATTTAATGACGATTGTTCACATACATTTCTCTGGATACTTGTACTATGACAATTTTTGGAGAAGTCAGTTGACAGTTGTTGCCTCAAATGTAATTAAATGCATTATTAAAGCAAATAATTATCTATTAAAATAAAATACATCATTAACATTTGAACTTATGAATTGAGAAAAAATGAAATATTTTGAATCGAAAGGATGTTGATTTTTTAATCGCATTTACTTAAGAAGTGCAATAATTTCGTATCTTCCTACGTTCAGGTTAGAAACACAGTTAAAACAGCTGTTCGCCAGTAAGAGTGCTTTAATAAATCTAAAGAGGAGTTTTTACTAGTGGAGACAAAGACACGGATACTAATATGAATTAAGAAATAATCACGCCACAACAAAAATTATTTAATATCTTTTAAATATCGTGAACACTTTCGGGAACATTTTGCCTGGAACACTCCTTTGCCTATTACCTTTTTAATTCTCATACCCTTAAATTCTCATGCCCGTATTTGTCAATTATAGTCCCGCTCGAGTTTCTCCTCCTTGATAGAAAAATACGTTATCTCAAATTTGAAGAAAATTGTCAACAAATGACTAAATTAAAAATGAAATTGTAAAAATTAAAAGAAAAACAACCTGGTTCCAAATATGTAACTTCTGAGACCCCCACTTGTAATCAAACATTTTACCTCAGAATCCAAAACTAATCTGTGGTGCATTCAATGTTAAGGAAAATAAGTTGTTATACAGTGGTCTTAAATTTACTTCTAAACACATCCTTCACTCAAAGAATTAACAAATCTATCAGGTAGCACTGGAGGAGCCCTAATCATTATTAATGACAATATGAATTCTAACACCTTTAGGACTAATTCTTTTAAAATTCTGTCAGATGAAGTCAATAGACCTCCCCACCATGACATATGCAATATACTTATAAATTAATTAAAAATGAAGGTTAATAACTTATTATTAACAAAACTGATTAAGTCACCACTATTGTAGTAATATACAAAAATGATTACATTGAACAATTGAAATGTCTTTTAGATGAAAATGATTTCTCATGCCTTGACAAAGATTCCACTGCATCCTTTCACCTAAAGGTCATAAATAAAATACTACCCAATTCTCTTATTCCACAGCACAAAAAGAAATTCCTACATGTTATGAACCCAGTATGTCCAAGGTTGTATGGCATAATTAAACTGTAAAGCCAATAAATCTAAAATTTCTATTCAGAGAATTTGCAATTTTCATTGGAAAATACGGGAATATTATTGTATGCAAAGTTACAATAGCAAACTAGTGGTGCTACAGAATGGTACAGATTTTCCCGTATCAGTTTTCTATTTCCTTTGGTTTCTGCTAGCTATTCGGACGTGCTACGTACTCTTGCCAGCTGTCATCTATCGCCGCCCAAAGTACATTTTTTTGCCATTTTCTTAATATTTCAGTTTCCTAATAGTAGAATGGAAATATTATTTTAAGAATTCTTGGAAAAAATTGTAGCCGTTTTCAAGAAAATGGCGTTTAAGCGTATATTCGAAATTTGAAGCTCTTTTTCACAGAAAGTTTTCAGTTTTCGAAAAACGTCATTAGAAGTCGTTTGAAGCGCTTTAACTCACAAATACGATGGTGTTTACAAATTGTTGGAAACGTGCGTATTAACGGAGTGAGAGATCTTTCAAAAAATTACGGTTGTGTAATTTTTTAAAAACCAACAAGCGCCTTAAATGAACTTTACGTTATATTAAAGAGTGCAAATAGCACTATCTGTTCGAAAAGTTTGAAGAGAAAATTTGAAAACATTTATGACAAAATGGCTATTCAGTGTTTCTGAAAATGCGGGAGTTTGAGCTAGTTTTCACAGAAAACTGTTGAGTTTTCGAGAAGCTGTCTAAAACATTATTCGAAACACATATACAAGTACTTATAAATACAATAATGCAAACAAATCGCTGCTAATGTAAATATTAACAACGTGAGAGACCAGTCAAAAAAATTATAATTTTGTAATTAAAAAAACAAACAAACGAATAGAGCAAACTGATCTTATGTCATTTTATAGAGTGCATTTAGCACTACCCCTCCTAAAATTTAGAAAAATGTGGACGAATTTTTGACAAAAGCTTGTTTTGTTTTTAAAATTGCACATATTGCACGCAATATTAAGCGAAAACGACTAAAATGTAAAAAAAATACATAACATTAATGAAAAAACTCATTATGGAGAACAAATTTTATTTGAAGAAAAAATCTCTATCTTAAATTTTGTAGTTGTAGGAAAACGCTGAAACAAATTCTGAATTTTCTTATTTTTGAAAATTCAGATTTAACTATGAAAATCGGACCTATGCCACCTTTATAGGTGTATTTTACTCTATTCTTACAAGAAATTTAAAGAAAAAATTTGGAGCCGTGTTTGAGAAATGGCAGCCGGGCGAATGTTTTGAAAAAAAACTCGTTTTCGTTATCAGGGGACCCCAATACCTGTATTTCCGTCGAAATTTCCAAATCGATTTTCCCCAGCATTTCATAACTTTCCCTATACTACGTATATACGTATGTATACGGGAAGGTGAAAAGGGGCACGACATAGCCTGCCAACGGATTTCAAGCAGTAATTATTGTTCAGAAATTTAAGAACATATATAAAACCATGAAAATAATTGTTTAAAAAGCAGGAGTGGTAATAAAATTCGTACTTACAACTAAGGAAGAAGATACATCGCTGTGCATTTAATTGGATGAGAGATTGACTGCATTCACCCGCCTGAAACATGTGACTACGATTTAGGACATGGAAATGCAGTTAATATGACTCAAAGTAAGGGCTTTTTGTTTTATCTACCTGTACGTTTTGTGTTCAATTTTATTCAATAATTAAGATTTCTATGCATTCTGGTCTCTTTCCACCAATAATGTTAGATTTTTTAAAACAAAAGTTTTGGCTCTCTTGGAGAGAATTTTACAAATATTTCCGAAAAATTTGGTATTTTGTGTTCTGGTGAAAGGCTGTTCTCAAACATTGTTTCAGTAGTTTTGCAATTAATAAAATAATTACTGTCAATGAAAGCCAAAACAATTTTTAAAATAAAAATTTTGTCAGATATCATGGAACGTTCAATTACAAGTAGTAGTTGTACAATTTTTACAATGAAATGTGTAGAATAAAAAGTTATGATCTCTCTCTCTCTCAACCATGTTTATTAATAACACAATAACAAATTCAGCATAATTGTCGTAAATAATAATAAGATTGGAAGTAATCCTGCCCAGCTGTTGTCAGAGTTATTTTGTTTTCTTCAGAATATAGAAAATAAAAAGTTTTTTTTTGTTTTGATGGGACATCCTGGAATAAATGTGAAATATCCAATTTGTTTAGTTTTCACGAAAGTGATTCCAAAAATGTTATCTGCAAATGTAAAGCAGATGATGTAACGTCATAACTGAAAATGTAGTGTAAGCTAAATTTTAAAAAACACAATTTTCTCTTATGAATTTCAAAATTCAGATACATTCAGTAATATCGTTGAATTTAAAGAAACATTAAATGTAAATAATCAGTGTTGATTATATGTCTGCCTAATGATATCTGACCAAATTACTTCTATGAATTGTTAATGAACATAGTTTAAACTAGAATGTGAGTGCAATATCAAAATATTTTTGAATTTTTCTGATGTCTGGACTGCTTTGCAGAGTTGGATTTCTGAACTTAGGACTGTAAAATATTTAAGGACTGTTGTATAAGTGAAGTAATTCCAACACAATTGTTTTGGTTTTTCAATGTGGATATTTCTATTTTCTAATAATTTTATTATCAATTTTAAAGCCCATGTAGAGTGCAGAATTTATTTTTTCATTTTTTCCCCTTTTGTCTTAATTTAATTGTAGAAACGCTCTTAATTGTAAATGAATTGAAACATTAAAGTTTACTGAAGTACAACAGTGATAATCTTTTCTATACTTTTCATGGGTTGACGACATATCGTAAGCATTATAGATAAATGTAACACAGGTTTTGTCATTATCAACAGACTTTTGTTGGCAGTGATGAAACCAATTATTTTAATTTTACTACAGTCATATTCTTATCAGTAATATTCATAAGTAGAAAAAGCAACCAATAAATATGTAGTACCTCAATATGAATATTTTATTTCCAAATAAGAAAGGCCAGAGGCAGATTACCAGAAGAAGCAGCTGGAGGGGAACCAGAAATTATGAGAATGGTATCTACTCCCAGGAATGTAAACATTACTTCAAGAATTCCACATTCTAAAAGCATCACAGAAGATTCTGAGTTTGAGTTTAAAAAGAAACATGAGTTCAATGTGCAATGTTTATCTTCCTAAAATTTGAGTATTATCAAGATATGATGAAAGAGCAATGCATTTTCTTAAGAAAATTAAATTTTGTCTAAATGTTAAATTAGTGATGGAATCAAATATGGACTACATTCTTAATATCTTTGTTTGTAGAAATTAGAGTTTGGTAATTGAATTTTTATTTTTGTTCTTCAAGTTTTTATTACATTGAAATCATTTAGCAGGTTTTGCCTTGTTTCTTATCTTTTTATTTTGTTTATTGTGTTTGTAACTTGGTGTTCTATAATATTCCTATATTTGTGCATTAAATTTGTTAAAAGTTGTATTTATTTACCTGAAAAGTTTGTTTCAATAATGTGCATGAATGAAATAAATAAAAATATTTATTAATTGTATTCAGTCTTTATTTATTTGCTTCAAATGAAAAACACTTAACACTGAATGTAACAGAAGGTCTATTGAGTAGAATTTTTGTAATTGTTACTATATTCTCTCTTTAAACCCTTGTAATCCATTTTTATTCATTTGATTCAAAGATGGTGCTGTTTATTCAAAACATGATGCTGTTTATTCAAAGATGCTGCTGTTTATTCAAAGATGTACTTTAAACTTTCTGACCATTTATTTGCAGGTTACATTAATAATACCTACCAAGAATGGTTTTGGGTGTAGGAAGTATACATTTCTAATGATCTAGAGAATGTAAAAGTGAAGAGAGACATCCTAGTACGATTAGATGAATGTAAGATAAATTGTGACAATGCATTCAATTAAAAGCAAATGTTAATAATGTAAGTTTAAAAAAAATAACCTGCACCAATAGTATGATAAGACAAAATTGTACAATACTAAATATAATAGCTGTACTTATTACTAGAAACGACATTGTTTTCAAAATTATTCAAGTAACTGGCTACCAGAAACTTTATATTAGCTACTGATGAAGAGGAATAGCAAATATCAAAAGAGAATTTCTGTTTGTTGCTGAGAAAAATTGATTTTAATAGGAAATATTGTTAAAAATAGTAAAAATATTATGGACTAGATGTAAGTAATGCTAAATAGATCATGACATGTTCTTTAATAGTTATTCTGAGAAACATATCTTCTCTGAAAGATCACTTCGCCTAACTTATTCTAATAATTTCACGCATTTTGAAGCGAATACAGGGGGTCTCTCTTTGTTTTAAAAGCAATCCATAACTTGGTGTGTAACCCGCAATCAATCCGGCCTCGTGAATAAGGATTTTTGCTTTGATTCGCGAATTATCTGCACTAGACGATAATTCTCGTATTACACGGTATTGAGAATATGGGTGTATATGAGACTTTGGTCAGGAAAATCTAGGCAATTAGGTCAGTTCTTTGATTTTCTAAATTAATTTCACACAACCTAAAATGGAAATAAAACATAATTCCTAGAATATTTTGATTAAACTATTTATACTAAAAACTCTTTAACAGTTCTTAAAAGTTTTAAGAAAATCTACTCATCGAGATGTGATCATATGCTCTTTCAATCTTGGATCAAAAGAATATGCCAGGTTCCTATGTCAGAAATTAATTTTAGTAATGTAGTTGATACCATTCTAGCCATCGCGTTAAATAATGGTTATGTTCCTCTTTCCATCAATAAACCTACTAGACAAAAACAAGTTAAAATTATTGTGAATAACATTTTCACTCGGAAATAGCCCTTTAGGACCTAAGTAATTTGTTTTCATCCCCTACATAGGTTTAATATCTAAACCCATTGTCAGTGTTTAAAAAAAAAAAAAAATTCCCGGCGTGCAGTAGCACGTACGTGTGCAATTTCACATGTCTGATTTAGAGCCATACACGTAGTCTTTGGATGCAAAACGCTGAGTTTGGGTACAACTGTTCTGTGATATGATACCTTTTCAGAGATATCGCCATTTGTATGTGGCGACGGTTCTTCTTGTCAACAGTAATGCAATTTTGTCCCTAACATATCCTCTAAAAGTTATAAAATAATAAGTAAGAACGTCTCTCTTCTTCAGACAGGAGGGCAATTCCATTAGGTTAAGTTATATATAAAAAAGATTGCCACACACAACGGTAGTCTTACTCTGTATTCGACTTTTGAACAAATAGTGGGTACTTTCTTCGCCCTACTCTCTCTTTGCGTGGTGTCACCTTTCACACACACACACACACAAAAAGAAGAAGAAGAAAAATTGCCCATTGTTTCGTTGTTAAAATCCGTCAAATATACAACCGGATTTCCATCAGCTCGGAGATGGGACTGAACAACAGAGCCGCCGACGGAAGTGGCTTGACGAAGAAAGGGTAGCGCGGGGTAGACGATGCGGGGGCGAGACGTAGGCGTAGGTTGGGGCGTGGGCGGCACGCGCTTCGCGAGGCGCGGGGGTTGCCGGGGCGTGTCCCCGCCGCCACCGCAGCTGCACGCCGCGTGTCAAGCGGGAGCAGATATGACGCGTGTTGGCGTGCTCTATGATGCGAGGATCCTGGAAGTCGTCCCTGGCATTGTGCTCTTTAATGAGACATCACAAAGGGGCCGCGGTGCAGCGCGGGGCGGTGGGCCCGGAGACGCCGCCCCCGCAGACGCCGCCCCCTCAGACGCCGCCCCCGCCCCGCGCCGCCCCCGCCGCCCCCGCCGCCCCCGCCGCCCCCGCCGCCCCCGCCGCCCCCGCCGCCCCCGCCGCCCCCGCCGCCCCCGCCGCCCCCGCCGCCCCCGCCGCCCCCGCCGCCCCCGCCGCCCCCGCCGCCCCCCGCCGCCCTCGCCGCCCCCGTCATTTCACCGCCACCTCACCGCCCCCGCCACCTCACCGTCCCGCCACCTCACCGCCCCGCCACCTCACCGCCCCGCCACCTCACCGCCCCGCCACCTCGCCACCCCCGCTGCCCCATCGCCCGGCCGCCCCCGCCGCCTCGCTACCTCAACGGTCCCGACGCCCTTGCGTTACCCGCTATCAGTGCCGCCTTCGCTTCCGCAGATCCCGCGGTCTTCACCGTCGAGGTGCGAAATCCAGCGAATTCTCCGCTCCGGGCGCCGCTTCCTGCGGGAGGTCGGCGCATGGCGACGTACGGTCACGCGTGTTGGCGGGATACGCGCGAGCGCGTTTCAATGACTTCTCTTTTCATTCAGACGGTGAGCGTAGTACAGCCATTCATATCTGAGTGGAACAATGCCGGTCGGCTTGTGCTTGGCCCATCCGGCGTTTCAAATACTACCGCACGTATTTATACCTTTCTCAAGGCAGCGAGAAATACATCGTTTGTTCATCGAGAAATACATTGTATGTTGGAGTTACCATGTCCTGACCGCCAAGTCGCAGCATTTAGTCCGAACATCTTACGTGTGTGTGCGCGTGTGTGTTATATTTATATGCGCGTTCTTTATCAAATGTATGAATCTATTTCGTAGAATGAGAAACATTTGTAGCTTTTTCAGGGAAAAGTCCCATTTTTGACATAAATATCCTTTTGTGTGCCCCAATTCCGAAAAAGTGGATTATTAGTGGATTATTATACCTTTCTTTTTCTTCTTCTTCTTCTTCTTCTTCTTCTTCTTCTTCTTCTTCTTCTTATTATTATTATTATTATTATTATTATTATTATTATTATTATTACTCTACATCACGACTAAAGATGTTATGTGTCGGCTGAATATAAAGTATACTCCAGGTTGCAACCAGCTACCTAAGGAGTACATCTAGGGACTGTCGGTGCCTCTACAATACTTTGCGCAAGATGTGGGCTGTTCCAAATAAAGCGATTTCTTGCACTTCCCATCTTTTGAATTACCAGGGAGTTTAGACAAGTTCTTACACAAATTTTGCGGAACAAATCCCAGAGCTCCGTTAACTATCAGTACGACCTGTACTTTTACGCCTCACATTCGGCTGATCTCGATTTCCAAACTATTGTATTTAAGACGTTTCTCTGCCTCCTTGGTAACGACGTTTTGATCGCAAGGTACAGCAACATCGACAAGTAAACACGATTTTTTCTCCATATCCCGGATGACTATATCCGGTTTGTTTGCCGCTATCGTGCGATCAATTTGAATTTGTTGGTCGTACAATATCGTACACAATCCAACAGACGTCACCGGTTTCGGTGAGTGTTCGTACCACTTGGGGCATGTGTTCGGAACTTCGAGGGCGGTACTGATCTGCCAGTGGAGGTAGCTACACACCCTGTCGTGTCTTTTCAAGTATTCGGTCTTTGCTAGGATTGGACAAGCTGGGACAATATGATCAATGGTTTCTACGTGTTCCTGACAAATGCGGCATTTATCATCTTGGGAAATTTTGAGAACCGCTTTATCATAATGTCGTGTTCTCAAGGCCTGATCTTGGGCAGCTACTACAAGTGCTTCCGATTCTGGCTTCATTCTTCCCCTTTTAAGCCACATAAATGATTGATCTTTATTGATCTGCACCTTGTCCATTCTTTTTAGATATTGTCCGTGGAGTGGTTTGTCTCTCCACGATTTCTTTAACATTTTCTGTGTCTCAAATTTCATGTTAAGTGGCATCAGAAGATCAGTGTCTCTGTCATTCTGGGTGTCTTGCATAGTCTTGTTCGCAATGCTTCTTGCTACACGTATAATGCCTCTGTTTCCCATTCTTCGGTCAGATTTCATGACCTGCCTCATTAGTGGGTCATCTTGATGGCTGACTACATACTTTCCCATCCCGGTTATTGCATTGTGCCAGGAGGCTTCAATTTGTCTCAGGCCTCTTCCTCCTTCCTTACGTGAAACATAAAGTCTATGTACATCAGCTCGGGTGTGGGCGACATGATGCATTGTAAGCAGTTTTCTGGTTTTTCGATCCATGATGCGAATTTCCTGTTCAGTCCAGTCTACTAGTCCGAAACTGTATTCGGCTACAGGCACCGCCAAACTACCTATTGCTGATATTTTATTCCTTGAGTTCAGAGCGGACTGCAGGACAAGTCTCACTCGTCTATAATACTCCCTGCGAATTCTCTCTTTCATTGTGTCGTTCGAGATGGTCTCACATTCTTCAATGCCCAGATATTTGTAAGTTTTACCTGGCTTAAGATCTTGATTCACAGTGTGTCTATCAACTTCAGTGTTCTCTGACGTGGTCATTTTGCCTCTTTTTAAGTTGACTTTTGCACACTTGTCAAGACCAAACTTCATGCAGATGTCATTGCTAAAATCATTGATGACAGCATTTGGGAGAGAATCGCTTCATTCTTAGCAAACACTTTCAGATCATCCATGTAAAATAAATGTGATACAGGCCTTTCATCACCATGGAGCTTGTAACCAAAGTCAGTGTGCGACAGCTGTCTAGATAGAGGAATCAAACTAATGCAAAACAACAGAGGGGATAGTGAATCTCCTTGAAAAATTCACCTGTTAATCTGAATACTTCTTGTTTCTACTACTCCCTTTCCGCTGTGGATTAGTAACCTGGTGCTCCACGACTTCATACTAGCCTTGCAAAACTCAACAAGTCTAGGATGAAATCGATAGATCTCCAGGGTCTTCAAAATCCAATCATGTGGTACACTGTCAAAGGCCTTCTGGTAGTCAATCCAAGCCATGCTTAAATTACGTTTTCGTTTCTTTACATCATTCAAAATTATTTTATTCAGAATTATTCATTATTATTATTATTATTATTATTATTATTATTATTATTATTATTAAAGAAGAAAGATTTACTCGAGAGGATATTTATTGATGTTTAGACTCTACTGTATTCACTAATCGATTTCTCATTTCTTCAACACTATTCTAGAAGGTATCGATCGCAGTTTTGATTATAAAGCTTACACATGAATTTTTCGCTGGGTTCGTGGATTTTTTTAAAATTTTAGACACCTTGTGGTGGAAATCCATGTATGGCATAGTGTGTCACATGTCTTTCGTCTTCATTACTATTTTCCCAGTTTCGGTCGAGCATAGCGCCGGTGTTGTAGAAATTGATTCTACTTGCATTCTTTTCTGTTTTCTTTCTTCTATAAGTGTGTTGTACGGAGCGGTAGATGGCAGCAATGGCGTCACACCTAGGTCTTCTATGTAAAAAGTTTGTTTCGCTAACTCATATACCAGTCTTGAAGGTGCTATTTTTCTTACTTTCGCTGTTTTAATAAAGGGGGCTTCTACCTTTATTCTTAAGATATCTGATCATTAGTTTCTCCCATATCATATCAATTCCGTATGTAATTATTGGTGAAACGGTGGTGCTGAATAGTGTCATGACTGTAATTAGTGATAGTTGTCTGATGTTAGAAATGCCATAAATCCCATTGGTGGCTGCAGTTGTTTTTTCCTGTACATGTTGAGTGAATGATGTTAATGCTTGTTGTAGGGTCATTCCTAAGTACTTGAAATTATTTGCTATTTTCAGTGGCTAGTTTTCAGATAATGTATCTTCTGTAGAAATTCCACCTTTCCTAAAAACATGCAAATAAATCCAAAGAATGAAAGTAAGGATCTATTGGACGTATGAATTGAAATAAAATTGTTTACTTTACATCATGCGTTGTGACATACCTTGCCGTTGTAACAGGATATTGGAAAGATGAAGCACACACCAAAATATTAACATTACTATGATGTACAAAGAATATTATTTTGAACAATCTAAATGTTAGCATAAAATAATAAATAAAGGATAAAATGCTATAAGTAAATAATAGTAATAATAATAATAATAAAAATAATAATAATTCCGCAAAATGTGTGTAATAAAATGGCTAAACTACCAGGTAATTCAAAAGGCTGGGAAGTGCAAGAAATTGTCCCAAAGGACAGTACACATTTTGCGTAAAGTATTGTAGTGGCACCGACAGTCCCCAGATCTGCTCCTTAGGTAACTGGTTGCAACATGGGGTAGATTTTATATTCAACGCGCTCGTGGTGTAGAGGTAAAATAATAATGATAATAATAACGATAATAATAATAAAAATAAAAATAATATTAATAACAACAACAACAATAACAATAGGGAAAATTTCCAAGGAGACTCGCTATCCCCTATGCTGTTTTGTATTAGTTTAATCCAACTATCTAGACTAGAAGTCTGCAAGGCGTGCCATTTGCTCGCTCGTACTCGCTCGAGCATTTCAGCTCGAGTACTGTGTCCTCGATCATCCTGTGCTCGCTCGCGGTGGGCTGGTTCACGGGCCTGCTGCGGCGGCGGCCACGGCGGCGGGGTCGGGGAGCGCAATGTGGTCGGTCGCATTTACCATGTGCCGCAGCATCAAAAGCAAATTTAGAGAATTATGAAAGCTTAGTCGCCTGGAGATGGCGCCCTAACACACAAGAAGAAATCTAAAAAGGAAAAGAAATAAGAATAAGGAGAAGAGGAAGAGGCTTCACACATTGTTTTGAAATCGCAAAGACTTTCTTTAGATTTCAGAAGTTTGCAGACGAATATCATTTTTTTTCGCGAGAAAACTAGAAAAACATTACATTTTCAGAAGTTTTTTTAAAACTTCACTTCTTTTATCGGCGACACGTTTTTGATTTTGAAATACTGGAAAACGAGTAACGTAAAAAGAAAAGTGGAAAAATGATATTATTATTATATTATCATTATTATTATATTATTATAATATTATTATTATTATTATTATTATTATTAGTAGTAGTAGTAGTAGTAGTAGTAGTAGTAGTAGTAGTATAGTCATTATTGTCTTTCACAAATAAACTTCAATTCCGCTTTCAATCTGTAATGGAATTTTAGGGTTTCCCACTGCAATTACCTTGCGCAAATTTGTTGAATAATAATTTTTTAAAATTTAATTTAGAAACTTATTCCAAACAACATAAAGGAAACCAGAGATAAACTTAATACGATATCAAAACATAGACTGAGTTTGTCACACACTTTTGATTTTGAAAATCCGCGCATATTTGACAATGAACCTAGGTTAATGCCCGATTAATATCCAAAACATGCTTCATTAGGATGAATAATACTATTAACTCAATTGTTGAGAGTAACATATTTACCAAGGCGTATGATCATATCTTAAATAAATTAAATAAAATCAAATAACCATTATATTCAAAATTTACGTAATTTGCTGTTATGGCATTATTCTTCGTGTCTAGATATTAAATGTCATGTTTAAAATCTTACCTTTTGAATTAATTTTAGGGATGCTATTTTCATACTGCTATCTGAAAGTAATTTCTGTTTAATTTCTTTTCTCTATTGTCCCCCTCCATTCTCCTTCCCCTTCCTCTTATATTCCTTCCTCGCCCCACTCCTCGCTGATCTCTTTTCTCCTTCAACTGAGAAAACCCCCTCAAACAGACCGCAACCTCGTCACTGCATCGGAGCCGCTAGTGCCAAACAGATCATGATTGACTTGGACCTTTGGTCCTACATGTTTTAGAAGTAGTGCGTCAACGTGTCACTTCGACGTACATATATGTCAGTTTGCACATACGATGTCCATAGTACTGTATCAAGCATTATTCACTTTTTATAACGATAAAGAGTTGTGCAAATGGAACAAGGTGAGCCTCAAAACACCGCGCTGAACTTTGCACTTATGTGTATTTGTTAATCATTGTTTTATGTTTCATTTTAATTTGATGTAGAGAATATATTTTGTTTCACAGGCAGTACCTGAGGAAGCGACGCAAAAAGTCGCCAGACGTTCTACATTTTAAGAATGTAAAAAATATAAGGGCTTTTTTATTACAACTTGTGTCGTGCCTTTTATTAACTCCTGTTTTATACATGATTGTCTATAATACAAAAGATACTTCAAATCAATAAACAATTTTAATTCAATATATATATATATTATATATATATATATATATATATATATATATAGGTAAATATTGATTTTCTGAGCGAATCCCACGAAAAAGAGAAGTTTCTCAATTTACTTCATTCTTTTAATTTAGACATTACAGTGAATGTACCTACACGGAATACGCTTAAATCACAAAAAGCATTAGATCAAATTATAATTAACAAAACCACAACTACATATGAAATAATAACGAATAATCTAGGATACAGTGACCACGATGCACAAATTCTTACAATTACTAAGAACATAAACACTGACACAATAAATAATACACGCATGTGCAGAGGATTCACTAAAGTTAATATAAAATTATTTACGGACTACTTGATGAAGGAATCATGGGACGAAGTTTATAACGCTGTTGACACAAATGAAAAATATAATTTATTTTTCTCCAAGCTTTCAATTCATTTTAACGCGTGCTTTCCTCTTAAAAAGAGAAAATTAAACAGTTCAAGCAGAAGTAATACTTGGATCACACAAGGAATTAGAACATCGTGTAAAAACAAACGTACGCTTTACTTTATTTCTAAACATCATAACGTACCACCCGGTTTCCATATATACTTCCGAGAATATAAAAGAATTTTAAGAAAAGTAATAGTTCAGGCAAAAATAATGAAAAATAGTCAGGACATTTTGAGCGCTAGTAACAAAACTAAAGCAATGTGGGATATCGTAAAAAATACAACCACATCATCTCGGTACCTTGTAGAGAATGTTATTTTAAAGGATAATGAAAGAGAAACGAGTAATCCGGAAAAAGTTGCCAATCTCTTCAACAAACACTTTTCCAGAATTGCACCTGATCTCACGAAGGGACTAAAATCACAAAATTCAACATTTTACACTTCCCCAAAAATTTCAGATACGATGTTTATTCCCGAAACTTCTCCCAACGAAATCCTCAGAATAGTCAGTAAACTAAAAAATAAATATTCATCTGGTTTAGATGAATTTCCGGATTGTTTATTAAAAACTTGTGCACCTGCCTTTATACATCCGTTAACTCACATTTTCAATGCTTCTTTATGTACAGGAATATTTCCAGATATTTTCAAAACAGCAAAAATTAAGCCACTTTTTAAAAAAGGGAACCAAAATGATATTCAAAATTACCGGCCAATTTCTCTTTTGTCAGTTTTCTCAAAAATATTAGAAAGGCTTTTCTACTTACGAATGGAAACATTTCTCAGGAAAAACAGAGCGTTTTCAGACTCACAACACGGTTTTAGAAAATCAAAATCTACGGAAACTGCCATTTTTTCTTTTCTCAAAGATGTTGCTTCATCAATAGACCAAAATGAAGTACCCATTGGAATATTCTTAGATCTCTCGAAAGCTTTTGACGTTATTGACCGTAAGATCTTGCTCTCAAAATTACCTTCGTATGGAATTCGTGGTATTGCCCTAGATTGAATAACTTCTTACCTTAAACATCGGACTCAAAGAGCAGAAATACCATACTGGCAGGAAAGGACATTACATACTTATATTTCCAATTCTTTGCCAATTGTGCATGGGGTCCCGCAAGGTTCGATCGAGGTCCTATTCTCTTTCTGTTATATGTAAACGATATGCCCTCGTCTATTAAAAATGGAAGAACGGTTCTGTTTGCTGATGACACGAGTGTTCTTTGCAAAAAAGAAGCAGTAAATAGTACAATTTCAGACGTTTCAAATTGGTTTAATAATAACAAATTAATTGTTAACGAAAGAAAAACTGTTTCAATGCATTTTTGCATCTCAAATCGGAAATCGCATGTTCCATTGAAAATGAAGAATATGCAATTAGCTGATGTTGAGGCAACAAAATTTTTAGGTCTTTCAATTCAATCAAACCTCAAATGGAATGTACATATAACAGAATTAAACACTAAATTAAGTTCATTATGCTATGCATTCAGAATTCTTTCAAATTCTGTCAGCCTTCATGCAGCTCGTTGCGTTTATTTTGCAAATGTGCATTCCCGCCTGAGATATGGCATAATATTCTGAGGAAGCTCATCCTGTAGTATTCAGACCTTCAGATTGCAAAAGAAAATTATTCGAATAATGAAAAAATGCCTTCCACGTGATTCCTGCAAGCCTCTTTTCATTGAGCTGGGAATCCTACCATTGCCTTGTCTATTTATTTACGAATCTGTAATATTTGTCAAAAATGACCTACTTAACGGAGGGAACATAATTTCATGCAATATTGATATTTATAATTACAACACACGCCGTAGAAATCACGTGCATCAAGTGTCATTATCAACATATCAGTACAAGAAATCAACATACAATACATGTACGTTACTTTAAACGCATTGCCAGATGACATAAAACAATTAAAGTCGGTACACAAATTTAAGTTAAAAGTAAAATCTTTTCTGCTGCAAAACTGTTTCTATACAATTAGAGACTATACTGATCGTGAAAAAGAAAATAATGTTTAATGTAACAAAACAAAGATATATAATGAATTAGTTTATGTTTGCATTGTATACATTTAAAAAAATATTTAATACGCCTGTAACAAGTAATGTACTTCAGCTTCCGGGTCAGTGACCCCCATCTCGATCAGGTTTTTGTCCAGTTTCCCTGATCCATTGAGCAAATTCTGAGATGGCCCCTTGTTTTGCTTCTGGACGTAAATGTAGCTTCACTGTGCGCACGTTTTGTTGAGCACTCCTTTTGCTTGTAGTTCATTTACAGTTGAAATTGATTTTCTATAACTCGGGAAAAAGCATTTTTCAAATATCTTTATTTTTCTAAAATAATTATTTTCTAAATTCATTTTTTCGTTTTTTTTTCGTTTTTTTAAAATAAAATTCTGGCCCTCAAGAAAATGTGCGCAGATAAATTTCTTTCCCCACACGTCATATACAGTTTTTTACTGTTTTTTTGACAAATAAATAAATAAATAAATAAATACATATCTGAAAATACAGAAGTTTCGAAAGCAGTATTTCTAAAAAGTACAAACTCTGTGTCTTGGATGTCGCTTCGTATTTCTAACGCCAACTCTACCACTAATATTAGGCGCCAGAGTTTCTTAAGTTAAATTTAGAACCTCTCTTTCCATAACTGCATAACAACGGATCTCTCCAAAACGAGCGAATCTTTTACAGGAGACTGGATCTCCAAAATTACAGCCAATTGGAATTCTAGTTTTACTAATTCTTCTCCATATTTCCTCCTCGATTATCCCAACATTGACCTCATTCATAGACACATTTTCGTATCGCACTTGTGTATAATTGCCTTTTTGCGTCAATTAACACAACACTTTCATGCTGCTCTTTACATGAATCCTCTTAAACTTGGTATGTATTAGATATCATTTGACAACAGCAGATAACAAATGTCACTTTTGTTTTGAGTGCATCATCAAATGTTTAGGACCGATGACTTAGGACCTCATAAGTCGGACAATTGCATGGACGTAGTCTATCATTCGTTACAATGTAATTCTTCCAGTAATGCGATTTCTGACCTCCCCAGAAATAGCAAATCTGTTCCGAGTACATAAATATTTACGTTGTGCACACAAGGGCTCCCTTAGCATTGTTCCATAGCGACGCCCATATCTGCGTTCCCTCAATATTGCACTGTCTATCATCCATATCAGAATTTCCATTAGGAAAAGCGAGGGTGTGAACCTCTTTATTGTTTAGCGAGGGACTTCGCGTGCGTGGTAGAGGGACAGATGTGCGCAACTGTTGCGCCCTTGCGTGGGTCCGATTTGAAATCTGGAGAGCCGTTGGAAAGGAGGGGGCGTCTGTTCGCGCGGGTCGCGTTTAATCGGAACGAACGAACGCGGCGCGGCGCGGCCCGACTGTCGATGGGGAGCGAGGGTGACGCGGGGGAGGGGAGCAGGGCGGAGGGGTGCCGAGGTCGCCGAGGAGGGGAGGGAGATGTGACGCGAGGGCGCGGAGGCCGCGGGCCCTGCAGGTAAGCGTGAGAGCTGAGCCCCTCCTGACATATGGGGCGTCGCGGGTACGTTGGGACAACACTCCGCACTCCCACGCTCGCGAAGCTAACTCGGGAAGCGTACCGGCTCAGGTGGCATCAACTGATGGGCATCAACGGGCGGAGAGGGCATCTGCTGATGTCACAACAGAGCTTCTGACCCGGAGCTCCTAGCTTTCGTTTCGAGTCCCGAAAAAAGGCAGGTTTTTCGACATTCCGCACTTCCACGCTCGCGAAGCTAACTCGGAAAGCGTACCGGCTCAGATGGCATCAACTGATGGGCATCAGCGGACGGAGAGGGCATCTGCTGATGTCACAACAGAGCTTCTGACCTGGAGCTCCTAGCTTTCGTTTCGAGTCCCGAAAAAAGGCAGGTTTTTTCGACATTCCGCACTTCCGCGCTCGCGAAGCTAACTCGGAATGCGTACCGGCTCAGGTGGCATCAACTGATGGGCATCAACGGGCGGAGAGGGCACCCTCTGATGTCACAACAGAGCTTCTGACCTGGAGCTCCTAGCTTTCGTTTCGAGTCCCGAAAAAGGCAGTTTTTTTCGACACTCCGTACTTCCACGCTCGCGAAGCTAACTCGGGAAGCGTACCGGCTCAGGTGGCATCAACTGATGGGCATCAACGGACGGAGAGGGCATCTGCTGATGTCACAACAGAACTTCTGACCTGGAGCTCCTAGCTTTCGTTTCGAGTCCCGAAAAAGGCAGGTTTTTTTCGACACTCCGCACTTCCACGCTCGCGAAGCTAACTCGGGAAGCGTACCGGCTCAGGTGGCATCAACTGATGGGCATCAACGGACGGAGAGGGCATCTGCTGATGTCACAACAGAACTTCTGACCTGGAGCTCCTAGCTTTCGTTTCGAGTCCCGAAAAAGGCAGGTTTTTTTCGACACTCCGCACTTCCACGCTCGCGAAGCTAACTCGGGAAGCGTACCGGCTCAGATGGCATCAACTGATGGGCATAAGCGGACGGAGAGGGCATCTGCTGATGTCACAACAGAGCTTCTGACCTGGAGCTCCTAGCTTTCGTTTCGAGTGCCGAAAAAGGCAGGTTCTTTCGACACTCCGCACTTCCACGCTCGCGAAGCTAACTCGGGAAGCGTACCGGCTCAGATGGCATCAACTGATGGGCATCAACGGACGGAGAGGGCATTTACTGATGTCACAGCAGAGCTTCTGATAGGGAGCTTCTAGCGTTCGAGTCCCGAAATACGCAGGATTTTCGACAATTGCTGGAGAGAAATTCTAGCGCGGGCTGCTCTGATTGGTAGTTTTCCGTGCTTATTCTATTCAGTACCAGGCGAACACCGGGGTAGTATCTTGCGGTGCTGCAGTAAACAGGGAGATGCGTCGCTGATGTGAAATACCTGGTTGAGGAAAATCCCAAAATCCGATATGCAGGTCGGAGCTGAAGCTCACCACCCAGCAGGGGGAAGATCCCTGTCGAATACCGCTTAAAACAATGCACTACTCATAAGGAAATAATGACCTTAGCAATTGATGCGTCCCAAAACACGAAAAAATTAGACAATCGCATAGTGTGTATGAACTGTGGCGTAATTGGGTGAATTCAAAGAGGGCATAAGGAGTGGTCCACCCTTCCCCATCATGTCGGGGTGACATCAGCTGAACTGTGTTATTTAGAATTATAAGATTGGAATGTTGTTTTAAACTGCGTTTGTTAACTTGAACCACTGTATAATTCAATTTAAGTAAATAAAATAAATAAATAAATAAATGGTGAAAGGTACGATAGAGGGTGAAATTTCATTTTAAAGAAATTCTCTAAGTAAAGAATCAACTAGGCCAACTATTCTATTCCGTAATTCTTTTCCCAATTTTACTTATTCTTACTTTATCGTTTTGGAGTAGAGAGAAAATTATGTAATGGTGCGCGAAAAAAACGAATTTTCGGCAGAAAAACCTTTATTACAGGGCCCTGCTAACGAAAAATGGATAAATCCCGTTGCTAAATTTAGAAAAAAATTCTCTTAACATCTGGTATATCCAGAATCCATGTATTGTGGGTCCTTGATACCGAAACATCGAATAATGGCAAAACGTCTGTCCGTCCGTCTGTGCACAATTCTAGCAGATAAACCGTTCGGTCAATTTCTTCAAAATTGATACTCCCCATTCGACCTGGTTGATGTCGCAGCTCCATGAATTAAAACCTATATTTTAATTTTGGGAGGTAATTTACCTAAAACCACTGGAACATTTTCAAATTTTTTTTAAAAAAGCTCCATCGTTTTTTATTAAATTTTGTTGTTGGATAGTGTAAAGGACATTGAAGAGATCGGTGCAGGTCTCATGTTCATTGAAAACCCTGATTTTTTAAAAATTGAAAAAAATCAAATTTTTCGGTGTCTTCCTATAACTAAAATATTAAAGATTGAGATTTTTTTCTTAAAGAAATCTGTTCCCTAATGATATATTTTGAAGTGAGGTCATGTACAATTTTTCGAAAATATTAGTACTTTTCGCGTAGTTTTGCTTGAAAATAGGAGCGAGAAAGCATGTGCTGTTTAACACCACTAGGTTTTCAGTGTTTCACTGTCTTCAGCTTTGCGCAGTTTCGCGTTTCCATTAACTTTCGCACCGCCATTCTCCTCCTCCTCCTTCTTCTTTTTGTTTTTAATGGTCTTACTTAAGTTTAAATGTAAACATTACAACTTAATAATTGGAGAGCATGCAAGATGGACCTCAGATAAAATTTGGCAATTCAGCGCTTGCAAACATTTTTTAGTATGAAGATAACTTCTTTTTTATTATTCTTCTTGCTTTGTAATTAGGTACGCTTACCGAGTTTACAGTAGTTTGATGTCTCTAACTGGGATAGTTTGCGAAGGAATTCTGGGCGGGTTGTGTTCTTTCATTTGTTTGTGTTTATGAGTCATCATTCTTGCTCTCATTCTATGATTCGATAATTCGATTATAGCCTCGTTCCAACTCGATTTTTGTCCCCTTCCTTACTCATGCTCTTGTGCCATTCCCTCTAATCACAATCCCTTTCCCTCGTGTTATCTCTTGTTTGCATTCTCTACTTTATAGTTATCCTCGTTCTTGCCATCCTGTTTCCTGGAGTATGAACCTTTTCCATTCTCTGCCGCTACTGTCGCTTGTTGATTTCAATTTTATTTTTTGCTCGCTTCGATTTGCCCGCGCAGATCTCATATTATCAATTAGTTATTCATCATTGATTGAAGCTTTCCATCGGCGGTCATATTGTCATTCCGCCTTATAGAATATGTTGCCTTTTCATATATATTTAATTCACGACACCGTCCATAGTTGTCATCGTTTATCAAGCTTGGTACCGGCGTTAGTTCTTTTGAGAATTAATTTTTCTCTCCATTATCCTGTCGACTTCACAGGAAATTTTAGCCCATGAGATTCCTCGAATGAAATCGACCGTCTTGAACCTACCTTGACTTGAAAGAGAAACAGACGGTCATTTCTACGAGTGCATTAGCAGACACTAATGTTGCTTCTCGTGTATTGACCCGACTCTGGCAGGCAATAACTTTCCCACTCCTGATTATGGCAGGTTTATTTTTTAGTGGCGAAAGGTGTGTAACCCTCGGGCCATTCCAACAATCTGAATTGCTATTTTAACATAACCGCATTATGTGTGATTGCGTGCAAAACGACTTCGCTGGCTGCGTGAGTGTTGGATTCGCATTCTCAAATTAGTTCTGCTTTTGTGTGCTACGCCACATGGGACTATCAACGATCTCGAACAGATGTTAGTAATACGGTCGAGTAATGGCACGCTACTATAAAAGTAGATGCATTGCTCTCTAGCGAGGAGTAAGATTCAGGGAGTCGTTTTTATGAGATTGGGTAGAGGGGGGTTGAACAATTCCCTAATAGAAATTCTAGCCTACTTTAGTCAGATTTTTCTGTACTCATTGAGAAAGAATGATCTTAGAACATGTCAACACAATAAAAATAATAAAACACATGTAAAGCCCAATGCTAGTTTAATGATTTTAACGTACATAAAAACAACTTTAGACGCTAATACTTTGGAATTTTATGTTTAACGTTTATAACATATAAAAATAACATGCTTTACAAGAAGGCTAGATGTAAAAAAACGGTAGTTTTAAAAATATTTCATGTTAAATTTTAATCATACAATCGTACCTTAAATAAGAAAGAAAAAAGCAAAAGTAAAAAATAAGGAAAAATGAAAATAAATAAACGAAAAAAAAAGCCTCGCTGCCTAATCGTAAAAATTTTCCGATTAAGTCAGAATAATTAAATTGGAAGAGGTAGATTTTCATATTTTTACATCTTTAATATTTACAATATTCTCATAAAGAAAGAGAATTAGCAAAAACAATTCAAAGAGACGGGCAAAAATCTCCTTCAAGTAAAATATTTCAATATATACACAAATTGTGGAAGAGTACCATTAATCCAATTAAAAATCCAATTAAAGATAAAATTGCCAATATAAAATGAAGCAAAATAGAAAATAAATTATTACCAAAGTTTAAGCTCACATAAATACAGTTCTACAGTACTTAGTTATAAATATTAAAGCAAATTTCTCACTTCTTTCTTCCTCGTTAAAGCTAGATACCAATCCCTATCCCTCCCTAGTCAAAAACTCAAACTGTATATCAACAATTTTTTACTTACTAAAGTTGATTATTTAGTGAAAGCACATCTCTTCCTTCTATGAATTAATTTTCTTACTAACACCAAATATTTCAAATGTAGTAGTATTTTGAAGATGAAACAGATTTTGTAAACCATTCATTTGTACATTAAAACATGAAATTGAAGCACATTCGATGCATCTGCAACATCGTTTACACACAGGCACATACACACATTTGAAAAATACATATTCAGCTTTTTTCGTATGTCAGTAGTTAGTACTAATAGAAATTAACTTTAACTTACTTTAAACTTCTTTGATACATCACATTTAAATGCCAATAACAAATTTTTCAGCACGTTTGAGTTAGACGAAAAAAATTATCCAACTTCTTTACATAATACGAACTTTTACAACAAATTCATTTCAGGCATATCTCATTAACATTGTAAACCAAATAAAATGTTGATCAATAAAATGTATTATCTAATGCAAGCGCATAGCTACATCATATTTCATACTATCATTTATTTATTATCATCGATAAATATTCCATACTATTTCAAACGTTTAAAACATATTTCATTGCGGAAGCAAATAATTCATTCACACATTAAATTAAGCCACATTGTTTTATTTAAAAAACAGTGTGCCCTTTTGTTTTTGAAGTAGTTGTCACTATCAAAAGGAACGAAAGTAGATTAATTTTCATATTTAATGATACTCACATTTCATTAAAATAATTTTTCATTTTCTTTCATTCCCCTGATTTTGTTTATCAACAAGTTCTTCTTATCAATCATCTTGGTCAACAAATTGTGTGGAAAGCAAAACCAAAGATGTACAAGACCATCGTTGAATCTATTACAACGTAAGTAGCGGAATGTTGGACCATCACGGAAAAAAACAGGAAGAAGATTTAAGCTGTGAAAAAGTATTTCTTTTGAAGATCCTCCAGGGTATCCACATTTGAACATATCTCCATTGAGGAAACAAGAGAAAGAACGGCCAAAGCTGTCACTATTTTCCACCGCAATGAAAGCAAACAGTAAACGTGATGTGGCCATATCAGTGGAATTGAAAGGAAAGAATACTGAAAAATACTTTTCTTTACCAGCCAGATAGAGAAAGAGGGGAAGAGGGCGGGACACTTGAATTCAGGGATAGAAATAGAACTGACGGAGGGGAACCTGAATCGAGTAGATGCCCAGGATAAGACGATGTGGAGGCTGAAATGAGGAATGTGACAGAAGCCGTAGGATCCCTGCTTGATGATGAACAATTTGTTCTTTCACATCATTAAATGACTTTTCCTCAAGAAAGCAACACAGTGCTGGCTGTATGTAGAAACTAGACGGGGAAAATGCCAATTTTATCAAATGGTTTCTCTTGTGATTTATTTATGGTTATTGAAAACGCAAATCAAATGGAAAACTATCATCTTTTCGACAAAAATGGCTTCGTAGTATCTGCAGGCGTAATCTCAATTGGAGAAATCAGCACTAAATTTGGGTTTGCGTGTCCAGTTGTAACTTGTGCCTCAAATAAATTTACTTGCAACTTCCTAACAAGTAGACATGTTCCTCTGACTAAATCCTTTAGTATTCAGATTGCAAAAGTTTGAAATTTTTTCGGCTTCTTCAATCACAATATTCATGTTAGAGATTTTCCCCCCCAATGAAATCTGTTCTTCGAAATTATGTATTGAAGTAATATCATGTACAAGGTTTGGAAGATATGCTTTCGGCCAGCGGATAGACCGGGATGATTCCCTTTTGCCTCCGACCCCTCCCCCGCGGAGTGACTCATCGCTGCCACACCGATTGTTGGCATCATTATTGCCTGAGCCGTTCACAGAGATGTCGTAGGGTTCGAATCCCGACATCGAATTTTCGACACTAGCTAGCACACACGAATACAATTGTCTGGTCAGCTGTTCTGGTCGGTAGTTTTTTGTGATTTATGCAATCAGTACCACGCGAATATTGGACTAATGCTCCAGTGAACGGTCTACAATCCCAGCGATTTTGCCTTCCTCATCATTGACCCCTTTCTTCCCTCATAGACTCTCATTTGCATGCATTACACTGCAATACTGTCCAGTAGGTCGTTACTTTGTTGGCCCTCCTGATGCTTAAGGATCTTCATTTCGGCCCTGAAGTTCTAAAAGCAGAGAGAGGTTTTGGGGAAATTTTTGAAGAGTAAAATAGAAGATAGGAATTAGGAGTAAGAAAGATAGAGGGAGAGAGAGAGAGACAAGATGTGGAAAAGAAAGAAGATAAACCGATTTTCTGTTCAAGTGAACAGCACAACCCGAGAATGGGACTGTGCTAGGCAGTCCCCTTTGACCCTTGGACCCACGTAAGCCATTTCCCGGCGCGGCCAGCGGCGTGCGTCGCGTTCACCCCTCCGCCACCCCCTCTTCGCGCTTCCCCCTTTGCCACCTCACCCCATCCACGTTTCCGCCCCGCCCTCCCCCGAAACGCAGATTTCCGCGCGTCCCCTCCGAGATCAGAAAAGATTCCCGTATTCCCTACCGGAGGACCCTCCTCCGATACATGCACTCTCTTCCACGGCCGCTATTAAGTCAGTCAAATTAAATCATGCCTCTATCCATCACGGATGGAGCCCTGGGGCTGGGATGCGTCCCCGCGCTGGCTCCCTCCCCCGCGCCGCAGTCACGTGGTCGCCACCCCAGCCCCAGCCACCCTAGCTATCCCCCTTTTGCGCGGGCCACGCGACGACGGGTTGGAAGCCCGCAACGTAATGCTGAATCACAGCCGCGTTCATTGCCACAGCGGACGTGTGTTTGCTCAGCCATTGGGTTAGTTGAGCGATTAGCGGCAATGTCGCCGATTAGGGAGATTACTGGAGGAGGGGAAGAGGGTTCGTGGGACATTTGCGTTTCTCAATCTAGCTAAATGCTACTCAAGAATAGTGCATTACTTACTCCATCACGTTTCATTTTAATAAATTGAGAACTAAAATCATGTAATATATCAAGTTTTGATTGATCAGAGTTCTTAGAAAGGTAATGACCAGTGGCTTACAGAGTATCTCAATTGACCAGTATCAAATAATTTAGTAATGAAATAATATCTACAAAGTTTTACCTTTTGAAAAACCAGTTTCCTCCCTATTGTTGATCGGTTTACAGTCTGTATGCTTTAAAAGTTACTTTTTCCTCGCTTTCTGTCATGATGCGTAACAACACTTTCGGCATGAATGAACGAAAGCTTTGTAGTGGTCACATGAAATGCGTCCCGAGTCTTTTAACTGTTTAGTTAAAAGACTCGGGATGCATTTCATGTGACCACAGTAAAAAATATTTTTATCTGTGGGCCGACAGCCGTTCGTACGAAATCTCGGCGCCGAAATCTTACGTACGGGATTATTTAAGCTCGTGAATATAGGATCGTGAAGATTATTATGCTTCTGCTAAAATAAATATTCCTTCTTTCTGGAAATGATTATAATTTGCTCTCTGCTGGCTATCAATAAAACAAAAAAAACACAATCACGAAATACAATGCCTCAAGATAACTATAAAGGAAAAGAAAAACAGATTTCACCACTTGTATTTTAATGCACTCCTTGGCATTCCCTAACACTCATGGCCTTGATTTCCTTATTTTATGATTAATTTATATAGTTATGGCTATTACAAATCTTGGCCTTCTTACAGATCATAAGCAAAAATTCAATTCGGATGTTCCACTTTCCTTTTCTTTGTGTTCCTCAGCCATCTTGATCGACGTATCTCCACATTCCAAGTCCATCCCGCGGCAACGTTCACGTCACAAAAAAAATATTACTCTTTCACATTTACATCTCTCTTAGACATTCACACTTACATCTCTTAGACATTCACACTTACATCTCTCTTAGACATTCACACTTACATCTCTCTTAGACATTCACACTTACATCTCTCTTAGACATTCACACATCTCTCTTAGACATTCACACTTACATCTCTCTTAGACATTCACACTTACATCTCTCTTACACATTCAATTAACTTCCTTTTTCACATGTCAACATATCTGTGGCACGGGAGCTTCCCATCCTGCCACTACCCAAGTTGCGAGCATCTGATCCCCGCAATTCATACCTCGCGCTATTCAATTGTTCCCCCCTGCACAATATTGTTCAAAACTCTTATTTTCTTCACAAGATACGCGTCCCGTTTATCTCATTGGCCGATTGCCTATCGATACTCGATCTGTTTATTCTTCGATTATATTGTATTGAAGTCATCAAATAACCCGTCACAATACATTGAGAATGAAAGTACATCCCCCGCACGGACAAAAAATATGCAATGAGAAATATGTTTTAAATAGTTTCTAACAGATTAATTTGTAAACATATAACAAAAGCTCGAATGTAAGAAACGAACAAACAAATACGAAATACCATAGTATACAAATTCTAACTTGCGGACCATCCAACTGCCTGGAATCACCATTCGTTTTACGTTCACGAAGCGCAGAAAACGCGGGCGACTGTTACACACAAAATTTCACAAAACATACTGGAATTTTCAAAAAAATAAACATGTTATTATTTGAAGATCTGTTTTTGATGAGCAATTTCATTAAGAAAAGAGTTACCTTCATAACTGTAGTTGTAGTAAGACGCCGAAAAAAAAAATGAATTTTTGCAATTTTCAAAAATCAGAATTTTCAACGACCATGAAACCTACACCATTTTATTTTGCTATACGAAGTCAAAATTTAATCAAAATTGTTCGTGCCGTTTTTGAGAAAAAATTGTTTAAATAAAATTAAAAATTGCCTCTATTTTACGCAAAGTTTCGTGAAGAGTACTTAACTTTTCGAAAAATTGTACATGACCTTATTTCAAAATCTATATTTAAGGCACAGGTTTTATTAAGGGAAAAAATCTTCGTACTTGTAGTTGTAGTTGTAACTGAATTTTGACTTTTTGCAATATTTAGTTGCAATTGCAAGTTTTCAGAGTTTTCAACGAACATGACTTCCGAACCATTGTCTTAAACGTTCTTTATACTATCCAAAAAATAATGTAATAAAAAACGATGGAGTCATTTTTTTAAATTTGGAAAATGTCCCAGGAGCTTCATGTAAAGTATCTCCTAAAATTAAAATATCGGTTTCTAATTCAAGAGTCCGCGACCTAAGTCAGATCGATTAGGGAATATCAATTTTGGAGAAAATCGGCTAAACCGTTTAGCCGCTTGCACTGTTCACTGACGGACTGACGAACTGACGGACTGATGAACTGACGGACTGATAGACGTTTTGACGTCATTCGACCTTTCTGCATCAAGGACCCACAGAACGTGTATTCTGTTTGCACCGCGTTTTGGAGGAAATAATTTGCTAAATATAGCAATAAGGTTTATCCACATTTTCGTTACCAGGACCCGACAATAAGGGTTTTTCTCTGAATAAATCCCCGATTTCCTCAACACGATTACAACACTTAACTACATACGTAGTAAGTTGATAAATAAAATATTTACTTTCTTCTGCAGAAAGAAACTATCCTCTGTTTTTCCTTTCCATTAATAATTTGAACTGGTACATGTATTTTCTATCTTCAACAATAGCATATTGCATGTTTTATGGGCCGCAGAATTCTTCCTGAAAATACTTTGAGAATTTCATTATCTTTTGACGTAGAACATTATTGAAAACAGAGTGAATCTCCGAGACGTACAATTGATCAACCATATCTTGATGAATACATTTTATAATATTTCTTTCGCATTGATGTTGTGCCTTGGCATAAGTGTTACGGCTTTATTTATTTATTTATTTACGTCAAAAACAGTTAAAAACTGTGTGTGACGAGCTATAGGGAGAAGTGAATTTCGTGCACGTTTTCATAATTCTGTGATCTCTATTCTAAACCATATTCTAGTCGAATTTTGAATACAGAAAAGAGAGGTTTTTTTTCGAGTTTAGTTGACAAAATATTCGCTCCTATGTAATAAAATATATTTTCAAAGGTAAATTAGCTATAAATTCCTGCCCTGAACCCTCATGTTCTTCATGAAGAATAATACTTTTTGCCGCGATAATATGGAAAACGATAATTTGAATAACTATATTTCCCACTGAAATTCAGAAGACGTGCACAAATAATGAAGTTACATGTATGTCCCGAAGCAAAACAAGGGACTATCTCAGCATTTGCTCAAGGATCAGGGAAACTGGACGAAAAACCTGATCGAGATGGGGGCCATCAACCCAGAAACTGTGGTACAATACTTGTTACAGGTTCTTTAGAATTATACAGTCCAAATGATAATAATTACATTAACTATCATTGTTAAAATTAATGCTACTTTCCTTTTTGATGCTCGGTATAGTCTCGAATTGTATAGAAACAGTTATGCAGCAGAAAAGATTTTACTTGGGACTAGAACTTTTAGAACTTTTCTATCGAATTTAATCGTTTAATGTCTTCTGGCAAAGTGTTGTAGAGTAATGTACATGAATTGTATGTGAATTTTTGTAGTGAGCTGTTGATACTGCCACCTGGTAAATATGATTACTACGTCGTGTGTTATACTTACAGACATCGGCGTTTGCTGAAAATATATTCCCGCCCTTAAGTAAGTCATTTTTGACAAAAACTACTGATTCAGGAGACAGGTAATGGTAAAATTCCTAGATTAATAAAGAGAGACTTACAAGAATCACGTGGGTTGGATTTGCTTATTATTCGTACAATTCTTTTTTGTAATCTGAAAGTCTGTGAGCTATAAGAAGTGTTTCCCCAGAATATTATGCCATATCTCAGGCGGGAGTGAACATTGGCAAAATGTACACAACGAGCTATATGAAGGCTGACGGAATTTGAAAGAATTCTGAACGCGTAACATAATGAACTTAATTTTGTGTTCAATTCATTTAAGTGGGCATTCCATTTGAGGTTTGACTGAATTGATAGACCTAAAAATTTTGTTACATTAACATCAGTCAATGGCACACTGTTCATTTTCAATGGAGTACAGAATTTTTTATTTGAAATGGAAAAATGCATTGAAACAGTTTTTCTTTTCATTTACTTTTAATTTGTTATTACGGAACCAATTTGAAACATCTGATATTGTACTATTTACGGTTTCTTTGTTGCAAAGAATATTTGTATCATCCGCAAAGAGAACTGTTCTTCCGTTTCGAATCGTTAAGGGCATGTCATTTACGTATAATAGGAAGAGAATAGGGCCTAAAATCGATCCTTGCGGGACTCCACGTGCAATTGGCAAAGAACCGGAAAGGTATGTACATAAAGTTCCATCATTCCAGTGAGGTATTTCTACTCTCTGAGATCGTTGTTTAAGGTACGAACATAGCCAATCTAGAGCAATACCACGGATTCCATATGAAGGTAATTTTGAAAGTAAAATGTTATGATCAATGACGTCAAAAGCTTTTGAAAGATCTAAAAATATTCCAATTGTTGCTTCGTTTTGATCCAATGATGAGGGCAACGTCTTTAAGAAAAGAAAAAATGGCTGTTTCCATAGATTTTGATTTCCGGAATCCATGTTGGCAATTTGAAAACGCGTCGTGTTTATGGAGAAAGGTTTCCATTCGCACATAAAAAAAGTCTCTCTAATATTTTTGAAAAAAACTGACAAAAAGAGAAATTGGCTGATAATTCTGAATTTCATTTTTGTTGCCTTTTTTGAAGAGTGGCTGCATCTTAGCTGTTTTAAAAATATCTGGAAAAATTCTGGTGCATAAGGATGCATTAAATATGTGAGTTAACGGGTGTATAAATAGCTGGCGCGCCCGTCTTTAACAAACAATCCTGAAATTCATCTAATCCGGCCGAATATTTATTTTTTAATTTACCGATTATTTTGAGAATTTCATAGGAAGAGGTTTCGGAAAACGAACATAGTGTCTAAGACTTTTAGGGAAACGTCAGATGTTGAATTTTGTGGCTGAAAACCCTTAGTGAGATCGACAGCAATTCTCGAAAAGTATTGGTTAAAGAGGCTAGCCACTGTTGCCGGATCGTTCACATCTCTATCGTTATCTTTTAAAAGAACATTCTCTACAAGGTTTCTTGTTGGTTTGGTCGCATTTTTTACTATATCCCACACTGATTTTGTTTTGTTATTCGAGTTCAAAATATCCTGATCGTGTTTCATGATTTTAGCCTGCCTTATGACTTTTCTTAACAATGATTTGTATTTTTAAAGTACAGGAGGAAATCTTGAGATACGTTATGATGCTTAGAAATGAAAGAAAGAACTCGTTTGTTTTTACACGATATTCTAATCCCTTGTGTTATCCAAGAATTGTTTTTTGCGTGAAATATTTAATTTTCTTTTCTGAAGAGGAAAGCAAGTGTTAAAATGAAATGAAAGCGTTGAAAAAAAGAATAATATTTATCGTTTGTATCAATAGTATAATAAACCGCGTCCCATGACTCCTGCAGCAAGTAATTAATGAATAATTTTATTTTACTTTTAGAAAACACTCTACTCATTCGTGTATTATTTTTTGTCATTGTTCGCATTTCGTATAATGGTAAGAATTTGTGCATCGTGGTCACTGTATCCTAAATCTTTTGTTTCAATTTCATGTCGAGTAGTGGTTTTGTTAATTATAATTTGATCGATTGCCTTCTTTGAATTTACTGTGATCCTTGTAGGTACTTTTATTGTAATATCTAAATTGAAGGAATTAATTAAATTAAAAAACTGCTCTTTCTCGCAAGATTCGACCAGAAAATCAATGTTAAAATCTCCGCATACAACAATAGATTCAAAAGAGCGATTGATGATTTGATTAGTGTTATCTCTAGTTTTTCTAAGAACAAAATGTAATCTGCAGCTCTCTTTGTTGGAGGCCTGTAGATGCAATGCAATATCATTTTTAGCACAGGAAGATGTACAACTGAAATTTCAAAAACATTTTCAACGGAATACTCATTGAATTCCGTCAAGGAGATAGAATCAATATTATTTTTAACGTAAATACAAGAACCTCCATATGCAGGACTTTTATGAGATTCTCTTTTTCTACAATAATAGCCTGCGAGGTAAAAGTTTGGAATTTGGAAAATGCTAAGTTCATTAGGAGATAACCAATGTTTGTAAGGCAAAGAACATCCATTTGATTTAAATCGCTCTGTAGAGCTGCCTCGATAAACTCAGTTTTATTTGAAAGGGATTGAACATTATGGTGCAATATCTTTATTTTTTGCAAGTACCTACACGAATGTTTTTCTGCTGCATCTGACTGTAGTTGCTATATATTTACTCCATTTTTACCTCGAGTGCGTGGTCGAAGGTTGTAATGTGTCCCAGCAGTCACAGGTTGTGAGGAAATAGGGGCGTCATTGGTAGTGGGAATGGAAGAAACGGGAGTAGGTTCACAAGAGGGGGTAAGAGATTTCAGAATAAGTGTGGGGGGTGGGGAACGTAAGGAAGGTGAAAGGGATGGATTTTTGGCAGAAGGCTGCGTAGGACTGGAGTTGATGATGTATTGTGCAAGCTCTTCACCGACTGCATGTTTTCCACCAAGGTTCATGTGGAGACCGTGCCGGGTGAAGTGTTTTACTGAGAGGAAATTCATTTCAAAAAGTGTTACATCTGTTTCTCTCAGTTGCAGTTTTAGTTGTTGGTTTGCATGCGTAATCTCGCTGCATAGTGTTGGTCTGTTGTACCAGAAGGGCAGAGTCGAGATTACAATGTTAGTATTTTGGACGGCACATTGTAATTTGTTTACATGTTGTTCAGGTGTAAAGTTACCGCCCAAATTAATGTCATTCTGCCCTCCTATGATAATGACTGTGTCCTGATTGTTCATTGTCTTTGTGTGGGTGTCCGACTCTGCAGTCACGTCTGCAAACCTCCCGTTAGGTTTAAAAATAGACGAGACTGAGTAGTTGGGGAGTAACTTCCTACTGAGAATGGAGGAAAGATTGCGACCATGGCTGTCAGCTAAAATAAGTACCTGTTTTTTAGGCTGAGTAGGAATGGCTTTGTTTTCAAGTGGGCTAGGATGCAAAGCTTTACGTGTTTTGGTTTGACACGCTTCCTAGCCTGTTTGCGTTGGTTTGTGCATGTATTTGTCGATGGAAGGGAAGGGTCGTCAGGATCAGGAAGGCGAGGAAAATCTGTTTCATAATCTAAAACACTAAATCTGTTTTGAATTGAGACTGGATGTGGTGTCTGTGTCTTATGTGCAGTCACGGGTGCACGATTGGGAAAATTCCCAGTGTTGCCTACTTGTGCCCAACAGTCATTGTAGAGAACGACCTCTTCCAGCCTTCGGATATGTTTATCTAAATTACTGTTTACGTGTGTGAAGGCTTTCAGAAGGTCGGCTTTGAGGGTGTAGAGAGTAAAAAGAGTAGAACGAACGGTAGCCATGTATTAATGTACTGATAAAATTGGAATAGATACAAGAAAACTCAGATACGAGCAACAATCACCTAGCTTAATATTTTAAAAGTGTAAGATTTATGTGTATTCGATAAATTAAAAATTAAGACTCGATACAAGAAAGAGAAGGTATGCTAACTACAAAATCTATTGAAAGCTAATACTTACGAAATTTGGCAATGCGGTTACGTATTTTCGTTCACTTGAGCTGCAACTGTTTAATACAATGTCGACTATACTTTACCGTAAATATATAAAGATATTAGCTGAAATTTGTCTTCAAAATATTGAATAAGATTTGAAACACAAATTAAAAAATACTCGATACACCGTCCTCGTAGCGTTCAAATAAACTGAATAGTCACTCGTCCCGAAAATAAAATAAACTGAATAGTCACTCGTCACAAAAATAGAATAAATCTTTCAGTAATTAAGTTAAAACAGTGATATAATATCGAAAATAAACTGATATGTTTATAGTTTTTGACACTTGATCACCAACTCGTAATTCTGAAGTTCGTTAAGGTTCAGTAATGTTTAAAATTCGTTAGCTGTTGGTTCGTCTTGGTTAGAGCAAAAAACCAACCAAAATTATATTTCCAGCTAACCTGCAACAAGTAATGAAAGCACAGATGCGTCAGTCTCTAAAGATGGTGTCAACCAAATCAGGCTTTGATGTTGGAGCATTCTGAAATCCAGTAACGTCCTCTTTTCATATCTACTACACTTGTAAGTCGGAAACGAAGACTCGAAAAAACTTTAAACTTTTGCATTTTTCGCAAAATCTGAGACTTCAACGATATGAGACCTGCACCATTCTCTTAAACGTCCTTCACATTATGCTCGGGAATGACGAATCTGCACTCTCAAAACTTTTTTGTTTTTTGAGAGAAAGCGGAATATATAATCTTATTTGAAAGGTAAGGACAATGTTTTATGTTTTTTTGTCGCCTTTATAGCCAATTTTACGTTGAAGATACATTTTACGTGATCGTTTTATTTTTTCCTTCTGCCATATCTACTTGTATACTTGTTGCAGAATTCAAGCCCTCTTTTTAGGCTATGTACATACTTAGAATCAGCGGGTAACTTGCATCTGCAACATTCACTGAATATTTTTTTAAATACTCTGACATGGGCGCAAATAACATTCACATTACGCAGAAAAACCACACTGTTGATTTTTTTCACCGCAGTGTATGTATTTAAGAGCATGTGACCGTGGTGTGCACAGTACACCAGCGCGACTTCTCAAATATTAAGTTTGTGGTTCTAGAAATATATTTGAGGCGTTTTTTTTCGTCGTATGTGTTTATTTTGGCATAATGTTTTGTGGGCCATCTTCAGTGCTACAAAAAGTAATAACAGAATATCTAAATTACAAATAAAATAAAATATGTAAAATAAAATAAAATGTATAAAATAAAATAAATTTTTTCATGTACTCTTGATTCAAAATTATATTTCCATGTTCACATTTTATATTACAATTTTTCTACTTTTCTTCAGTTCTAATTTTATTCAGAATAATATTCTGTAAAAGATTGTATTATATTTGTAATTGAGATATATTGTTATTATTTTTTCTAGCCCTGAAGATGGCCTCAATGCGACCGAAAAAGCTTTATGTCACAGTAAACCCGTACGACGAAAAAACGCTTCAAATAGATTTCTATGATGCAAATGTGGTCAACTCCGCACCATTTCCTATCAGTTTGTGATCTGTTGTTGTGCATGCAGGGAGCACTGCGAAAGGGCGAGAGGGCGCGAGGAGAGGATAGCGGCGTGCTGGGGGGGGGGGAGGAGGAGGGCGGGCAGCGGCCCGAGGCGGAACCGCGCCAACGCGGTCGTGCGCGCACGCGTGCGCCCCGCGCGCCGATTAATAGCTCATTGTTGTGCGCGCGTCGGGGCGGGGAGGGGCGGGCAGGGGCGGTTGCGCGGACGGGCGGCCGAGGGGAGGCGGCGTGTGCCAGTGTTTGGTCAGGCCGATCATAAATTCAATCAACGAGAGCGCTCCGCTGGGAAACCTAGGAGCTAATGAGGGGCGGTTCGTTTCTATGGAACCGCATACGTGGGACCAACGAGGGGTAGCGACGGGGTTGGGAATTGTTGGTAGTGAGGATGATGCCATCCGTGCTGATGATTACAGGAACGGCTGTATGGTTGGTTATGAAAAAATATACTTCCTTGTAGAGAGGTTTTAATTTTTAATTTCATTAATTAATGTAAAAAAATAAAAACTATCGTGTACGGAAGACGTGTAATCTGTATACTTTTCCTTAGAAGATCAATTTTATATGAATCAACTACATGAAGGTCTCTCGGGAGCAGAGCTATGCGGGTTCACAGTGAAATTGAGTCATATGTCAATATGTAACATACTAGCTTCCGACTACAAGGGTTCTATAACAAACTTTATTGATATTTGTTGCCTTACAATTTGTTGCCTTAATACTACAGTAATCCCTCGGCATTCGCGGATTCGCGAGTTCCGAACATTCGCGATTAGAGAAATGCTCCCGGTGTTAACATAGACTTCGACATTCGCGAGTTGGTCTTTCGGTCAATGATAATTGTTAGTACATGGGAGTAGATTCGGTAATTCTGGACATTTTTCTCTAATATTCTGATTAGCATTCTAATTTCGCTGCTATTTCACACACGCACATACACACACACACACACACACACACACACACACACACACACTACCCCACCGGACGTCTCGCGAGACCAGTCGGAAGCCTGGAATTTGTCCTAGCGTCGTATCTCGTCATTCAGCAGAGGGCAACAACGCCGCCTCCCGAATAAACATACACTCACTAACGGAATTAATAACCACAACAGATGCCCGGAAACATAGACAATCAATCAAGGGATTAAGGGACCACCTCTCTAAGGAGCAGGTTATCTAACTGCGAATGCTTCCACTATACTTTACAAAGGGGGTTATGCTTTACGATTATATTATTATTATTATTATTATTATTATTATTATTCCACTACATCACGGCTAAAGATGTTATGAGTCGGCTGAAAATAAAATCTACTCCAGGTTATAACCAGCTACCTAAGGAGTATATCTAGGGACTGTTGGTGCCTCTACAATACTTTGCGCAGAACGTGGGCTGTTCCAAATAAAGCGATTTCTTTTGAATTACAAGGAGTTTATACAAATTCTTACACAAATTTTGAGGAACAAATCCCAGAGCTCCGATAACTATCGGGACGACCTGTGCTTTTACGCCCACATTCGGCTGATCTCGATTTCCAAACTCTTGCATTTAAGACATTAAGACTGCCTCCTTGGAAACGACGTTTGATCGCAAGGTACAGCAACATCGACTTACTATTATTATTATTATTATTATTATTATTATTATTATTATTATTATTATTATTATTATTATTGTTTTTATAGTTATTGTTATTATTATTGTTGTTTTTGTACCTGGGACTTAGAATTATCACATTGCTCTCATAGTTTCTGATTGGGGCGCTGTTTCTCTCTGCGGCGTTGGCGGCGGCAGGGTGGCGGTTGGGGCGTTGGCGGCGCCCGTGTGTGGACACGTGCCACGTGCGCGTGCGTGGCCTGGGAACTCGTGCACGTGTCTCGTAGCGAGGCGGGAAGGGGTCGACGAGCAACGGCCGCGAACCGACGCGCGGATTATCCCTAATGGTCTGAAAGTAGGGCGCGTCGTTGAATTATTGATATGCTTGGAGGGGGAACTGGTGTGATCATTTTTAAAAAAGAATGACTGTACTATATTATCACGATGATTTAATGGTGATATAGCTCTCTTTGCTGGGAGTCACGATGTATCGTTTACTTATTGTTAAAGAAAGGCTCGATTCTAAATGAAAGTCATTTTCTGGATATGTGATTTACTGTAAGTCTAACGTAATAATCTTGTGGGTTTTGCAGTGACGTACGCGAGTAGTGACCCCACAATATTTTGGATAATATTGTTCATATACGATTTTCAGAATACGATTATTGAGTGGCGGGAGAATGGTAATGATGAGATAATCACTGCTTTTATTATCCCAGTGATAATCTTATTAATTTCACCGGCAAAAAGGTAGTTCGGAACATCTCTCTGAGTCGTGACGTATACGTTGAGATACTCATTGGGATTTTCTCCTGCTACTACTGTAGAGTAATGAAAACAAATGAAGTTTAATTTGTAAAATTAATTAACAAATTGAAAAATAGGACTGTCAATTTCTATTACAATCGCCTCAGTTTCTTTAGCTGTGTGACGAAGGAGAAGCTCAGGAAAGTCAACTAAGATAGATAAGATGATGGGAATACGTCATGCTCGCCAAATTACTCCCTTAAATCCAGGCGTGGATAATTAATAAAAAAAAGGAGTCAGGTCCGCGAGGTGGCAAAAGTTGGATTAATCCGATCTTCAATGCCAAATAAAAGAACATGTATACGTACATATATCTATTGACAGTAAGTTGAGAGCAGAGATTTTGTATTCATGCGAACAATGTTAAATTAGTTGTCTCTTGGCCAATAATTTCAGCGTCTCACAAACATATTGCCAATGGGGAGAAGGAAACTACGCGCTCCAACGCAGGACGCGTAAGCAATTCACGCCGCTGGGCGACCGTGACCCTTAGCGCGTGGGCAGCGAGCAACCGCAAAAACAATCCATCCTGTGGCGGGCGATGCGTTTAATTAGTCTCCGCCACGCGTCCGGTAATCTGCCTCAAGATCCGCTAAGGCAGGGGGAAGGAGGGGGTGTTGCCGCCGACGCCAGCGCATCCGTTAGTGCTTCACGACGCGTGCCACCGCCCCCGCGGCCACGCATGAAGCGCCGTCATTTCTGTCACCGCCCCCGCCGCCGCTACTACTGCCAACACCGCCACCAGCGCCACGACCGCCACACCACCGCCCACCGCTACCACCGCCTCACCACCACCACCTCCGCCACCCCGCCACCCCCGCCACCCCGCCCCCCCGCCCCCACCCCCACCACCGCCCCCACCATCGCCCCCACCACCGCCCCACAACCGCCCCCACAACCGCCAGCACCACCGCCCCCACCACCGCCAGCACCACCGCCCCCACCACCGCCAGCACCACCGCCCCCACCACCGCCAGCACCACCGCTCCCACCGCCCACACCACCGCCGCCACCGTCAACCGCCACCGTCCGCACATTGACGCTGTGCCACCTAGTCCTTGCCTCAGAGGTCACTTCCGTTCTCTATTAACGCTGTCCTCGACGGATCAACCTCTGCACTCACTTCCCCACATCTACCTACAACCGGCCTGTGTATTTCCGGTCTCTCTCACTACCCCCGTCACCAGCGAGCGACATCAAAGTCCCCGCCCCCGCCGCCCCCGCCGCCCCCGCCGCCCCCGCGGCCCCCGCGGCCCCCGCGGCCCCCGCCGCCCCCGTGGCCCCCGCCGCCCCGCCGCCCCGCCGCCCCCGCCGCCCCGCCGCCCCGCCGCCCCCGGCCGCCCCCGCCGCCCCCGCCGCCCCGCCGCCCCGCCGCCCCCGCGCCCCGCCTCCCCCGCCGCCCCCGCCGCCCCCGCCGCCCCCGCCGCCCCCGCCGCCCCCGCCGCCCCCGCCGCCCCCGCCGCCCCCGCCGCCCCCGCCGCCCCCGCCGCCCCCGCCGCCCCCGCCGCCCCCGCCGCCCCCGCCGCCCCCGCCGCCCCCGCCGCCCCCGCCGCCCCCGCCGCCCCCGCCAACCGCAATTCATCAACGCTCTACGACATTCAACAATATGCATTTTCATTCAGTTTGTTCTTAACATTATTTGACGCTTTCAAACTTTTTTCTGTCATTTGCTTCCGTTTGGCCGTTCGCTGCCCTGTGGAGTATTCAACTTCGTCTTGCCCGCTATCGTTACCATCCGCCTGTACAAGTCCACGGTCTGCGCACTTCTTCCGCCGCCGCTGCGCCGTGTGCCTTGGCCGTGGCTTCCGACGCCGCAATTCAGCCTCCGGTTCCCACAGGAGCCAGCGGCGTAACGGCCGCGGACCCCACTGACTCACTTCCACGCAGCTGCGTGCACTACCGTGGCGCGAGGGCCCGCCCCCGCCCCCGGCCCCCGCCCCCGCAACGGCTTCTCAACGCCATTCCTGAGCTGGTCTTGCTTCGAATTCTTGTTAACGATGGTTACGGTCGAGGAGTTGTAGACTTTGGGTATTAGCGTCACACCTTATAAGGAATTAAGCGATACGTAAAAACAGGGTTTGCGAATGAGATTTTAATGGTTTTAACATTTACAACAACAAAATGGGCAAGTAAATCGGTGTCCATAATTCTAGAACATTGACGTGATGAATGTGTTGGATGAAATGTTAATTTTTAACAAAAATAATGAGGTTGAGTTTTATCAATCAGAAATAAATTGAAAGATATTCATTATTGTAAAAGTAATCGACAATTTTCTATTTGATGTTACACCCTGCGTTACAGTAAGTATTTTTATATAAAATATCAAATATCTTTCTGGCTAAGTCCTCTCACTGAAGCGGGGAGATTATGGTGGTTGGTAAATCTGTAATTTCTTGAATGTACACTTACAAAACAGTTACATATATATATATATATATATATATATATATATATATATAAAATATTTTCAGTAAACAAATTTAAAACTAAAATTTAAGCTTTACATGTTTGAAAAAGACAAATGACAAATATATAATAACCATATTAAATTGTGTTTTCTGTTCGCTATTAAGGCTATCCTTGACAACCTTTGCCTTGTTGAGTCTTTGTAATTGACTTGGACCTTTATAGTTGGTTAGAGTGGTTACATGACAAAAGTACAGTATTTCTATTTGTCTAAATCCTGCTAAAATGTGTATTTAAGTCTCCACGTTGTTTTTAAGTTTCTGAAGAATATAGCCCTCACACTTTTGAAAATAAGTAATATGTATTTAATGTCATGAGTCATCGATCGTTTTGCTTTCAAGTTCTGTGACTTCAGACATTTGTTATGTCGTTTCTTTTGTCTCTCCTGTGATGTTTTTATTCTGCTGTAGTAAGTTATGTGTTGTCATAGTTCGGCTTTGTAACCAGTTTTCTCACTTTCCAATATTTTTTGATCTTAAATATCCTAATTTCACTGAAATAGGTATTTCTCATTCAACTTTAGAGACCCTTGTTCTAAATCCACCGGGTTTTCTCTTTCTTGCTTTGTAAAATCTTTGTCAATGAACAAGTCTCAAAGCATTTGGCTTTTGCCAACCACCCACGCTCTTGCCTGCATTTTCCATTGTAATGGTTCTTTAAATGATGATTGTATTTCTACTTTTTGCAATAGTTTTTGTGAGAATGTTACAACTGCAACTAACAATAATTAACTTCCTTAAAAATTAAATTAGTAACATTCTCAATTTATAATAATTAGTACATATTAATATTACATATTTAGGTTACTTATGGTGACAAAAACTTTGATATAAATAATAATATTGTTGAAACATATAAAAATAAAAACAGCATTCACAATTGCAATGTAGTACCATAAAATATAATGTGTATAACCGTTTTGAAGCCCTGAGTTCTGATACGACTGATCCAAGGGTTTGATTAAGAATGTAAAGCATAAATTTACGATTTTTATGAATATTGTAATCCAAAGAAGTTCCATTCTGAAGTTCTTTAGATATCCGCATTTTTTACATATTGCATCATGTAGTACAAAAGTAATATCAAATTATAATACTTCTGTGAATTCTATCACATATATTTTACATATTTCACAGATATTGATACCTTAGGAATTTGAATCCACTGCAAGAAAACATTTGATAATACTTTATAAAACATAAATAATAATAACAAATTAACATAACAAATAACAAATTAATAACAAATTAAAAGTATAACAAATTAAAAGTAAATGAAAATAAAACTGTTTCAATGCAGTTTTCCATATCAAATAAAAAATTCTGTACTCCATTGAAAATGAACGGAGTGCCATTGACTGATGTTAATGTAACAAAATTTCTAGGTCTATAAATTCAGTCAAACCTCAAATGGAATGCCCACTTAAATGAATTGAACACAAAATTAAGTTCATTATGCTACGTGTTCAGAATTCTTTCAAATTCCGTCAGCCTTCATACAGCTCGTTGTGTATATTTTGCCAATGTTCACTCCCGCCTGAAATATGGCATAATATTCTGGGGAAACACATCTTATAGCTCACAGACTTTCAGATTACAAAAAAGAATTGTACGAATAATAAGCAAATCCAACCCACGTGATTCTTGTAAGTCACGCTTTATTAATCTAGGAATTTTACCATTACCTTGTCTCCTGATTTACGAATCAGTAGTTTTTATCAAAAATGACTTACTTAAGGGCGGGAATATATTTTCAGCAAACGCCGATGTCTATAAGTATAACACACGACGTAGTAATCATATTCCCCAGGTGGCAGTATCAACAGCTCACTACAAAAAATTCACATACAATTCATGTACATTACTATACAACACTTTGCCAGAAGACATTAAACGATTAAATTCGATAGAAAAGTTTAAGTCCCAAGTAAAATCTTTTCTGCTGCATAACTGTTTCTATACAATTCAAGACTATACCGAGCATCAAAAAGGAAAGTAGAATTAATTTTAACAATGATAGTTAATGTAATTATTTATCATTTGGACTGTATAATTCTAGAGAACCTGTAACAAGTATTGTACCACAGTTTCTGGGTTGATGGCCCCCATCTCGATCAGGTTTTTCGTCCAGTTTCCCTGATCCTTGAGCAAATGCTGAGATGGTCCCTTGTTTTGCTTCTGGACATAAATGTAACTTCATTATTTGTGCACGTCTTCTGAGTTTCAGTGGGAAATATAGTTATTCAAATTATCGTTTTCCATATTATCGCGGCAAAAAGTATTATTCTTTCATGAAGAACATGAGGGTTCAGGGCAGGAATTTATAGCTAATTTACCTTTGAAAATAGATTTTATTATATAGGAGCGAATATTTTGTCAACAAAACTCGAAAAACCCTCTCTTTTCTGTATTCAAAATTCGACTAAAATATGGTTTAGGATAGAGACCACAGAATTATGAAAACGTGCACAAAAATCACTTCTCCCCATAGCTCGTCATACGCAGTTTTTAACTGTTTTTTGACGTAAATAAATAAATAAATAAAACATTTATAGTTTTTCTTTCACTATTTTTCTGCATAAATAAATAATTCATATTTCAGTACTTTTATGACCATTTTGACAAAGACCAATTCATGACTAATTATACTAGTAATTGCACATCTGTCATGAAATTCCAAATGATACTTCATGAAGATATCATTTGTATAGGAGTCTAGTAGACAATTCCAGACCAGATCGGTTGTATATTTAAATACATTTTGTAATCTTTTAATCTGCAATCCTTTTCATTCGGCTGCATATTATGATCAAAATAACCCTTTGATTTGAGGACTCTAGACTCTTATTACCTATCTAGTATTTTGTTTCTGAGAATTAATAAATTCTCACAATTCAGGAACAATCTGTGTATTATGTTGATTATGAACTTACTGAGACTCATCAAAATATTACGTTAATATTCCCATTCAGATTTTAGAAATTAGGAAAATATCTTTCGCTCATGGCAGCTTTGTTACCTATACAAAACTGAAGGATATCGAAAAAACGGAGCAATACAAATTTAAAAACAAAGCGACTATATTTTGGAGATTGCGGAAACAATAAAGTTCAAAACAACATGTGTATTTAATATAATCAAAATCTTAATGTCCGTCTTCAATGTTACACAGCAGCATTCATGATTGTACCACAAGAAAAACTGAAAATATTTATTCTAGTTGTTAATTTTATCATCAACAATTAAAAGTAGCATAGAGGAATTACGAAAGATTAACATTCCCATAGAGCTACTGTTCATGGCCTGAGCAAAATAATAACCAATTTTTCTTCGGGTTATAAAATGTAACTCGAGATTCAATGTATATGATACATTTTAATAAACCATGGTAACAATTTTTTAATACAAAAAGCAATGAATAATGCATGATTTACAATGAGTCATACATCTTCGATCCATTCCTTCTGATTCCGAACAGAGTGCTCCATACTCTCAAAATAACCTTCAGTAGAATTGTTACTTTCTTCTGTTTAAATTAGATAAAGTCGTTGGAAGTTCCACTGTTTAAACGAGATTGGTGATAAACTGTTCCATTGTTTAAACGAGAATAGTGGATTAAACATTTCTAAATATTTCGGTCTTGTGTGATCTACAAAAAACTAACAAATTTCAGGTATTCTTCAAAAGCATGAGTGCCCAACTGAAATTTAGAGATAAGCTTGAATTTATTTCACATTTACCCATTCTTGAGCGCGGAACAGACATGTTGAGCGAGGCGGGCAAGAAGGAAAGGAAGTTTGTCATAACAACGGCTGCTAGTCTGGCTGTACTTCATATCCGCCGCGAACCGGTAGTCGTGTGTCGTCTCCGCTCCCGCCCCCGCCCCATCTTTCTGTCTCTTCAAGCAGATCCCACCCACCACACTCCACATTACACATACCCGTACCGCTTCACGCAGCATTCACCCAGAGGCACCCTGCGTTCCACACCCTTCGCAATTGCACCCTGCCTCCTCCCCGATCACATCTCTCCGCCCTCTTCATTCCGTTTCTACCCTGCCTTCCGGACTCACTCGGACTTCAGTCCGTCTAGTACGTCCCCCCTCATCCCTCCTCATTCAGCCCGGACCGCATCTAACATTCGCCCTCAGATTCGACATCATCTCCGCGTTCACTTCGACCTCCGCTTCTACCGTCACCATCACCTACATTTAGCTGACTCTGTCCTGTCACCACCTCTGCCTTCACCCTGCCCCTACCTCTTTTGCACCCTGCCTTCATCCCCCGACTCCGCCTAGTCCTTCACCCCGACCCTCCGCTCCTGTATCCCTGACCCCATCCAAACTTCTCCCCGAACTTCATCACCTCCGCCTCTAGCTTCAGTTCGACTCTGTGACCACCATCTTGTCACCGCCTCTGCATACACTCTTCTCCCCTCTTTTCCACCCTGCCTCTATCCGCGACTCCACCTTGTCCTTCACCCTTTCGATCATCGACCTGCAGCCCGGTCCACATTCCCCTTTCGCCCTCAATGTTCTCCTCACCTCCGCCTCCACCTCCACCTCCACCTCCACCTTCAACTCGACCCAACGCCTTCACCTTGACCATCACCTCCGTGGCCACCATCTTGTAACGGCCTCCGCGTTCAGTCTGCTCCCCTCTTGTCCACCCTGCTTCTATCCCCGGCTCAACCTTCACCACTTCGATCATCGACCTGCAGCCCGGTCCACATTCCCCTTTCGCCCCTAATGTCCTCCTCACCTCCTTCAACTCTACTCACCGCTTTCACCTTGACCATCACCTCCGTGGCCACCATCTTGTCACAGTTTCAGCGTTCAGTCTGCTCCCCTCTTGTCCACCCTGCCTCTATCCCCGACTCAACCTTCACCTCTTCGATCATCGACGTCCAGCCCGGTCCACATTCCCCTTTCGCCCCCAACTTGTCCTCACCTCCACCCCCACCTTCAACTCGACTCACCGCTTTCACCTTGACCATCACCTCCGTGGCCACCATCTTGTCACGGCCTCAGCGTTCAGTCTGCTCCCCTCTATCCCCGACTCAATCTTCACCTCTACGATCATCGACCAGCAGCGCGGTCCACATTCCCCTTTCGCCCCCAACTTTGTCCTCACCTCCACCTTCAACTCGACTCACCGCTTTCACCTTGACCATCACCTCCGTGGCCACCATCCTGTCACCGCCTCCGCCCTCCCCGCCGCTGCTTAATTACGGCCGGCGCCTGCCTCGCGCTCTGCGGGCGCCGTGGGAAAAACGCGCGCTGCGGAACGGGCACGGGCGCCTCCTCAGCCGCATCTCCGCACGCGCGCGCGCGCCGCTCGCGACGCCAACGGCGCCCGCCGCCGCCCCCGCCCCCGCCGTCGCCCCCACCGCCCCCGCCACCGCCGGCCAGTGAGTAATGCGGCCTTGGGGGTGAACGCTCGCGGGACCGCGCTCGTGGCAGATTTGCCCCCGACGACAGCTGTTGAACTGCCGACGGGGTGCTCGTTAGGACGCCCCGGCGGAGAACTCGCGCCGCGGCGACCAACCCCCGCGATGAAAGCTGCCCCTCTGCGGCGGAACGGTGAAGGTCAAGGTCATACTGCTGGTGGTGTTGTGTAACGCGGGGGTTTCAGGTTCAATATGTGTGCAATATGGTGTGCAAGGTGGTGCAATATGTGTGTGTATGCGCCCCTCCAGGTTTATTTATTTATTTATTTGTCAAAAAAACAGTAAAAACTGTATATGACTTGTGGGGAAAGAGATTTATCTGCGCACCTTGGAATGCAGGTTGGAATCTGTAACAGTTTTCTGAGTGAATACGGCGAAAAGGGTGGGTGATGTCAATGTGCAAATGTGGCATTAATTTTTATCATCGCTCATGTAAATTGACCAATATTCAATAATTGGCATACCTAATACGAGTGCTTTGGAAATGGTCGATCAATCCCCGACTCGCCGAGTGAGGAGGCGATTTATCTGAGAATTTCCAAAGCACGATATGTAATAGGAATATTTCACGAATGGAATAATGTCCAACAGAGTTCCCAAATGCACCAATTATTGAAAATAACTGGAGGCATGTTAAAATCAAAGAGGTTATGTTGTAGTACATACTCGGTTTGTTGCACACCAACATAGCGATCGATACGTACCGCCTCCTAATATATATGAGTCGCAGCTTATTTATTGGGCAGTAAGGATGGGTGGTAAGAAAATCTGGTAGAAAAAGCGATACATTTTTTGAGACACACCGCCCCGATTGGGGCATTTTGTATATGTATAATTAAACTCTATTGGTTTTAATTTCACAAATGGATTAATCATAGATAATACTAAGCATGCATTGGAATTTGATGTATCGCAACGTGTGATTAGCCAGCAGGGAGGAGCTGTTAAGATAAAGCGATAACATTTTTAGGATCCACCGTCTTGATTGGATTTCAAAATGTAAATTTCAACTGTATTGGGGTTCCCTTCACAAGTGCAGTAGTCGAAATGAAACTAATAGAATGGAGCGACTTACCAAGTACCTCCTCGCAGCACTTAGGCGTCTAAGTATCTAATGCAACTTTATGTAACCTCTCAAACTAACGTACTAAGTGATATTTTGCCTTGCATAAAGGTACTGATTAACCGAAGAATATTTTGTCATCATTATCAAATGCTGACGCGGAATTTAGACCACAGGTTTCCCGTTTTTAATTTAAGCAATCGTTTTTCCATTTTCCAGTAATATCCTGACTTATCGAGTTGAAACAAAATAAGTAAATGCAGTGAAGTTAAAACCTATGGTATTATGTGGTTACCTTGGTTGAATGTTTTTTGTAAGTGATCTTTTATTTTTGTATAGTTAAAAAGCCTAAAAAATCACAATTGTTTAGGAAACTCACTTCTAGTCTGGGGGATGGAGAAAAAATCAGTCTTGCCACAAATGCAAATTTGAACCTATCACACTCTGAATCCTTTAAAAACCCATATGTAATAATTTCAAGAGTGCTTAAAAATCGAAGGGATGGGTAAATGTTAGTGCTAATCCTCATTTCATCAATCCAAACCAGTGGTCTTATATTTTCTAAAAACAAACCTTATGATAGAAATGCTGAACAAAAATGGTCATTCAGTATGTGTGTAGAAAGTAGACAGAAATGTATATAGAAAATCACACACTTTCCATTGCACTAAAACTTTTTTCTTCCTCTGGCTGACAGAAATTATAGACATGTGGGTTACCACTGTATTCCCCCGACCCCTTCAAGGATGTTTCTTCCAAATATATACCGCAATCGGATATAATATAATATAAAAAGTCGTCAAATGCAAAACCTGTAAGTATTTATAAGTCTTATTTGAGGGGCCACACAAATTTTTTGATTCCGTTTTTGTTACTAAAACAGACTTATCCTAAATTATTATTTTACTTTGATATCACAAAAAAATTGGATAGTTTTAATTTCATCGTATTGGTAAATAGAAGATGCATTTACGTATACTTACATTAAGATAAAGAGAGAGATTTATTAATTGAAGAACTTCCACATGGCACATGATCCTCATTTAGACCTTTTGATCATGTACATCTTATTGATTATTTTATTTGGATATGTTTGCAATTCTTTCAGTGTTTTGAAGTGGCATCATTTGTAGGTCTATTATATTAAGAATAAATTTTTTCCAACATAACATTAAAAAGATCGAAATACTTCCACATCAAAATATACTAGCACATACTCTCTAGAATTATTTCTAGGTTCTCTGCTCTATCAGAGGAAGAAGTTTCATAAAAAATGTGGATCCATTTTTGAGAAAATTTTGAAAATGTTGAGGCTTCGTGAAAAGTACCCCCAAAAAATCAAATGATCCGTTTCAAACTTGCACGCCCTCGTTCGAGTTCGTTCAGATTGATTGAGGAATATCAATTTTGGAGAAAATCGTCTGAAGGGTTTTGGCGCTGGCATTGACCACAGACGGACGTGCGGATGGACCGACAGACATAAGAGGTTTCCCCGTTAATCGATTTTTCGGTATCAAGACCCACAAAACGTAGAACATGACTACCTGTTAAAGGAAGCAATTTACCACATTTAGCAAGATGTATGCACTTTTTGGTTCCTAGGGCCTGACAATAAGAGTTTTTCTGTAGAAAAATCGCAGACTTCACCTACTGACATAAAGAAGATGCAATGACCTGAGATATTTCTTCTTATCCTTTCACTACGTCTACGAGCTTGCTTGCTGGAGCTAGTGTTGGGGAATTCCAGAATGATTCACATCCTGCATGTTATTACAGATGGTATTAATGAATTTCTCCTCGAATTGGAAACTGATTAATATCTACTACTCAATGGTATATAGAGGCGGACATTCGTTTTAAAATTACTGTTCTAAATTTTTTGTTGACTTTTATCTTCGAATTTCTCTATTGGTCTTGAAAATATACTTTTTAACGAAATTCTTTAGTTCATGTTTGATTCCACATTCCTTGTAAATAGTATTTCCCTCGTTCCTATTCTTTACGTCTGACCTTAAATGTCTCTACAGTTACATTAGGTTTATTTTCAACAATATATTTGCTATTATTAGTAATGTTCGTATCACATCGCTACCCCTCTCCGACTTCTTTACTTAATTCTTCCTCATGTACACACAATTAGTATTATTCTCAACAATTAAGTAAAAGCAATATTTTTTCCAAAGTATATCTCTTGACACATCCTCTTTATTTATTCGTATTATTTGGCCGACGCTTTCGTGTCATTCCAATTGTTAGAGATATAATTTATTAGGCAATGGAGAACATGGTAGGTGAGTACTTTACTGTAGGCTATTTATGATGTCTCATTTTTGCGATGTCTCTCTGAAGAAATTCGGGAGAAAAAATGAGGAGGCTTGATTAGGATAATAATTGGCGAAACCATTAGGAAAGATAGAACTTTAAAATATTTTCTCGGTGGGATGATCCCTAGAAATGCTGCGCGCCCTTCTTTTTGGGAACCATTGCTCTAAAAGAAATATTGCTTCCAAATTGTGTACAATTTCGCGAGTACGAAGGGTAGGAAGGGAACAGCAAAGGAAGGTAACATTGGTTACTTAGCGTTCCGTTCTTCTAAGATACATGTACATATACCTTGAACGTGCAACAAAAATCCATAACAAGTCTCGTTTAATTATATTTATTACGTTTGTTGCGCTATTGTTACACGTTTTTTGACGAAATACATGAAATTAAATCCAACCTTTTCTGCCTGCGCCCCACGCTTTTAGCTGTCCACTAGAATAGGCTTACTGGTTTCGAATGAAGTGACTGTTAGGTGAGTGCTACACTCTTGAGAGCACTTACGACATCGCTCGGAGCGTTTGCAGCGGTGACGTGCAGAGACGCGGTTGCCGCACGCTCGTCTGGGGCGGGGCGGGGGTGGAGGCGGGGGCGGCGCGGCGGCACGTGCTCACCGGAGCCTGGCGGTGGGAACCCGCGGCAGCGAAGCGAAGTGACCCGCAGACCTTGGATATCCCGCCGCCGCCTCCTCCTCCCTCTCCGCTCCGCTCGGCGTAATAACGCTCGGGATAACGTAGTCGAGTTGCCAGAAGGTGACGTCTTCTCCGACCCACCTCCGCCATCACTCCCGGGTCTACCTTTCCATTTCCACCGTACTGTTCAGCTCTCTTTTCCTCCTTAAATTTGCTCCCTTTATTTAAAAATTTATTTCTTCTCGTTCGACATACTTGTCTTTCGAGGAGGTTTAAATTGTGCAGTACATAGTTTTTGACTTTTTGGAACAGTCATCCATAAGCAGGGTTTTTATTACTTGGAAAAACGTAAACATTGTGCTAAAATAAATGAAGCGAGGTTAAAGACTGTTTCAGTTTGATCAATTGACAGTAATGAGGGATTACGGTGGTTTGTATCGGTCTTTGGGATACCTGGATTTAATACGTGGGTATGCAGCATTGCAACCTAGGCTGAAGATTATGGAGCATGGGGAAGTGTGAAGGTTTTGTTAACCATTTTGGGCTATTTGTGTTATGAGGTCGCTTAATGAAGGCACTTTTAATTCTCTGCGAATCTGGGGGTTAGGAATGAATCAGGGGGCATTTAAGCTTGCACCTTCAACATCGATGTGCAATGTCGGGTATTAAAATCGATTTCTTCAGTGCCAAACTTACGCCCTTACACATGGGATATTAAGAATTTCCCAAAGTTGATTAATAAATTAATAGCTAAGCAGTAATTCTGCATACAACGCAGAAGCAGCTCAGAATAAATGTGTTTGTGCCGAGGTGATCAATAATTGATCATTGTGGAAGAAAAAAAAGACATTTACAACTTCATAACTATTATGAAGTTGTAAATGTCTTTTTCCTGCTTCCGCGTTTATTACATTGTCGTCTCCGCTACAATTATTTTTGTGTATGCTATGCACGTGCTTCGGTCTACTCGTTGATATGTAAAAACAGATAACTGTTTTTTCCTCATTCCTCTCTTACGTCTCCACTCTGCTTTCCTCCCCTTCTTCCCTTCCTCTTGCAACATCTCGTTCTTCTCTTACTCCTTCTTCATGCTCTTCTTACTCATCTTTAACCTCCCCTTTCCCGCTCACGGTGTCGTCTGCGCCGGCGGCTTTGTTAGTGTTCTTGGCGAGTGAGTCAACGCCTGTGAATCACGGCGCCGCCACCTTTTGTTTCGGGCGGGCGGCCGCAGAAACAAACGTGAGCCACGCGCAGGCCTCGCGTGCCTGCGCATCGCCACCGTCTTCGACCACCACGACGACTACGCTTCTTCGAACACGCGCAGCTTCACTTGCCCACCGCAAAGCCTCCTCTCGCGCAGCCCCACACGATCAGTCTCTCTTATTCAGCGCCATTTCACTGTAGTGCCTCTAACCGGGAGATCCTAGTTTCGCTGGCCCGAATGCGGCAGGATTTTCGACACTTGCTTGTCAGCTGCTAGGTCGAATTCAGTCGCTGTCTGGAGGAGAACTCTAGCGGCCGGCTGCTCTGATCGGTAGTTTCCGTGGTTTACCCGATCAACATCAGGCGAATGCCGTAGTAGTACCCTAACAAAACGGGCCACGGACCTCGCGCAATCCTTCCGTCTCTTCCTTGTCCTATCTTCACCCCTTACCCCCACACACACACACCAACATGCACTACGCTACCGCACATGCCGGGAGACCGGTCGGGGCTTGGAGCTTGTCCCGCTGGTGTGAGATACCTAATCGACGGTTGGTCGGTGCCGGATCTCGTCATACAGAGGGAAGATTGCAGCCGCCTCCCGATGACAAACATTCACTACACTTACGGGACTAATGACCTCCGTAGTTGACGAGCCCGGAATCTCAATAAATCAATTAATTTTACGCCATGTGGGCAGCCTCACGGGGGTGGGCCTCACTCGGATGGGCCTCACCCAGGCGACCTCTTTGGTGTGGCCTCACTTAAGCGGCCGCACTCGGGGGACCTCGATCGGAAGGACTTACTTGTGCGGCCCCCTCCCGGCCCTTACTTTTGGACTTAATC
>JAHLJT010008446.1:253305621-253338989 GCA_031308135.1 Acheta domesticus | reverse complement strand
ATCGGGAAAAAATAGAGCTGTAACTTTCTGAAAGAAGCGTCTCAGTTTCTGTTGCTCTGGAAGGAAAGAAAAGCTCAAGCAGGCGAATTATGCTTTTTATTTATTAGTAAAAAAAACAGTAAAAACTGTTTATGACGTGTGGGGAAAGAAATTTATCTGCGCACATTTTTTTGAGGGCCAGAATTTTATTAAAAAAAAAGAAAGAAAACGAAATAATGAATTTAGAAAATAACTATTTTAGAAAAATAAAGATATTTGAAAAATGTTTTTTCCCGAGTTATAGAAAATCAATTTCAACTGTAAATGAACTACAAGCAAAAGGAGTGCTCAACAAAACGTGCGCACAGTGAAGCTACATTTACGTCCAGAAGCAAAACAAGGGGCCATCTCAGCATTTGCTCAATGGATCAGGGAAACTGGACAAAAACCTGATCGAGATGGGGGTCATTGACCCGGAAGCTGAAGTATATTACTTGTTACAGGCGTATTAAATATTTTTTTAAATGTATACAATGCAAACATAAACTAATTCATTATATATCTTTGTTTTGTTACATTAAACATTATTTTTCTTTTTCACGATCAGTATAGTCTCTAATTGTATAGAAACAGTTTTGCAGCAGAAAAGATTTTACTTTTAATTTAAATTTGTGTACCGACTTTAATTGTTTTATGTCATCTGGCAATGCGTTGTAAAGTAACGTACATGTATTGTATGTTGATTTCTTGTACTGAGCTGTTGATACTGACACTTGATGCACATGATTTCTACGGCGTGTGTTGTAATTATAAATATCAATATTGCATGAAAATATGTTCCCTCCGTTAAGTAGGTCATTTTTGACAAATATTACAGATTCGTAAATAAATAGACAAGGCAATGGTAGGATTCCCAGCTCAATGAAAAGAGGCTTGCAGGAATCACGTGGAAGACATTTTTTCATTATTCGAATAATTTTCTTTTGCAATCTGAAGGTCTGAATACTACAGGATGAGCTTCCCAGAATATTATGCCATATCTCAGGCGGGAATGCACATTTGCAAAATAAACGCAACGAGCTGCATGAAGGCTGACAGAATTTGAAAGAGTTCTGAATGCATAGCATAATGAACTTAATTTAATGTTTAATTCTGTTATATGTACATTCCATTTGAGGTTTGATTGAATTGAAAGACCTAAAAATTTTGTTGCCTCAACATCAGCTAATTGCATATTGTTCATTTTCAATGGAACATGCGATTTCCGATTTGAGATGCAAAAATGCATTGAAACAGTTTTTCTTTCGTTAACAATTAATTTGTTATTATTTAACCAATTTGAAATTTCTGAAATTGTACTATTTACTGCTTCTTTTTGCAAAGAACATTCGTGTCATCAGCAAACAGAACCGTTCTTCCATTTTTAATAGACGAGGGCATATCGTTTACATACGTTGGCTAGATACGGTGTTGGGAATACGTCATGCTCGCCACATGTTTCCCTTCCCCCAAATGTGGATAAAAAATAAAAACAGGGAGTAGATCTAGGAACTCAGCTAGCTGCCAAATGTCGGATACATCCGACTCTAATATGCCAAATATACACATAAAAACATACATACATAATGGGGATCTTCACAAGTCTAGAGAATAAACTACAATAATAGGGAAGGTATCTACTTAAAATAAGGATTAAATCGCCTTGTGGCATATTGAATATATCGAATATATTGTGGTCAGAGTACCCGTCTATAAAAGTATGAAATCGGAGAACGCAAATCCGATTTGTGAAAATATCATTGAGAACTACAGGAGGATCATATACGATGCCCGGACTTGATACAAATAATAATTTCACGTCTGCCGTATGATTCTTTGCAGAGTTGACATGTTAAGTAGTCCTATTTTGTAACGTAAGTGATCGCGTTGGGTACTGTGTATGTACATCACTTTACAATCTGTTTACTACAGGATGTATTGACGATACCACAACGAATACGGAGTTAATAAACACTTTGATGCTTCGTGAATCAATAATAGTATATTACGCAACGAGTTAATAATGTTATGCTTTATTGCGTCAGTTCATGTTTTGAAAACGAGCGACGTTAGGAGTGAGTTTTCAAAATTGTGTAAAAGAGTTGAATACGCTATTTTTTGTATGACAATATTATAAAATTATTAGAAGGTATAAGTAATTACTGAAAGTGTAACTTGATTACAGTGGTACATCTAGTACATGCTTATCCAACGCTCTTGAATACATTACTATTTATATTTGAATGTCAATTATTACTTCTTCATATACATCCTCGTATGGAGATGGAATCAATGGCACAACAATCTATGAGGGCTTCGGTCTTCCAGGAAATTGAGTCATTACCAAAATAATTGACGAAGTTACTAAAGCAGAATTGTCGCTGATTCGTAAAAAAATCAGCTGAAAATTATGAAAAAGAATATGATAAATTTCTAACTTGGAAGGAAAAGAAAAATACGAATATTACCTGTGAACCTGTTGTTTTGGCCTATTTCTCTTAAATGATAATTTTTTTTCGAGTAAGAGATTGTTTATTATGTTGGTATACAAAAATATATTTTGCTGCTCTTCTGCGACAACAAAACACATGTAAAATACATTGACATTGGTGAAAGTATAAGGAGAGCTCGGCTCTAGATAGTTATTGCCACATTTTTTGATAAAAATAAGACATTCCTACTAACATGCACGTCATATCGAATATCACAGTTTGTACGAATATCGTAGTGCTGGTAGTTGGGCAATGTCATAGACATTTCTTCATTACTCCGCGGCAAGACATACAGGTTAAAACCGTGTATTTATGAGAATAAACCTATTTACTAGAATTAATTTGATGTGTCTGTACTGTCTAGAATTGTACAAATAATAGGCAAAGTCCACCCACGTGATTCTTGTTAGCTTCAATTTATTAAGTTTGGTATTCCACAATTGCCGTCTCTCTTGATCGATGAATTAATGTTTTCTGTAAAAACTGACGTACTCAGAGAAGGAACATATTTTCATCCAATAAGGATATGTTACTATAACACTCGACATATTCACTACATAATGATATTCATTACGTGGCAGTAGCAACATCCCACTACAAAAAACGCACATGCAATAGATGTACTTGTTTTACCACACGCTGCCAAATGGTTTTAAACGCTTGAAGTCGATTCACAAGTGCAAGCGCCAAGAAAATTTTTTCCGCTGCATAACCGTTTCTGTAGAATTAGACTTTCATTAAAAAAGAAAATAATATTGGTTTTAACAACTATATTTAATATACCGCAATTAGCCGCGCTAATGTTCGCTCATTGCGGTCGTCCGACTGCACCATCCCGCCCACAACCCCGCGCATCCCCGACACGACCCTTTGAATTAACCACCCAGCTGAGCCCTTCCTGCCCCGAGGTTCTGTCTGTTATGTGAAGGGGGTCATCAATAATGTCACGCGCTCCCATGTCGACAGCCTCCCATCGCAGGCCCCATCTCAACCTCAAAAAGACGACGCAGCTTTCGTGAGAAAGCATTGTGAAGGGTGAGTTTCCACGTGTGCGGTAGCTGACTCACATCAAGGCGACAAATATTTTTTTCCACCGTGGAGCGCCGAATTATCACAAGTGATTATTAGAGACCGAAAAAATATGTAATATTAAACGTCAAAATATGAACATAAGTGTGTAATGAAAACGGTAAGAATAAGTAATAAATACGTATGTAAAATCAGATATAATATGTAATATTAAAATTATTTAATTAAAAGAAAACCTTTACATAGCAAGATATTGCATTCAGGAAAAATTTTTTAAATAAATTTTAACATTAATACACACATTTTAAAAACATTTTGGAGAACACAAGTTGATACACACTTTGCATCATAAAATCTTCTCATCAGTAGGTAAAGCTTTTTCTATTGTGATCCAGGACTGCAAATTTTTCTCGGAAATGAAGGTTACAGGTCACAAAATGCGGTGTCAATAATACTTTTGACACCTGAATTTCACCAATACTGTAGGGAAAAATGCTGATTTTTTAAAATAATACTTCTTTTCATTAAAAAGTATGTAATAATATTGAAGAAAATTGATAGAATAAGAACATATGTGAAAACAGCAAAATATGTAAAATGTGTAATATAGTACTAAATATGTAATAAAAAATTGGATATTGTATTAGGAGGGCCATGATTCGCCAAGATTACTATTTTGAGAGCGGTAAGTAGAAAGGCAAAAAATTTGTAATTACATAAAAATCCGTTCTCAAGTTACCTCATCATTACCTTCGAGCCTCCATAATCCCATAGGACGCATCATAGACTACTCACAACAATGTGGACATATGCGGTTCCAACACCGACTTTCCTTGACTCGATTGAAAGAAACAGTGTTTACAATAAAATAAATTCTAAAAGCAAATCACCGAAGGGAGTACTCTTAAGCCAATTCGATAAACGTCAGAACTTTCTCGGACATCCAAAGGCTGTAGCAGGATAAGGGGGTAGAAATACCCCCAAGCTTAATTCAATTTTTAATAGAGGGAATGTTTTGTGTTATTTTGAAAGTCATTTCCCCAAAATCTCAGAGCGACAGCTTGATTATTTTGTAAGATGTGAGAAAAATACGAAGTTTCTTTTTTTGATTTTTTCATATTATTGCTCGGATAAAAAATTATGAAAAAATTGTGAGACATAGTTGATATCTATACGTATCATGGACAACTTTTTCAAAAACATTTGGTGTGAAATTCAATTTTTAAAAAATTATATAATTATTATTCGGTATTTTTCTGTTTTATTTCTGGGGTTACGTGTCCAAAAAATTTATACAAATCTGTATTAAGGTGTTCTTTACTACTGATTTTTTTTCAGATTTTTCTTATCAGTGCGTCGTATTGAAAAAAAAATATTAACTTCTTTTTCCGTTATTTATACGCATATAACTCACAATACGTTTATCACTTTTCTATGGAAAAATACTTTTCAGGATGAAAATCATATCATTTTACCATACAGAAATAGTGATGGTAAATATCCACGGTGTATTGGGTAAAAAGTATAGACTGTTTATCAAGTCGATAATAAACGTTTGCCAAAAGCGGGATTGTTCGGTAAGATTGCATGTTTTCTTAATAACACTTTTGGTAAACGTTTTAATTCCGACCAAGCCATGGTGGAAGAAATCATCGGTGGATTCTGGATTCATTTGGTGAGATGAATGTCAGGAGAGATGTTAAAAATTCTCTTGCTGCAGAAATTGAAAATGCAAATTGGTATCGTAAAACTACCACTTAAAAACATGACATCCGATGATCTTATTGACTTTCCAGAAATTAGTGAAAAATAATTTAATTTCAAAAATGAGTAAAAAAAGAATTTTTTCATGGGCACTTATCAATGGTCTCACGTCTGTCGTATTTAGAGGAAATGTTAGATGAAGATGATAATATTCATCTCAGCTTCTTAAAGGAAAAAGCTTAAGCTTCTTAAAGGAATATTGTTACATTCGAAGTACAATCGTGACACAAAAAAAGGAAGTAGTCAATGTTTCATTGACGATCAATCACATACAATAGGAATATTTCGAATCTTTCGATATGCATATGATTGCGGCAATGTCAAACGAACGTTGTTATTCTCACTTAGTTGGAATTATATACTATTTGTCATAAGCTCGGAATCTGTCCTGCAAAATTAAACAATCTTAAAACGTCATATTTTTAATACTGATGAAATTGTGCCGACCATACATGACGATAGCGAATAAGATTAAATTGAATACGATTCAATATGATTTTTATGTAACGTTAGGCATAATTTCTGAATGTGTTTACAATTATTAATTTGTTCAACCAACATAGGAAAAATGTATATTTTGATTTAATATTAATAATAAAAGAAATTGAAATGGTATTTGAGTTAAAATCATTTCAAATACTGTTTGATTTTTTCACATCAAAACAGATCACAAAAACATGATAAAATGATGGTTTAAATTTTTTATTTGAAATTTTGAATTTGGCGCCAAAAATATCCCCAATATTTTTTAATTGTTAAATGATATGATTTTAGTCTTGAAAAGTATTTTTCCCGTAGAAAAGTCATTAACTTGTTATGAGTTATATGCGTGTAAATGAGAAAAAAGAGTTATTAATATTTTCAATACGACACACAAAGAACACCTCAATACCGATTTGTAGTATTTTTTTGGAGTGGTCTTCCCAGAAATAAAACATAGAAATATATTTTTGTTTAGTAAAATGATATGATATTCATCCTGAAAAGTATTTTTCCATAGAAAAGTGATTAACTTATGAGTTACATGCGTATAAATGACGAAAAAAGGAATTAATATTTTTTTCAATATGACGCACCAATAAGACAAATATGAAAAAAAATCAGTAGTAAAGAACATCTTAATACCGATTTGTAGAATTTGTTTGAAGACGTAACCCCAGAAATAAAACAGAAAAATACCGAATAATAATTTAATAATTTTAAAAAATGAATTTCACACCAAATGTGTTAGAAAAAGCTGTCCGTGGTACGTATAGATATCAACTAATCTCACAATTTTTTCAGAATTTTATCTCGGAGTAATGATATAAAAAAATCAAGAACAGAAAATATTCGTATTTTTCTCATATCTTACATAATAATCAGTCTGTTGCTCTGAGATTTGGGGAAAATGACCTTTCGCTTTATTAAAAGCACAAAACTTTCGCTTGATTAAAAATTGAATTTAGCTTGGGGACATTTTTACCCTCGTATCCTGGCTATAGCTTTGAACGAATAGCAGGACAATCTGGCCACACGTGTTTAGAAGACTGCGCGTAGAAAAGGAGGGGGGGACACCGGGAAGCTTCGAGAGTGATGATGAAATGTTATTTCGGTCAACAACTCGATAGACCACGGACACAAGTTTTTCTCCAGACCCAAATTTCATAAACTCCGGACACAAGATTTTCCAGCTATAACTTATAAAAGTTTACGTCAGGCAGAACTCCAGTGATATTTTAATATCCGGAGCTACTGCCAAACATTAAAAGGCCAGTGTGACGAGATACTCATTGCAACAACGCGAGGTGTCAAGGGACAGCCTATCTCGGCGTAAGCGAGAACACCCCTCCTGTTGGCATTCATAATTTGGTTCACAATACATTGCAAAGTCAGAGTGAATTAAATGTCAAATTGTTCCACACACCTGAACTTATTTTATTTCAAAACATTGTTTCTAAGAATCACTTATCACCATAGACACTTTGAAGACAAATTGATTTTTTCTATTAAATAGGTGGTTAGGGCATCAGTTGGTGTCCTAAACAGCAGCGCTTGTGACTAGGAGGACGTGGGATTAGAGTCCCGACTGTGGGAGGATTTTCGACACTTGCTACGTAGCTAGGTTGAATTCAGCGGCTGTCTGGAGGAGAATTCTAGCAGCCGTTTGCTCTGATAGGTAGTTTTCCTTAGTTTCGTGGATCAAACCAGGCGAATGCCGGAACAGTACCCTAAAAATCGAGCCACTGACCGCGTACGATTTTTCCCTACTCTTCCTCGTCCTATCCTCACCCTTTTCTTACATTCACTTACACTTACATGCACTACACTACCACACACGTTGGGAGACCAATTGGGAGCTTAAAGCTTGTCCCAGCTGGAGCGGTGCGCTACTTGTGGGAGATATCTGGTTGGGGAAAACACCAGTGGGGGAGATCTGGTTGGGGAAAACACCAAGTCAATGTTCAATGCCAAGTCATGAAGTTCGGTGCCGGATCTCGCCATCCAGAGGGGGGAGAGATCATAGTCAACTCCCGCGATAAAACATGCACTACACTCCGAGCCTAATTGCCGTACCAGTTACCGCGCCCGGAAACACCAATCAATCAGTGGAAAACAATAATAAGAAACCTATTTCGCGATGTAAAAGTCTATCTCCACCGCAAGCAGTGAAGGACCTTTGGCATGTCCGTGCGTTAACATCCGAAACATACCTGATCTGCCTGGGAACATGACGTAGGTGAGGCCGGTGCCGCTTCGGAAGGCTAGCCGGCGCGAGTCGCGCGGTGCAAGGCGGTGGGTGGAGAGCGGGCGCCACTGCGGCTGCCCTGGGCGGTGCCCCGCCCGCAGGCACTCGTCCACCGATGCAACTCCGCCCAGCGGAAACTTCAGCGTTGCCCTGCTGTGGATGATTTCGCATTCATTGGTACTCGTCCACTGGTGCCTCTCCTCCGTGCGGGAACTTAAGCGGTGCGCGGTGACCCGTTCACTGGTTCTCGTCCACTGGTGCCTCTCCCCCGTGCGGGAACTTAAGCGGTGCGCGGTGACCCGTCCACTGGTTCTCGTCCACCGGTGCCTCTCCTCCGTGCGGGAACTTAAGCGGTGCGCGGTGACCCGTTCACTGGTTCTCGTCCACTGGTGCCTCTCCTCCGTGCGGGAACTTCAGCGGTGCGCGGCGTCCCGCCCTGGACGATGCCCTGCCCACCGGTACTCGTCCGCCGATCTCTCTTCGCTCAGCGGGAACTTCTGCTGTGCACGATGCTCGTCGAAGCGATCTGTTTCGAGCGCCCGTACAGTAGCTCCTCGGTGGCTTCCCTCGGAGATGCCTCGTACACCACCTCAACCGCTTGTGCACCACCAATGACGAGGGAACTGTTGAGCCAGATGTCCGTAAACAAACCAACGAGTGGAATGAGACGGAATGGAAAGATCAGTGAATGGGTGAATAGATTTGGGCATCCATTTTGGAATTGACTGTGATTTATTGATTGAATGAATCATTCAGAGAGTAGGTGGTTAGTTGTATGGATGAATATGTGGTTGATTCAGAGAATGGATGTGTAAATGGATTTGTGGTTGCTTGGGAGTGCATGAATGTGTTAATTGGTTGAATGGTGGCATGTGTGAACAGTCGAGTGGTTGAATGTACAAATTGGTGGTTGGTTGAATGGATGGAAGTGTTAATGAAGAGAAAATCAAGGAATTTCCTATAGAAGAAAGCAAATGGAAGGGACCAACTGTGAAGTAAATTCCTGAATGAATGCAAGAACAAGGTTGTTGAATTTGATCGGAGGGATGGAGTTATCAATGATGATAGTTCGTAGGCACTTGTGTGCTCTTTAATGTAATGTAGGATTTGTTGAGAGACATGAAATGCACGTCGAATTTTGTTTGAAAAACAAAGATAGTGTATTTTTTGTTTATTAAATTAAATTTTGTTGGATATTCCGAGGAATATAAATTACATGCTTTCGTCATAGCAACGAGACAGACTGGATTTCTCTTCGATATATGATAAAGTGTACAGAATCCAATGAAATCTATTAAAGAAATGGGTTAACTTTTTAGGTGTGGTGGCTACAACATGCTGGAGACAACGGGCTCTTTAAAAGAATGAATACGAATCTTCCATAACGGACTGTTCTCACAGATTTTCATCGATCAACATTTTCAGCTTAAATGCAAGTGTGGCTAATGAAGAGTGCATCTGGTGGAAAGCTATGTAGGACGTGCAGGACAAAAAGTAACTTTTAGTGCGAAGAAAAGACAGAATGACGTCCGAACGACTGTTCAGGAGGAAAAAACCTCAGACGGCACGACAGCTGTATTTGTTTATAAACCTATTAGACCATACGGATACATTATGCTTCAAGTTTTTGCTTTAAAACGTTATTCAATAAATGACAATATGATTGTTAAATAATAAAATCAGTGGTAAAAATGTTAAGTTGCCCAAAACGTTTTGAAACATAATGTATCCATATGGTTAATAAACACATAGACAGCTTCCAATAGTAATAAACATACTAGACGCCAGACAGGTTATTTAACCGCCGACCGCCCTTGCGGGCGGTTAGACGAGCTAGCGGGCGGGCGCGTTGGCCACGAAGCGGCGAGCAGTAGGTCCTCGAGTGCGCCCGAGCGAATGCACACAGCGGGCGGGCGGGCAGGGAGTCCCGAGGCGTCTGCGGCGACGGCGTTGGCGTCGGGGCGAAGACCGACGCTCGCGGCCGCCGCGTCGATACTGCCAAGACGGCCGCCGTTGCCTTCGGTCCACTAGATAAACATACGCCAATTTATTCAACGCTCTCAATCCACGCGCCGCGGGCGCCGCCTACACTGCCGCCGCCGCCGCCGCCGTCGACGACGACGCACGTACCGTCTGCGGGGAAAGTTGGTTGACTGTCAGCTGTCTTTTGGCTGTGTTTCTGTTGCCCTGTCACCTACGAAAGGCCTCTTCTTTTTCGTAGCCACTATGTGCAGTTTTCTACCAATCCTTACCATTTTATTAGTCTGCATCTAACCACTTGTGTTTTACTTTCTCTCTCATTCTGTCTTTCATCTTGCTTCACTGTTTCCGTTCCGCTCCGTTTGTTCCTTTCTGTCTCTCTCGTTGCTTTCCGTATCTTTGGTTCCTTTCTGCATCTGCCCCCTCTCTCTCCCTGGTTCCTTTCTCTCTTTCCTTTCTGTCTCTTTCGTTCCTTTCTCTGTCTCTCGTTCCTTTCTCTGTCTCTCTCTCGTTCCTTTCTCTGTCTCTCTCTCTTTCGTTCCTTTCTGTCTCTCTCTCTCGTTCCTTTCTCTGTCTCTCTCTCGTTCCTTTCTCTGTCTCTCTCTCTCGTTCCTTTCTCCGTCTCTCTCTCGTTCCTTTCTCTGTCTCTCTCTCGTTCCTTTCTCTGTCTCTCTCTCGTTCCTTTCTCTGTCTCTCTCGTTCCTGTCTCTGTCTCTCGATCCTTTGTTTCTCCTCTCTCTCGATCCTTTCTTTTTACTATCTCTCTCGGCCCTTTCTTTCTACTATCTCTCTCGGTCGTTTCTTTCTACTCTCTCTCTCGATCCTTTCTTTCTACTCTCTCTCTCGATCCTTTCTTTCTACTCTCTCTCTCGATCCTTTCTTTCTACTCTCTCTCTCGATCCTTTCTTTCTACTCTCTCTCTCGATCCTTTCTTTCTACTCTCTCTCTCGATCCTTTCTTTCTACTCTCTCTCTCGATCCTTTCTTTCTACTCTCTCTCTCGATCCTTTCATTCTACTCTCTCTCTCTCTCGATCCTTTCATTCTACTCTCTCTCTCTCGATCGATCCTTTCATTCTACTCTCTCTCTCTCGATCGATCCTTTCTTTCTACTCTCTCTCTCTCGATCGATCCTTTCTTTCTACTCTCTCTCTCTCTCTCGATCCTTTCTTTCTACTCTCTCTCTCTCTCTCGATCCTTTCTTTCTACTCACTCTCTCTCGATCCTTTCTTTCTACTCTCTCTCTCTCTCGATCCTTTCTTTCTACTCTCTCTCTCTCGATCCTTTCTTTCTACTCTCTCTCTCGATCCTTTCTTTCTACTCTCTCTCTCGATCCTTTCTTTCTACTCTCTCTCTCGATCCTTTCATTCTACTCTCTCTCTCTCGATCCTTTCATTCTACTCTCTCTCTCTCGATCGATCCTTTCATTCTACTCTCTCTCTCTCGATCGATCCTTTCTTTCTACTCTCTCTCTCTCGATCGATCCTTTCTTTCTACTCTCTCTCTCTCTCTCTCGATCCTTTCTTTCTACTCTCTCTCTCTCTCTCTCGATCCTTTCTTTCTACTCACTCTCTCTCGATCCTTTCTTTCTACTCTCTCTCTCTCGATCCTTTCTTTCTACTCTCTCTCTCTCGATCCTTTCTTTCTACTCTCTCTCTCGATCCTTTCTTTCTACTCTCTCTCTCGATCCTTTCTTTCTACTCTCTCTCTCTCGATCCTTTCTTTCTACTCTCTCTCTCGATCCTTTCTTTCTACTCTCTCTCTCTCGATCCTTTCTTTCTACTCTCTCTCTCTCGATCCTTTCTTTCTACTCTCTCTCTCGATCCTTTCTTTCTACTCTCTCTCTCGATCCTTTCTTTCTCCTCTCTCTCTCGATCCTTTCTACTCTCTCTATCCTTTCTTTCTACTCTGTCTCGATCCTTTCTTTCTACTCTCTCTCTCGATCCTTTCTTTCTACTCTCTCTCTCGATCCTTTCTTTCTACTCTCTCTCTCGATCCTTTCTTTCTACTCTCTCTCGATCCTTTCTTCTCCTCTCTCTCTCGATCCTTTCTACTCTCTCTATCCTTTCTTTCTACTCTCTCTCTCTCGATCCTTTCTTTCTACTCTCTCTCTCGATCCTTTCTTTCTACTCTCTCTCTCGATCCTTTCTTTCTACTCTCTCTCTCGATCCTTTCTTTCTACTGTCTCTCTCGATCCTTTCTTTCTACTGTCTCTCTCGATCCTTTCTTTCTACTCTCCCTCTCGATCCTTTCTCTCTACTCTCTCTCTCTCGATTCTTTCTTTCTACTCTCTCTCTCGATCCTTTCTTTCTACTCTCTCTTGTCATTTGCTATTTTTCTTCTCTTTCACTTATCTTCGGCGTTAGTTTTAGAATTTTCCGGTGAGCCATACTTTGCCTTATATTTCCGATGTTGCCATATTTTGCCACAGACCGACTCGCGTGGATGCCTAACTGTATTTTGAGGGGTAGCAAATGCACAATGAGAGTATTCATAAAAAATCTTATCACAGTTCATTGCCTCTCTGGAAAGGAAGTGAAATCAGCTCAGCACGATGGCTACAACGAAATGTGTATTTTATGTTATGTCGGAAATGTTTTCACGAAGTCTTTTCTGCTATAGTTATCTTCAATCGGAAAACTATTTAGTGATCACGCGACACGTAACTATAAAAAAATGTGAGTTTTTATCAGATAGGTTTTTGTAAAGTGTGCATCGAAACATAGCGTATCATTTTTTTCTCTTCACGAGCATTTCGAAGAGAGTATTGCGAATATATTGGAGTTTTAAAAAAATCACAAATTCATCAGTCCACATTCCGAAATAAACGGGAATAACAACAAAAATGAGCAATACAATGGATTTAAAAAGAGATGTACAATTGCAAATGTCCAAATTGATTTCAAGAAGTTTAATGAAATTCAAAATACATGGGGTGATATATTCCTCAGTGTACTATTAACATTATAGCTATACGGAAATGCGAAGAGACCTCAATTTCTTTTTATTGTATTTTTATCGTATTGTATTTTATCTCAAAGCAATATGGAATCATAATGGTCATTGACAGTTTCTATCACCTTTAACAAATTAAATTTATAAGATAGATAAAAAACGATAAAAGACGAGAAATAACGAAACGATAAAGAACGATAAAAAACGAATAAACTTCCGAAAACTTCCGCTGTGATGGCAGTGAATGTAATAGCAGTACTTGTTTATTACATGTTTGTTCTAACTGTACAATTTTGTTACATGCGTTCTCAAAAAGAGTAGGTGGTCTCACAGTTCATCAGTTTACTTGTGGGCATTATATGTTTCCAAGAATAATCTACGAATACATTTTTATCAGTTAAAGCCAAGACTTCATACATTATCGAAATAATATTTTATATTTCTCTCAAAATTCAGCTCTTTCAAAATAATTGACAAATAATAATAAAGATTCTTGTTTGCATATATAAGTAATGAGTATTGCATGATACATTTTTCAGACTTATAGATTTTATCATGGCATGAACGCGATTTTTAATCAGAAGTACACTTGCGTATATATTACGAATATTGAAACAGTTAATATTCTGGTATAAAACGGCCTAAGCAATTCGATGACTGTGTATTACCAAGCATCTGGCGCATGCTCTTCTTCCTGTTTCTCACCTCACGTATTGTTTCGCAGCGTGTCGATTCCTGAGAATTCTGCCTTTTCGGCGGCTTGCGTGGTTCGAGAGGCCATTTCTGGCACACTATCACCTCTGTTGGGGAAAACGGCAGATCGCCTGAGTGCCGGAATGGCAGTCGAATGCGAGGAGGGAAGAAGGGTTGGGGGTGGGGGAGAGTGGGGGTGAGGACCGTGAGGTCACGCCGAAAGAAAGGGAAAATGTGATGGAATAAGATGAAAAGGGAATTATGATCGGAGAATGGAGTGAATATTGACAGACATTTACGGCGCGTCAACTACTTCTATAATTACTTTGGTGCTTCGTACTTGAGATCCAGCGTCGGTGGATGGCATTGCGGTATTTTCCTACTTCATTTATTTCCTCCAATTGGGCACTGTTCCCGCCGAGATAAATCCTGCGATCCTAACTGGTCTCTCGGTAATATGGTAGTTGGGTGCGCGCGCCGCGTGTGCGTGTATTAGGAAGGGAAGATGTCACGCATCCGTCGCCTGTTTGATAGGGTACTACTACGGCATTTGCCTGGGATTGACTGAAGAAATCACGGAAAACTACCCATCACAGCAGCCGGCCGCTAGAATTCTCCTCCAGTCAGTGGTTGAGTACGACCAAGCTATGTAAAAAGTCGAAAATCTTACACCATCAGGACTCGAACTGTAGGTCAATGGTGCTGCAACGATATTATCACTGAGCTACCACCGCCGTCAGTGAATGGAAGTTGCTGCCTGTTGGGTTGTTGATGGGAACAAAGCCGATTGGTATCAAAGTGTGGTGGTATCCACTGTAGTTCAGTATTGGACATGGGAAGTATGTACGGTGGTGACGGTGAAGGCAGTGACGGGAGGAAGTGATTTGGAAGTCTGCAATGCGTCTTGCGGTGGAGGAGAACGAAGATGAAAGAGGAGGTGGGATAGACGGACGTGAACAGACGAGTTGGCGAGGCGAAGGCGGGGACTGAAGAAGAAGATATAGTAACAAAAGAGATTTATTGAGGTGTCGAAGAAGCAGATGAATGAAATACCGGAGACGATATGAAACGCGGTTCGACGAATATGATTGTGCGGACATGTGCGGCTCCAACCCGCGAGTCGGCACAGATGGCTCAAGGCTCGTCAATGGATGTCACTGCAATGTTTGTGACTGGGAAGTCCTAGGCTTCGAGTCCCGACGGTGGCAAGATTTTCGTCACTTGCTACATAGCTGGGTCGAATTCAGCCTCTTTCTGTAGGAATTCTAGAGGTCGGCTACTGTAGTGAGTAGTTTTCCGTGGTTCCTCCCATCAATACTTTGCAAATGCCGGGGCAGTGCCCTAACAATCGGGTCACAGGTCGCGTGCGATATTTGCTTCCTCTTCCTCCCCCCTTATTTACACACATATGCACTACACTACCACACATGTCAGGAGACTAGTTGGGAAATAAGAGCTTGTTCCGACTGGGGCAGTGCCCCCTGGTGGGAGATACTTGGTTCGGAGAAAATCCGGAACCACTAAACAATCAATCCAACCGGCGAAACGGGAACGCGGGAGGCCGAGATGTTCAAACGACGAAGCCGGCGAGAACGGGCGTGGAGAAGCAAGGGGGAAGGGAACTGGCAAAGGAAGTCGCGGGGGCGTGGCGCGGGTTGGCGACGGTGGTGAAGGCAGGGGATGGCAGAGGGGGCAGGGCGGAGGCAGAGGAACTGAGGCTTGGGCTGGCGTGTTTACATTTATATTTTACTCGCGGGATAGCGTTGCACTTATCACGTTTCGCGCTCGGCGGGAGCTATTCCTGAGAGCGCAGCATGCAATGCGGAGCAGCCTCCGTGTTCGTGCGAGATGGCGTGCCCGAAGCCGTATCGGGCACTCTCTAGAAGTAATGAACTGAGCTCTACAACCCTTTGTAAGTGAGAGACATGTCTATTTCCAAAAGTCCATGGAAGCGTATTTAAAGTGAAAATGTGGATTTCTTTAATACATTTTGTGAATACTGTGTTCAGTATGTAGTTGAGCACTTCTGTGTGAGAGATTACCATTTTTCCACTTTTTGTGTACTATTAATATCTTCTGATTTTTATCCAGTAAATCAAAAATTCGGAATGATCTCATTAAAATATCTCTAGCAATGTGTGTAAGTTTGATTAACATTTTTCTTATATCCTGGTTGCAACATATTTCTTCATTGCCCATATGCTGGTGCATAATCCTTATCAGCTTGTCGGAGTGGGGTCATCCGAATGAAATTATGACAATTTATTTTCATCATAACGGCTGAAGGAGCCTTAAGATACAAACCTAAGGATTGTAGCGTGATTGATAAACAAGGTTGATGTGGTGTGCTTCAAGAACAGTTTACCATGTTATCCAATGAGAACAGAACACGCAACTCTCTGTGCAAACGGTCACTCTTTTCCTCTCAGTTAAATCTCATTGCCCCATGAGATGATGCTCAAATTAGGCTTACTTCTTTCTCCGTCTCAGTTCAGGATTATTTTTTACCCTCGTCATTAAAATTTTCACATTCGTAATATGCCCTGCCCCAGCAAACACCTTTTAATTTTCAAAGAATTTTTATCGCCGTTCACAATTACAACGTATTTCTTTAATATTTGCCCATATGTAAACTTCGTAACGAATTATGTAACATAAAAAGTAGTAATTTTCTTCAGGTGTAAATTCTGAAGGAGCTAAATAGGTACCAAATATTTCCCCTTGTTGAACTGGGAAACTTGAACTAACGGGAAAGAAACCTTGTGGGACATAATGGGAGGACAGGTTTCGTAAGAATTTGAATGTTGAGGCAAAAATATGCAACGCAACAAGGTGTAAGTGCAATTTTCAGTACATTTGCTGCCAGAACGTTTTAATTGTTGGCTAGGCTTGGTGGTCGTGAAATGTTCACTGCAATATTCTAGAAACTCCTTGGAAACTCCGGAAGGCATGTTTCGTTAGGCTCACCGCCGGCCAGTTGAGATGAAACGGTTGCCTAGAAAACAGGCGACGCTAACAAGACTGTTCTTCTCTTTCAACCAAATACTTAGCATGTAGACAAATGCTAAGTATTTCTTTCTGATTTTCTCTCTTTTTCTTTCTTTTTCGTTTTCCCTCTTTTTCATTTTCTATTTTTTCTCGTTCCCTTCTTTTCTGCATTCTATTGTCTTTTTTGTCACTTTCTTTCTCTTTTATCCATAAGCGTATGGGAAAATAAATGTCTTTACAATTGTAAAATGATTGTATGATATACTTAAGATATTTCAATGTAAATAATAGTTTCTGTTCAGAAGTGTATTTCAAGAGATACAAAATGTGAAACTGAGAAAAGATTAATCATCTGAAATGATTTAAACGTGTAATGAATTTTCTTTCGCTATTTAGAACGTAGATACAAACACTACGTACACAATATATACCTTTTAATTATTAAATATTTTATTTGTTCCATTTAGAAATGGAAATGGAATATTTTTAAAATTTTGTTTAATTTTAATGTTTAATAGTGATATGTCCTAACATTCTACAAATAATGAAAAACTAATTTATATATTTTATTATAAAATTTCCTGATGATTTTTACGGTGTCATTTTTATTGACGCTTGCTTAACAGAACGTAAAGGGAGCTGTGAACACAAAGAAGTTTAATAGACGCGAAAGTAATGAGAAAATTGCGAATTGTGACGAGGTAAATTGTACGTCGGACATGGTGAAATTTTGATCAATCGCCAATACATTTTCTCAACTATTATTAATTTTCCACCGCTCTGAAAACTGCGTAGGAGTCGGCTAAAAACCTGCGCCTCCAGGGTCTATTAATGCACAACTCCAGCTTCAAACTTTTGGATATAACTGTTTCCTCTATCGAGGAAGAGAAGGTGGAGAAAGTGGAAACATTGAAGAGGAGAAAATGGAGGCTTGGAACGCCAAGCGTATGGTTTGTGAGAGAATACAGGCAAAGAGGGGGCAGGTATCGATTATTGTGTTTGGATTAAGTAGAGTGGCACATCTTTAGATAAGTTTGAAGCGGTAATTGTGTGTATGTGTATTTTGTCGACACAGCACATTCAACGAACAGAATAAATACTGTTCAATAGAGATTTCAAATATTCCGGCTGCCCGTTTTTCGCGCCCGGCTGTGTGTGTGTGTGGATGTGCGCGTGTGGGCGGCGCAAGTATACAAAGCTCTCGTAACTCGACAGCCCCCGCGACGGCCTTATCAACGGGGTCGGTAATTGTCCGCAAAGTGGTCGTTCACGCTGCGACGCAAATGAGGTGGCACGCGCACACTGCACGTCGCCGGCGCTCCCCTCGTCTCTCCTCTTCACCTCCTCTCCCTCACCAATCTACTCCGTCCCTTCACGGCCCCTCTCAGTGCACCGGGCCGAACCCTCCCCGTGTCCCGCACCGTGTCCCGCACCGTATCCCGTTCCGTGTCCCGTTCCGTGTCCCGTTCCGTGTCCCGCTCCGTTCCGTGTCCCGCTCCGTTCCGTGTCCCGCTCCGTTCCGTGTCCCGCTCCGTTCCGTGTCCCGCTCCGTTCCGTGTCCCGCTCCGTTCCGTGTCCCGCTCCGTTCCGTGTCCCGCTCCGTTCCGTGTCCCGCTCCGTTCCGTGTCCCGCTCCGTTCCGTGTCCCGCTCCGTTCCGTGTCCCGCTCCGTTCCGTGTCCCGCTCCGTTCCGTGTCCCGCTCCGTTCCGTGTCCCGCTCCGTTCCGTGTCCCGCTCCGTTCCGTGTCCCGCTCCGTTCCGTGTCCCGCTCCGTTCCGTGTCCCGCTCCGTTCCGTGTCCCGCTCCGTTCCGTGTCCCGCTCCGTTCCGTGTCTCGCTCCGCTCCGTGTCACGCTCCGCTTCGTGTCCCGCTCCGCTCCGTAACCCGGCTCATCAACCGCGCCTCATCCACCGCACCTCATCCACCGCACCTCATCCACCGCACCTCATCCACCGCACCTCATCCACCGCACCTCATCCACCGCACCTCATCCACCGCACCTCATCCACCGCTCCTCATCCAACCTGCCTCCGCTCTCGACCCCACTCCAGCTCTGCCGCTTTCCCGTGCCCCTGCAGTTGCGCCACCCTACCGAGTTGGTCCCGAGATCGCACCTCACCGTGCTCCACCGTACCAGTACGCTTGAGCCGTGGGCGACTGGTGCTGGCGGTGGCGGTGGCGGGCAGCAGAAGCAGCGGCTCGAGTGCCCGGCAGCGTTCGTTTTCCGGAGCCGAATTTAGCTCGTTAGCCGCGACCCATCGGGCAGTTTTGGGCGGCTCTCGATGAACCAATTTGGCGGATCCGCCTTCCGCGAGAGAGAGCCGCGAATCCGCTGCCCTCTTCTCCGCCCCCGCCTTCGCCCCCACTCGGCAGAGATTCCTTCCAGCCGTGAAGTCCAAGGAACCGCTTGGGCGGAAGATGGACGACTTCTACGGCGACTTCAGTGTCCGTTGCAGCAAATTTCGAAAATAATATTATGTCTTAAATGAAGAAATCGACTCTCGATTCCTTCTCATCATTTTGAATTTCTTGGAGTTTGAGTGAGGATTCTTAGTTATTTATAAAAATATACATAAGAATGGTACAAAGTTAATTATATTGCATGTTGTTTTAATGTTGTATCTAGGGTGTCTCCTTGTTACGTATGTGATTCCCTTATTTTCTGAGTAAATCTCACGTCTAAAAAATTCTTCATACGCCTTACTTCGGAGGGGAAGTAAATCCGGTTGTTCCATGTAGTAGATTTACTGCGTGTAGAATATCCTCAAACCTAAGAGAAGCTTCTGAGCTAAATTCAAAATATCTGTTTCGTCGTCCGAGGACGATACCATCTTTCTCCGCTAGATGGTGAAAGGAGTGTAGCGAAATTTGTGTGGTCCGACAATATAGAGCTGACAATATAGAGGTGACTTGATGGCCCGAGTCTCGCTACGTAAAATAACGCATTAACTAACTAACGTTCTGACATCAAGATTATTTTGCCTGCTCAACATCAGTGTATAAGGAGTTGCCTAACAATCAGGGGCACATGTGGCTCGAGTAGAGTTAGTAGATTTTAGTAAGTGCTAAAAAGGTGAAATGTTGGCAAACGCTGAATAAATTAGTAATTGTATTTTTTTGCGGTCGATTCTGTAGATTTCTGAAGGTTTCCAGCCAGCGATAAAATGCGAAATTATGTACCAGGTGCGAAATGGCCGTGAATCGGCTAAATTATTGCTAAATTGCATTTGATGGTTTGTTTCGTTTTAGAAATGACGATGGATGCATTATCGACGACACATGAGTGATTGAAAACTTTTAATGTGAGACTGGTTGCGTTTGTTAATTTATAATTAAGATTTAACTGATAATAAGTGTAAAAATATTAATAACCGTTAAAAAAGCTGATCGTGAAAGCCTGTGCGCTCACGTCATCTCTGAAGGTTTTCAGTCTTTCAGGGTTACGAAGAAGGCCACGGGAAGAAGAGGAAGACCCTACGATTATGGTGCACGTGTTACTTCTTACACTTTTTACTCTCCTTACGCTTTTATATTTGTTGAAATTCACAAATGGCGAAATATTAAATTAGTTTCCGTACTTCCTAATTTTAACGAGAAAATCTACAAAGCATCAAAATATATTTTTATCTTAAGAGTCCTCCCTTAATAATAATTTTCTCAGCAAATGGAGAAAATCCTAAATCTTAAATTTTATAATGCTATATTCTTGTTTTCAAAACGCGATTTTAAAAAATGTAAAGTGCTAAATTCTACCATCACTACGTATGAGTGCCTTAGTTATACGTGACATAATATAAATTATATATATATATATATATATATATATATATATATATAATTTATTCCTTTCACCCATCTAATCTTTCATTGCCTGTTGATTGCTTAAATGTGGATCTTGGTAATATTCATAAATGGTCTATGGAGAATGGATTAATTTTAAATCCTAATAAATCTGTGTATCTCTTTTTAGACCCTACAAATCGCCTAAGAAATGCAAATACGGATAATTTTCAGCTGTTAATTGATGGTCATTCAATTGGTCATGTTGATCTTGCTAAAAATCTTGGTTTATGAATGGACCGTGGATGGAATTTTGATCATCATGTGTTAATCAAATGTAGAGCAGCATATTTGAGATTTAAGATCCCTATCAATATCGCAACCAATTAACACAGTCAACCAAGCTAATGTTGTGCAATACTCTCATACTGTCGTTATTTAATTACAGTGATATTGTTTATAGCCCTGTACTATCTCAAAGAAATTTTGCTAGAGTTCAATCTATTCAGAATGCGTGTTTGAGGTTCTGTTTCAATGTTCGGAAATACGAGCATATATCACCATTCATGGATAAATCAGACTGGTTGACCATGAGACAGAGATGGATATTTCACCTATGTTTACTTGTACACTCTGTGCTCTCCTCTAATTCTCCCAGATATCTTCGGGATCGAATTAAACTTTTTTCACAATCAAATGAGTCTGCTTCACGTACTACCCGATTTGCCAATTTCCTACTTGTTATTCCCGTTCATCGTACTACCAAATTCGAAGCATCCTTTAGCTATCTTGGTCCACACTTCTACAATTTAATCCCTCATGAGCATAAAACCCTTCCCTACAAATCATTCTGCGAAAAAACTTTGTAAATTTATTAAACTTAATTTTTAATCTTTCGTCAGTGTTTCTTGATGTATTATGTTAAATTTTCTGTAACCTTCTTGATGTATATGTTTAGCATTACTTCAGTGTTTCCTGTTATGTTTTATTGCCTCATATTATCTGCTATACACTTACAATTATATTTTACTTATGTAACTTTTTCAATTTGTAATCCTCATGTACTTACATTTATGCTTTTTTTCAACTTATTCTTATTCTCTTTTGATTTTATGTTTATGATCTGTATTTTTCTTGTAGTTAGTCTGAAAAGCAGTAATTTAATTACTGAGACTCGCCGTTGTACGTTTTTGTGCAATAAAGTATTATTATTATTATTCCATTACATCACGACTAAAGATCTTATGAGTCGGCTGAATATAAAATCTACTCCAGGTTGCAACCAGCTACCTAAGGAGCAGATTCGGTGACTATCAGTGCCTCTACAATACTTTACGCAAAATGTGGGCTGTTCCAAATAAAGCAATTTCTTGCACTTCCCAGTCTTTTGAATTACCTGGGAGTTTAGACAAGTTCTTACTCAAATTTTGCGGAAATTATTAATATTATTATTATTATTATTATTATTATTATTATTATTATTATTATTATTATACATTTCACATCACATGTTCACTGGCAAAAAGTGTTTCATCTTTGACCGTTACGAAAAAGAAAGTATTTAGAATTGGAATAGATGTCTTGGAGGTTAGAGGAACGTGTTAGGATGTGAGACATTATTATCAATATTTCTTGAAATATAAGTAACTGTGTAATCGTGTTCGAAAATCCACAACTTATGCAGAAAGTCAGTACACTGAATTTACCACTTGAGGGCAAACAAAATTATTTAAAGATAAAATCAGTTAAATTTTCTGATGTGTTAATTTTAATGCAGGTGAATTGTAGAAACTGATGTGTGTGTGTCTGTGTATGTGTGTGTGGTGTGTGCGTGTGTGAGCAGTTTGTTCAACCTACAAATAATTTACAAAGTGCTTAGGTTGAGTTTGCCACATGAATCTTAACAGTTGTAGTTGAAGATTGGATTACAGCTAGATTAAGAGTAACAATTTTAGTGGAGATTCCTTATCAGGTAATCATGTGGTTTCATAGGAGGATAGTGAAAATTTGACACTGGACATTTAAAAGAATAATTTAGGTATATTTAGAATTCCTTCAATTTTTACGAAATCGTTTGTTTCTTCAATTTTTCCGGAACACGACAGTTAGTTATACATTTCTTCTTATTGTCTACTGAAGAGTTCTTGTTCTTAATTGTGCAATCAACTTATTTTTCTACAATTATTATTTTAGAGAATTCAGTAAATAGTAGAATGATATTCTTCAGTTTAGCGCAGGTCAAGCTTAAAAATAACCTTGATCCTGACACCTAATTGAAATATCTCTGAATCCCATCTCAAATAGGGAAAACGTGATAACATGGATCTTTAAAAATTTCAAAATGTTATAAAAAGTGACTTCAGACTTTCACCAAATGGCTATATCTACATATTCAAGAAAGTGGTTTTCCTGATAGAAATCTGTGTTTCAATGATATATCTTTTTCGAAAATATGAGTAATTATCAGATAATTTTGCATGAAATGTAGTCCATATTTCAAACCTTTTTCATAAATAGGCTCCAAAGTTTTTCTCTTTTTTTTCGTGTAGAGTAAAATACGATTGTAAAAATGTAATATCTGTAATGACAGGAAAAAAAGCTAGAGTGGTTCCTATTTATGAAGGCGGGGATCGTTCATTAATTCCTAATTATATACCGATTACCTTAATATCTGTACTACAATATATACTCCCACACGTGTGTGTAGTAAATGTGGTGTATCGCGCAAATAGTAGGCAATTTGATATTCTAACATTTTACGTACTACCGATAATCCGTCATTAATTAGATATTAATGAACGATCCCCACCTGTATAAATAGAAATCACTATGGGTTTTTTTCAGTCACTAAGGATATTACCGTTATTAATAGAATCTTATAGAATTCTCCTTATAGACATTCTGCCAATTTCTCGACCGCCCACACTCGTATGGGTGGACGGATGTACGGACGGACAGAAAATATCCGTTTGCAACTCCCAAAGCCTCGTTCAGATCGATCGGTGATCGGGTTCGATCAGATCGAAGTTCGTTCAGATCGATCGGCATCAGTTTTAAAGGAAAACCGGCTGAACGGTTAAGCGGGACAGGTGGCGGGACAGGTGGCGGGACAGGTGGCGGGACAGGTGGCGGGACAGGTGGCGGGACAGGTGGCGGGACAGGTGGCGGGACAGGTGGCGGGACAGGTGGCGGGACAGGTGGCGGGACAGGTGGCGGGACAGGTGGCGGGACAGGTGGCGGGACAGGTGGCGGGACAGGTGGCGGGACAGGTGGCGGACAGGGGGGCGGGACAGGGGGCGGGACAGGGGGCGGGACAGGGGGCGGGACAGGGGGCGGGACAGGGGGCGGGACAGGGGCGGGACAGGGGGCGGACAGGGGGCGGGACATGGAGGGGCAGACGTTTCGCCGTCAATCGATTTTTTCGGTATCAAGGATCCACGAAACATGGATTCTGGCTCACCACTTGTTAGAGGAAGATAATTTACTATATATAGAAACATAATTTATCTACTTTTTTGTTATCAGGGCTTGACAGTAAGAGTTTTTCTGTTGAAAATTCGCCGTTTTTCGGCGCAGGATGAAAATACTTTCTGTTCATACATTCGTATAGGCAAAAAAGTAGAAAGTATTGTATGAATAGATACGAAATTTTTACAAGCTCTTTTTCCGGATTGTCGCAGTGCCCTTGCAAAGTTTGTTAAAGATTAACACAATACAAATGTTGGAAAATAAATTATTGAAGTAATTTGTTGGTGGATGCACACTCATCATTTTTCTTCTGCCACCATTAGCAAATTGGTTCCTAATATATTTCTCCAGAGTCCTGAGCAGTTCTGGAACCTAATAGATTTGCTAGAGGCTAGTAGTAGTGTGTAATATCTTTTTAATCTAAGGGAGATTTTTAATCTAATAGCAATGTACTGTAAAGTAACATGAAAGAAAATAATAGCATTTTATTAAAATTTGAAACCATAACATTCAAAATACACTGATGTTTAGATGAGATTGATCTATTTTTTTTCTTTGACAAGATTTGGATAACGTTGAACATTTTGTTAGTTTACTATTTATAGGAACAAAATTCATCTAATTTTTCGTTATCAGGGCCTGGCAATAAGAGGTTTTCTGTCAAAAATTCGCCGTTTTCCGGTGCATGAATACAATACTTTTCATACAAAGTAAGGGGAGAAATTAAAAGCGCAGATCAAGTTTCATTTCGGACGTTGGAAGTGGAATAGCGCTAAAAAAACGTTTCTAAGGGATCTCCATCTTAGACGATACAGAACATTTCTCTACAGACATTCTCATCAAACCTAAATTTCAGCACGCCCCTTAAATGCGCGAATTACGTGCGATCTGGCGTTGCAATATGATATTCGTAGATGGCAAATCTTACATGTTTTAATCGCGAATGGCAGGGGCGATCCCAGATTTTAGTTTGAATTAATTGACCTCAGGTGTAATAATTAAAACATCGGCTATATTGTATGACTAATTTATGAAGCTTGTATGGTTACCGCTCTCAATAGAAGATCTTATTTCCAAAGTTACGATTCTCCATCATCCGCAAAGTATTGTTGAAAATGGCTCGTCTCCTATGTAAAAGGGTCCGAAAATCCTTCAATTCGTTTCTGAAATATGAAGCTGAATTATTCCTTCCTGAAAAAAATGTATTTCCTGAAGGAACGTCTTTTTGAAAATAATTTCAATTTACCTTGCTTGCCCACTGCAATTGTGGTTTCTAGCAGTCGAGCTCGCTGGGGCAAGGATCAGAATAAGACTGTCTGAGCGGGCAAAACCCTGTACTAATCGAACAGGCGGGCACAGCTTCTGCAGCGAGCGGTACGCTGCTCCTCACAGCATGCAGAAGATGCCTTATGAGATCCGACGATTCTTTGAGCGGGTGCAAGCCTAGGGCGCTTGGAATGGCAGGGGGAAGGGGGAGAGGGAGGCGGTGATTACCGGAGAATCGGATTTGCCGCTTCCGTCCCTCTCCCTCCCCTCCCCACGGCCCACGCCCCGGCGCCCTTGCGCGTTTGTCCTTTGTTTGGAGCGTGCAGAAAGTGGCTCCAACGAACAACATCCTTAATGAAGGCCAATTAGCTTCTTCGATACATAGCTTCCCCTTCCGAAAAAAAAGTCTCGTCTTGCCTGCGGGAAGAACAACTTCCTGTCGATTACGTCCTTTTCGTTACTGTTCATGGAGTGTTGCCACAAATACTTTTGTTTATTTAATTTACTTATTTATATTATATATTTATCTCATTAACTTATTAATATAGCTTCAGTTATTTTAGTTTATTTTCTTATTTATTCAGGTTCATTGACTTTTCAACGCCGATTCGTTTGATGTTTTTTCACATTATTCCAAGTGCACAGTAAGCTCTTTTGCTTGTAACGCATTATTTCCACTTATATGAATCTTTAAAGCTTATTACCACGTATTGTAAAAAATTATGGCTACGCGTACTAAAAACGAGATTGATATCAATGTTATTGAAATCGCAGGCAACGTTTATAAGGCCGAAATAAAATGGGAGATAAGGTTCAGTATGAGAGACGTCGTGTGTTTATCTTCTCTAAAAACGCCCGTTGTTATTTGATTGTGGATTTATTTAGGATTTCGGGTCGCTGATTAATGAATGTGAAGAACAATGAGCAAAATTGAAGATGGTGAATCCAATTTGTTCGACATTGTCTAACCATCTTATATTTATAAGTTATATGATAAGTACAAACACCATTTTGTACTTTTTCCAAAATTGGAGAGAAAAAATACCAGCATCAAAATTTCAACCGATGTTACAGTACTCATTGAAACCTGAAGATTATAATTACGGAAACGATTTTAAAAAATTCAAATATTTTTATATGCTCTGTAGTTCAATACTATTGATTTTATGAAATTGATGGACAAAATATGTACAAAATTATCGAATGTCTACACATTTTAAACTTCTTAAAGTTTGTAACAAAGTTGATTAAATTTACAATAAAACCTGGAAATAAAATGTCACTTTACGGATTTTCTAAACAGGCAAAAAGGCCATTAACGCGAAGGATTATCCCAAATATTATTTCTTTCTCTTTGCATTTATGCTTGAATCAATGGGGCAGTATTGAGTTACCATTTTATTTGCATTTGTGAATAGAGATCTAATATCTGTCTTTGTATGTAATGTTGAAGTACTCATTACTAAAATATGAATATTAGAATACATTTTCATAATGACTTCCTTATAATATTAAGGTATTGTTACATTATAAGCTTACTTTGTTTTACAATGTAAAATAGTACATCATAGGTTCAGTCTAAATTACTTAATGCATTTTCTAGTAATATTTTTATTATACTAATCTTAAGAAATTACTGTTCTTTTTCTTATTTTCCTCTTTCCCCCGATTCTAAAAAACAATCATTAAAATATTACCTGAACGGTTACTACAGTTAATGTCACCATGTTTAGGAGCGGTCAGAAGCATCCAAAAAGTTGCTGAACAAAAACGTACAAAATGGTTTACTTAAACTTAACTTGGAAAACTTAAAATGTACAAAAACGTACAAAACCCAAAAAGTAGCACGCGCACTGCTCAAGAACAACAAATAATATAGGATTCTATAACACTGCAACAAATTAAATATATTAACAAAACAGTTCTCATGAATACTGCAATAACATAGTATGATATCTAACGATTCACAGCACAAGAGTTCTTCACACACCAAGAATATAAAAACTTGTGGTGCTAAAACAGCACGTAGTGTCTCGTCCGTATTTTCACGCAAAGTTCCGCGAAAAGTACTCAAATTGTCTAAAATGTGTACATGACCTTATTTCAAAATCTATCTTTAAGAAACAGATTTCATTGAGGAAAAAATCTTTATCTTTAATATTTTAGTTGTACGAAGCCTCCGAATATATTTGAACTTTTGCCATTTTCAAAAAATCAGAGTTGTCAAGGAACGTGAGACCTACGCCATTCTCTTAAACATCCTTCGTATTATTCAACAACAAAATTTAATAAAAAACGATGGAGCTATTTTTTTGAAAATTTTGAAAATGTCCCAGAATCTTCATGTTAAGTACCCTCCAAAATTAATATATCGGTTTCAAATTCGCGCGATATCAGACAGATTTCGGCCGCAATATCAGACAGATCGATTGGGGAATGCCAATTTTGGAGAAAATTGACTGAACGACTTAGCCGCTAGCGTTGTTCGCAGATGGACGGAGACAATAACGTTTTGCCGCCATTCAATTTTTCGGCATCAAGGACCCACAAAACATAGATTCTGGCTACACCACGATTTAGAGGATTTTCTTCTAAACTTAAGAACTAGATTTAACCACATTTTCGCTATCAGGGTCGTGTAATAAGAGATTTTCTCTACGACTGCTCCAGAATGTATACATTTCTGCACGTTATCGGATGCAGTAATGATGCCGATTCCACAAGCCGTGCGAGAATATTATTCTCACACGGCTGTCGACCAATCACATTCGTCTTAGTTCATTACACCACGACAGAGGGTTCTCGCAGTCGCCTATAGAAGCGCTGCATGCTCTGCCGCGGCTGGTCGCAACTGTCGTTAGACAGGTGAGCCACGAAACAGTATGCGAGTTGGTGTTGAGGTTAAGGCGCCTATTGGATATTTTTAAAATATCAATTTTAAAGTCGTAGAGAAAGTATAGTCTTCTACTCGCGTAGAATGGCTATTATTCACTCGTTGAAATTCCGACACTCGCTCCTACGTCGCTCGTGTCGTAAACATCAACTCGTGAATAATAGTTATCATTCTACGCTCGTTGAAGAATATACTATTCTGCCGAAAATTTGCCGTTTTTTTGCGCAGCATTACATAACGTTCGCTTTACTCCATAGCGAGAATGTATAAATGATTTTCCTTAACGCAAGTTGTGAATACCAAATAGTTAATGGCGAGTGGCGTTTTTCTTGGAGGCTTGCTGTCGCACCACGTGATCTGTGTCGTAAGCAGTGACGCACTGATAATGAGCATTTTAGTCTGTACGCGCAGTATGGAAATAGGTGGAATAACAAGCAAATATTTTCATTTAAAATCGAAACCCTTTCGTTGCTTTTGGATATTTTCCGAGTTTCTGGGTATCTAACGAAACCATAGACACATTCCGCATAGCCAGAGGCTGCTTTTCCTTTCAATTTCTGCGCGTTTTGGAAATTAATCGTATGGAGAGATCTAAGATTTTTGCCTTATTGATTTGGCATGAAGATTTTTGCTATTCAGCCCTATTCAACCTAAATTCAAGTGAATGTATGCCATGTTAGAAAAAGTACTTACACAATGACTACCCTATTGGATTAACCAATCATGATTTTTGCCTCTTGGACTTCAGATTCATAATCAACGAACAAAACTTCTTAAATTTTCTGTTTTGTCTGAAGATAGTTATATTCTAACAGACATATTGAATTTGCAATTTTATGTAGACATTACATTGGTAGTCTGTGTTCTCTAATACGGTGAAATACACCAAAAGCAGGTTTTTATTTGACAATGAAAGATGAAATTTTATAATACCGTTAAGAATCGATTAAAAAAATAACCAGTTAATAGACAAAATCGGTACTATACTGTCTCAAAATGACGGGAAATACTCTGAAAAAATATTTCGGTTAAAATTTCGATGCAAAGCAAGTTAGTTCATTACAAAAGTTAAATACCCTACCTTGCAAGTAGTTAAACTACACACTACTTCACGTGTTTTTTGTGTATTGGAAACATGGTATCTTTCTGCGTATGTTCCGATGTCTCGCACATTCATCATGGAACGCGTATTTATCATGGAACGGTAGAATTTTTGTGATTCTTTAATTGATTTAAAAAAAAACAACCCACCAGTGAAAATTAAAAAAAAAATGGAAAAAGGGGGAGGCAATGTGGGAAACCAGGAGCTGTTATCTCTGTGATTTATCAAATACTCTCACCAAATATGCATGTTATTTTCCACGTAACTCGCACTTTGATTGTAAAACTGAGTCCTTACAATGTAAATATTGTGTGTAGAATATTGAAAACTTTGTTTGTTATTTTATTTATTGTAGTTATTTACAATTTAATTACGTTTGAAACGCTTTAAAACCTTCCAATAGGGAATGGATTAAGAGAAGATTACTGCTCATTGTTCATACTACTGTAGGACGTTCGCTCATTCGGCAGCGAATATTTGTAGTTTAAAAAGTTTCCTAACCACGTTTTGTTGGTACGTACATTCATCATTCAACTACACACACACACACGCACACACACACACACACACACACACACTCACACACACACACACACACACACAAAGTGACGTACGGATTCTGGAACTCAATAAAATGTGCACAGAGATCACGTCACTCCATATGATACAACTATTTGTTACTGTTCTTTGAAGAAAATAAATCAAAGTAAATCAAATCACGGAAACAAAGTTATTAGGTCGTAATATTGATGAGACAGTTTTAAAGATGATTTGTATTCAGTCCTGTTCCCAAGCACGTGTCATGATTTCACATTTCGCCATTACTTCTATTTTATTTGTTTAAAGGACGGAGCCTATTTTATACCAATTCATAATTTAATTGTTTGGTAACACTTCATCACCAAGAATTAGAAAATATCGGTTATGTAGATAAAATATTCTAGAATATCTAGGTTCTGCCCTAACAGGATATGCCTCTCCGATCACGAACACGAAGCCCATGGAACGTTACAGTATTTAGATCACGCAAGGTTCAACGACACGCAAGACATTCTAGGCAACGAAGAAGCAAGGCAACGACACTTCTTCGATCATGATTTGATTCAGCAAGAAGATCGTTCACCTTATGAATTGAGGTGACCTTCTAACACACGGGCAAATAACAAAACGAGATTCTTTTTTTTTAAGGAATTACAAAATAAATCAGTCACGTTCTGAATCATGTATGCATTCACGTACAATTATTTGCGAAATTGCCTTATTCATCATGGTTTTGCGCATTCAGAGGTGACGTGATGGAGCGTAGCTGATCGAACTCGTGCTCGTTACTAACTTAGGCATCGCGAGCGCGAATCCAGATCCCCATTCCATGCTTAGCGATTGGACATCTTTCTTTCATAGCTCGCCGCTCGCCTGCCCGCCAGAGCCCCCCCCCCTCACCCTTCATTCACCATTTCCCCTTCTGCCTCCCTCCCTCGAGCTGTTCCGTGTCAGGGCGTTCGCCCGGATATTTTATTCGTCTCCGTGCCTCTTGTACAGGCTGAAATTTTCATTTCGTCTACGAGAGCCATAAATGGGAAGTCACAATAAAGCATTGCAAGGTGAACGTTTATTTCGGGCCGTGCATAAATAGGAGGTGAGGGAAAGGGGGGAAGACGAGGGTGAGAAACGGAACGAAAAGGATAAAGAAGAGAAAACATACCGAAGCAGTCGGGTTGCACGCATTCCGCGTGACTTTATTTCTCGCATCCACGTCACCAGGATCATGCTGGTTTATTGCTGCATCTAGCGCCTTAAATTTCATTTACATCCACACTATTTTTCTAGCAGCTGCTTTTAACTTTTCGCAAATAATGAAGGGTATATTACACACGTTCGTTAACACGATAGCACTTACACCTTTATATAGCGGAAAGCGGTTACTACTTTTTAATTTTCCTTATGTAATGGGCGATATATTCAAAAAAGTTAATACACTTCATTATATATGTGGTTACACCGAACCCTTTAAATTATCACAAAGCCTACAGTCTACACTTCTAATCAATATACTCTTAGCATTTACCTCAGAGAGTCTTTGAATTTCTTAGCCCGGAAGCCAGCAAGAAAATACCCATAAGATAAGCTCGAAGCTAAAACTTTATGAGAAGTTAGCCAGTGTTATGAGGAACGGAAATGCAAGTATGGCGGCATGTGCTACCCTCAGAAGGAAAAACGTAGTATATACATAAAACAAAGTTTTGACAAAATCCAGGTGAACTTTTAAAGGCTGTCCTTATGGTTAACGTAATAATAATTATGTAACTGTAGGTGAAATTGAATTGGATTTTTAAATACTATTTTATAAAAATTATAACAAATAATTTTTTTATTCTAACAATAAAATAAAGCAGTTACTGCGTTTTGGCCAAGCATTATTAGCGTCCACCTTTCTATTGTGCTTATTAAAAGTGCATTTCAAGGTTTTGTCGGTCAAAAACTAAATCTGAACTTTCTGAGTGGGACTTTTAAAAATCAAAATTGATTTTCCACGACCCACTTTGACTTGTGCCATGTAGGCCAAAAAGGCACGGTTGGGATCTCTTTCCACTTCTGACTGTGATGTATGATCAGGCCATTGGAACAGTCTAAATAGTCCATTTGTTTTATTTCTACGGAAGGTCTGGATGGTTTTACAGCATCGCAGAAATCCTGGAAATCGCAGGTTTTACTGTGCTGTTTCTACTACTCAACGTTGGGATGAAAGATCTTGGCTGCTATAAAAGTATTGCGAGCTTGAAAGCAGATGAGAATGATGATTTCTTATCAAAATTTAGGATTGTCTGTTGTAATAATTTGAATATAAAATAATAGTTCCAAGACGTTTATAGACAGACTAACAATAAATTTTTATTCACAAAATCACATGATTGCACAGTTGAATAAATATAAAATTAGCTTTATAGAAAATTAAATTTTTCCAACTGTGCAATCATGTGATTTTGTGAATAAAAATTTTATTGTTAGTCTGTCTATAAACGTCTTGGAACTATTATTTTATATTCAAATGATGATTTCTGAAGCTATTTCATGTGATTATACAATAATGTCTAAAAAAAACGCAGATTCTTTTCTTGTTTTGGCCTGAACAATTATCAAGCCAGATAATAATGGTCTGTGCATCTCTGTAGTACTTTAGAAAACAATAAAAATTATTTTTAGTAAGCAATTTTTTGACCTGCACAAACGTGAAAGAGCGATTGCCACCGCCTTCTAACCCAACTCTCACAAATTGCGAAACACAGGTGCGTGCCGCAAAGACTACCGAATTGAAACGCCAGATGTGTCTTCAATAGCACACATTTCTTTTATTGCTTATGGAGGCGTTCTACCCAAAAGATCATGCTTGGCAGCATATTCTTAGGCCATAAGTAATAATACGCAAAAAATTCTCTCTTGAGAGCGTAGGCTTCCGCGGCCGGAGTCAATATTAGTTGGCTGTCCGGGTGACGCCGCGTCCCATGGCAAAGGTGCCGACGTTTCGGTCGCCATTCTGCGACCTTCCTCAGGGCGTAATGCACGGAGCTGTACTGTGCACGGGTTAATATAGGGCTACGTTCCCCTTCTACCTGTGTACCGGTTGGCCGGGTGGTCGGCAATGCGGAGAGAGTGCACCGGCCAATCAGGGCCGGGCTCTCCGCGGTGCGCTGTTGACGGACGGCGCTCCGTCCGTTGCCGGACGTAGGGGAGCAGCTAGGACCGCGTCCGTTCGAGACCGGACGTCCTGGGTAAAATAGGTGTTTCCAGGCATCGTGAAGACGAATGCCTTGGTCAGCATTAAGATTATGCGGGTGTTTAATTATTTCCACCGCCTCTTTACCCTCCTCGTACCCCAGCGGTCTTCTCTGGCTAAGAGGCGAGTGTCATCAAAATAAGATGGCATGGCCAGTTTTCCATGCGTGCAATGCTATGGCCGATTTATTCGTATATTGTATTTATAATGACGAATATGTTCCCGGAGGCGTTCATCTACTGTGCGTCCCGTCTCGCCAATGTACTATGGCCGCAGCTGCATGGGATCTCGTATACCCCTGATGACATAAGGGGAGGGACGCGATCTTTCACGCGTACAAGCTTTTGCCAAGTTTTTCCTGGGCTTTGTAGGCCGTCTTTATATCAAAGCGGCTCAATAGCTTGCCAATCTTATCGGTGACACCTCGTATATACGGTAGAGTG
>JAHLJT010008446.1:253282751-253305521 GCA_031308135.1 Acheta domesticus | reverse complement strand
GAGCGGAGGGCGCTGGACGCAACGTGGAGGCTGGAGGCGGCGAGCAACGGACAGCGCTCCACCCGACGCCCTCATGCACCTTCTCCCTGCCCTAACGCCGACCCAGGGACCGCTGCACCGCCTCCCGCACGCGGCGCGAGGGCCCGAATCGACGGCTCGCGTGGCGGCCCCCGCTACCAGATGCCAATCAAGCGCTGCTGGATACTGCCAGCCATCATACGGCGACGCGCGTGGGATGCACATTCCTCTATATAGGATGCCAGGCAACTGCCAACTCGGTGGACGTCACAGATAGTGAACAGGAAACCTGAGAGGAGAGTTTCTGCAAAGCTGTTGCTCATTGCAAGGCATGCTGCTTTGTAAATGCTAATGTAATAATATAGCAGATGAGATGTGAAAACGATAGCGCGGTATAAGACTGCGCTTTGTGCACAATGAAAAACATCAATGTAACTGTGACCAAGCTCATAGTTATTTCTCTGTTTCTGTAACATGTGACTCTCCTTTCTGTCTAGTATGGGGATTATGTGTTTGTGTATGTAGGTATGTATGTGTATATACTTCAGTGTGTATGTGTGTATATATACATATGCAATGCGGATGTTAATAATTACAACACACGTAGGAAAAATATTCATTAAGTGTCATTACCATTAGGTCGCTACAAGAAATCCACGTATTATACATACACGTTACTTCACTTTAATACATAATCTGTTACTGTTGTCGTAGAAGTACTAATTGCCACATGATATTAACTATTAAAATCGATACACAATTTTAAGTGACAAATTATGTTTTGCTAAGTAACTGTCTCTTTGCAATAAGAACTTGCTTACTGAGAATAAAAAAGATAACATTTAGTTCAATAATGGTATACTATAATGTATTATTTAACATTTATACTGTATAATTCTGAAACACTAAATATGCATGAAACAAGTAGTGTACTTCAGGTTCTTGATCAGTTATACCCAACTCTAACAAGTTTTCCCTCCAGTTTCCCTTGAACCTTTGACCAAATTCAGATTCAAATGCCCTTGCTTTGCTTCTGTACATCAATATATCCTCACTATATGCAAATATTATTGAACTCTTCTTTTGTTTGTTGTTGAAGGAGACGAGGCAGGTGAGTGGGTTGCTATTTTCTCAGAAATACTATGTAGTTCAATTACAATTACCATCGTAATCTACTCAGTGTTTAATTGTCTTTCGAGTGGTGTTGTCCACCTCATTTACGAGTTAAGTAAAACTTTCGTTTTCATAAGTTTGATAACCCATTTCAAAATCTATAATCTGAACTTCTAACTTATCCTCTGATCTATACTTCAGCGTGTCTCTCAATTGGTGTAAAATAATGTCTGTATGATTTTTGGAAGATACGTACTTTATGGAAGCAATCAATGTAGATTCACAATGCGCATGTTTTGTTGAGCTTACTTTTTGTTAGTTCTGGTAGGAGTAGAGCTTGGGTTGTGGGTTGCTATTTTGTTAGGAATATTATAAAATGAAATCTATACTTCGTTTACCGATGCAAATAATTTTCTGTTACTCGGGAGGGAACGGGTTGCTAACCTTGCCTTGTGGATATTTTCATTCATCATTCAATGATATGATAGAATAGAATACTATTGATAGTAAAGAATGAGGAAGGGATTCTGGAGCTGAAGAAAGCGTTCTGAGATTGTACTTCTCCGCCATACTTCACATACAGTTTTTACTGTTTTTCTTTACGAAAATTCAAATCAAAGTGCATGTGCATGTGTGGAAGTTTTCGAAATTATCATCCCCGATTAATTGTTAGATATTTTAATATTTTTTATTTTCCGTCTTTCTAAAAGCCTTTTCAATTATTTTTGGTGCTGAAACACTCTCTCGTAGTTAAGGATTATCAGAAGAAAACACGAACTCTGGAAACAACAGAACAAATTGCTGAACTTCGGAATAGGTATTAACAGAGGAAATTGTGTTGTATATGTTATGTTCTTTAGTATCTCATCTAGGAAAGATGGCCGTAAAAAGCATTAGTGTGAAGGTACCGCTCACGTATGTTTTGCAAGCATCTGTTTTTATTCTACGAGTACGCAGATCTGATGTGGAAATGCGTCAGTTCTTGCATGCGTTATTTCATGTTATTCTACCACCTCTTCTCCGGTCTGCAGCAGCCGCAACAAAACTGTATGACGTTGCAAGGACAGAGAACTTAAAACTGCTCTGCAGATACATTGCATTACGAGTATGTCACATCAAAGCCTCACTACCAATTGCATTATATTCGCAGGGATTACACTTTGTAAAGGGGGTCTTGCAAATGAAAAAGAACAGTTTCATTTCCTTGTTGGATAGACTGTTTTAGTCTGTATAAAATGCCATTTAACTTCACAGAGAAATTTTCCGATTAAGACAGTTTTCTGGCTTGTTCAGAGTCCGCCTTCGACACAGAATACTGATTTTTTCTCAAACGGCTAGACAGTGTCGATCTTGTCTCCCGCACGCCAGAACGGCGCTGCGTGCAGACGCCTGTGAAAGAAAAAAGAAACTAAGGATTCTTCGAGGACTATTCTTAGAGAGGCAGACGTTCCGAGAAGAAAAGTGCGGCGAGGAGAGCGGGCGTGGAAGCTCGAGAGAAGAGCGCGGAGAAGTGGAAGTTTGCGGCCGCATTTGTCGGGCCGGTGATCGAGCGCCCGACGTCGTGCTGTGGGTCGCTTGGTCTTGCGTGTCATTAATCTCCCTTTAGATCAGGTGCGATGGCTGTACGCCCACGGCGGGCGCAGAAGACGCATCGCACTCCACGTTCGACACTTAGACAGAGGCGGTGCTGGGGCCGAATGAAACTGAAAAAACAAACTGCAATTGGTGTTGCTGCAATTGGTGTTCGACACTTAGACAGAGGCGGTGCTGGGGCCGAATGAAACTGAAAAAAACAAATTGCAATTGGCGTTGCTGCAATTGGTGTTCGACACTTAGAGGCGGAGCTGGGGGGCCGAATGAAACTGAAAAAAACAAATTGCAATAGGTGTTGCTGCAATTGGTGTTCGACCACTTAGACCGAGGCGGTGCCGAATGAAACTGAAAAAAACAAACTGCAATTAGTGTTGCTGGGGTTGTAGTGGTCAGGTCGCTGACCTTCCACCTCCGGATATGGCAGTTCGAACCTCGGTCGAACCGTGAAGAATTTGTGGTGGACAATGCTCGTAGTGAAAAACTAAAAGAAGCTTGCGAAACAGACGTGTCAGTTACAGTCACACTAACGCTTCTTACTTCCGTTATTCCTGGATCAGATACTGAAGAAGATTACGTACACCACACAATTTCCTCTATTAATACCTATTCTGATGTCCCGCAATCTATTCTGTTGTTTCCAGTGTTCGTGCTCTTTTCTAATAATCCTTAACTACTGGAGTGTTTTTCAGCATAAAAGTAAGTGAAAAAATTTTAGAAATAAGGGAAATTAAAAATAAAAATATTTAAAAATCTAACTAATAAATAAATGGGGATGATCATTTCGAAAAATTCCACACTTGCACATGCACACGGTCAAGTTTCTGATCTTCCATCTCCGAATACGGCGGTTCAAATCGCGGTCGACCCATGAGGAATTTGTGGTGGACATCGTGGTTTGCGGCAGGATTACTCGAGGGTCTTTAGTTTTCCATGGCCCTTGTTCCACTATTGCTCCAACATTCAAATTATATCATTGTAATATCGCCAGAATTAGCTCAGGGCAACAATTGTTGCCAGAGCAGTGAATCTGTCCAAATCTCACCATGCGCGACCCCTTAGACCTCACAGTGCACTTCATGCTGGAGGAATGGGGCTGGTCTTCCGACAGTGGAATCTGGATTCACGGCTCTGCTCCCAGGATGTCGGCTCGCACCCTTTGAAGGACCGATGTTGGGCAGTGAGACTCGCACTCGAACTCGAGCCTGCTAGGCCGTGACCACGGCTTGCCGCTGCCGCCGCCGATCCCCGATAGAGCGCGCTGCCTTTGCCACTCGCGCGCCAAATATAAATGTCATGCGCGAACTGACAAGCGCGACATGACAATATGAATGTCACAATATTTAATTTGTGTTTTATATTGGTTGCAATCATGCGTTCTGGTTACAAAAAGTGTATATGAAATTATTAATAAATCAAAAATACTTTACCATTAATATTATTATTCACTTCCACTAAAAGTGGTACCTAGAATTTACTAGTATTTATTGTGATACTATTAGTATGTGTAGAATTTATCATAGGATCAATTTCTCCCAATAATATTCTTGTTCGCCCTTCAGCGGTACAATACAGGTGTCAGAATAAGCTTAAAATTTGAGAAAAGGTTTTCGTCAGATACCGTGACGAAAACGTAGTACATTAAAATGGATTGGAATATGTCCGATTTCTGAGTTGTGGATTATCTAAGAATGACTGTGGTATGATAATGTGCATTTCAACACATTGAAGTCCTGGAATTAAAATATACGTGGCTATCCATGCTTCTTACAATTCTAAACTTATTCTTTTAAATATCAGTGCGCACTCGACACTTACTAAATGTACTGAAAAATATTTGAGTCGGTGTTGATATGTGCAATAATGAACAGGGTAAATGATTCAAAACTGTCTCGCAGTACAGGAGTAATCATAACCATACAATTCATTTGCATTTTGAGAGGTAACTCTGGATTACCCATGACTCAGTAGAGTATAAAATATATGTGAACACGCTGTTGGAATTAATGAAACCTACTTTTTGTCTCTTAACCAATTCTGGACTTTGTATCACTTCATACACATCAGGTTAGAGTATATCACCTCACAAATGACAAATATAATAGCAAAACAAGGGAGATTCCATAATAAAATAAATATATTACACTTATCCGAGAAGTGAGAATGACAGGTGTCTTTTTTCTCTTCCAGGTACAAGTTAGAAAAACAAACAAACGTATAATTTGCTAGAATAGTACCTGTGTAATTTTACAGGAAACTTAGTTTTATTTCTTACTCTCGTAGCGCGCGACGCCTTTTGTTTTCTCACGTACATCATTCTACGTCGAAACCAATTACCTTTTTATACGCGACGTGAAGTGGATCAATTGTGAGAAAGCGAGAAGAATATTGAATAAAAATCTTGGAAGTAACACATGTTGAACTACGTCAAAGTTAAAAACTAATTTTACAGTGAAAGTATTTTCCTTTCAGTATGTTGTCTATTTTTGTAGCTGCGTGAAGCAACTTTTTCACTTATTACTCGATTTACTTAATGCGATATTAATTCAATACGTACATGATGTACAAAAATACCCTCATTTAGTTGTTTTGTCAGGTATACTATTTTCACTTGAATGTACCCATAGTTTGATTGAATACTAAGATTTTTATAACGTATTTTATTTTTTCAAATTGGTCAGATATTATTATTCCAACAATCATAGATTGTACTTCTTCCCCTTGCATTGCATAAAGTTTTTGCTGTTCATTCACGAAAAAATCAAACCAAATATTCTATATTTTGGATTTAGAAATAGATATATGCGCGATTAAAAAATAAAAATAAATATATGCCCTGTACCTTATCATTCCATTAGTCAGCATAAAAATAGTGCTCTCTTGTACCATTTTAATTCCTGCTGAAATTTACTGTAGCGTGTAAAGAACTTATATTTTTTTCTCTGTTGTGAGAACGATTGAAGCGAGTTTAAAATTGACTAATTATATTCATTCTTGTTGAAAAGCATTCTTGTAGTTGTGGTGTGAATTGTAATCAGTAATTGCACAAAATATAACCTAAAAAATTCCATTTGAGGTTTAAATAATACCTTACCTACCATTACGGAACAAAACAAAATTGAAAATATTGTCTGGTACACTATTGCACCTAATTTTGAGAATTTTTAGGATACGATATGTATTGCTTACATTGTAATACTCTAAAATGTCTTAGAACATTCACTGTTTACATTTGTTTTGCAAAAACCAGGAAATTGACACATGTAACACAAGCTCTTATTAGGCTGTATTATGTTTATAGAGTTGCAATGTTAGCCAGGAACATTTCTCCGATACTTTCAATGTCGCGACTCTTGCACTTTCTTTATGTTAAAACTTTACCTCGCTACACGCAGGGCCCTACTACTCTGTGTCCTCGTGCCAACATGCACGCTACTCCGCGAACTGCTGGCACGTTCTTGGAACGCAGGGTCACGTTCAGGGGACACGTGGTTCATGCACGAACCCCGAAGGAAACTTCATGTTACAAATTGTAACATGAAAAATCATAAGGGGTATGTAACAAAAACACAATTTATACTAGAGGAAAACTATTTATTTTGATTGATTTTACACTATTAAAAAAGAAAAGAAGACTACGTACGTTTGTGCAGACAAAATAATGTCAAACAACTACTGGAAGCATGTATAAAGTAATAAGATATATGATGAGAAACTTATTATTTATGGAAAGAAATCAGTCAGGTTCAACATTTCTGAATAGTCTTGGCCATATATTGACATGTTTGAACATTTTTTAAAAATTATTTAGTTTTCGTCTGGGAATGCACTATGATAGATCCTGATATCTGTAATATCACTTGCATATTACGTATACCAAAAACATGCTTATAGAATCGTATTTAATAAACACTCTGAAGAAAAAGTAGAATTTGTGCATAATTTGATAAATATCACGTACACTTGATAATATAGTCACTTTTCGACCTGATTTCACCTGAACCCCTTTCAATCTTATTTACAGACATGTACTCTTTCCTTTTTCATTTCCTGTTTTTCCTGGGAACATTTTCTTGTTCTCCTTTTACTGTTTTCTGAAACGTAATTGCCTCTTTGCTTTACTGCACTACTTACACACTCTGCATTCTCACTGAATATAACAACATACCAACTTATAGCCCCATCTGCAAGAAAAATTCTGAACCTATTTTCACCTCCATAGTGAAAACTTTTAACTGTCAAACGTTGCAGTTCACAGGCTACTGAATGAAAACAGTTATAACGTAGTAACTTAATGCATGAAGCACTTGACAACATATCTCTAATAACAGATGTAATAACAGACCTCAGACGAAACTCATAGACGTATTTCAGAATTAGTTGTTTAAAGACTTTTGGGTCCCACCTTTTGTATTTCAGAGAAATGCACACTGTATACATTCTAAAGAAATATCTCTCTCCCTCGGCCAAGAAAATAATTTCTCCGCTCATAAATACGCATTATGCAGCGGTAATACGCACGGATTTCCATAAATCCCCGTGTAACGTCCTCCAACTCGGAAGGAATTTATGGGAAGAAGGTACGGGGTGTCGCGGACGCTCCGACTGACACGGCAGCGCACCGGGAATCGATATCGGCAGGATGTTTTATTTATCTGGAGGTGCGACGGTCGCGCCGCGCCCCCCTCCCGTCTCCTACCCTTTCCCTCCCCTCCCTCCCAAACCGCCTCCCACTCTTCCACACCCCTGTACCACCCGTGCTTCATTCCTATTTCGGCCCCTTGGAGCGCTTCGGCCCGCGCACACTGTCCCGGAGTGGACCAAACGATGGGTAGACTCATTGATTGTTTCTGGGCACATCAACGCCATTTATCCCGTTTGTTCAGTGAATGTTTTATTCCGGCAGGTCGCGCTGTTCCACCTCCACTAGATGGTAAGATCCAAGGCCGATCTAGAAAGAGGAAGGAAAGATGCCGCACTGTTCGTTTGTTAGGGAACTGCTCTGGCATTCGCCCGGTGTTCATTGGAGAAACCACTGAAAACTACAAATCATAGTAGCCGACCGCTAGAATTTTCCTCCAGATAGCGGCTGAATTCGACGTAGCTATGTAGATAGTGTTAAAAATTTTCCTCCATCGAGTTTCAGATCCCAGATTTTCCCGGTGAAAGTCGCTGAAGAGTCAGCAGCAATGTTGGCTCTGAACTTAACTCAGTGCGAAAGATGGGCCAAGCAAGCAAGAAAGCAAGCAATCAAACAAACAAAATAGATTCTTCACTTGAGCAATTATTTGGAAGCAGTGGAGTAACCACGAGAGCGGAAGGTTGGAGCTTCAGTTCTCACCCGAAGACTATGACACAGATGTGCAAACATACTTTTCGCTAATTAAAAAGAAAATGAACATATTTTTACTATTTACATTTGCATGTAAACGGCCATTGCGACAAGAAACACAGTTTTATGTTGGGAAAAGAACATAAGGTGGTTCGCGATTGACAATTTTACATCCAATTTGTTTTGTTAAAATATTTTGTTTGATGCAACCCGCATTGGACTTTAATATTTAGGGATTGCGAAGTGTGAGCAGGGGAGACGCAGCCAGACTAGGCAGCGGTGCGGCTAGTGCTGGGTGGTGCAAAGGAGTACAGCGGATTGGGTGGAGCGAGGTGGGGCAAAGCGGAACAATGCTGTGCCGGACGAGTAGGTACGGGGCAGAACCGGATGAACGTCTGGCCGAGATGTAAATCCGATTACTTCCATTTTACTCTGTAGATATAATTAATTCATTTTCCAATTTAATATATGATTGTGATAGATCATATCTCAATCATCACTCAGCAAACGCCTTATTTTTTCAGCACACTATATATACTACTGAAGGAAATCTCAGATGCTGAGAGTCGTATGCCACTTGAATTATATGGCAGCATGTGTCACTTTGGACGGCTATTGCTATAAGGATTCTGTAACAATATTCCAGGTATAACTCTCCCATTTAGTGGCAAAATTAAATACTATTCACATAGACGGAAACTAAAAGGCTGAAGTGCCCTATAAATGCCAGTTTCTCAATTTTTACTAAAATGTAATGTTTTATAATGATTTCAAGGCTTTCAATTAAAATATACCTAATTAGGCAGATATGGTTGTGTGGGCATGTGAGTGCCTGAGTGTGTGTGTGCGTGTGTGTCTCTGTGTGTATGTGAGGAGTTGGGAATCTCGAAATTTGAGAATCTCGTGCCATTTTTAGAGAATTGAACGAAGAGTTTGTTTAATTAAAAAAAATAACCGTCTTGAGAATTCTTTAGAACATCCGTCATTTGAATGACCACAATCTCCTGCCCAAAGAACCTATCAGAAAAGCGCTTTATTCAGATATGGCATTGTTTGACTTCATTTAGCCTTGAAGTTTGGACCGGGAAAGGTGGCTCAGGGCATCAACTGATGTCATTGCAGTGCCTCTGACCGGAAAGTCCTAGGTTCGAGTCCCGACGGCGGCAGGATTTTCGACACTAGATTGTCAGCTACGTCGAATTCAGTCGCTGTCCAGGCGAATGCCGGAGCAGTACTCTACCAAATGGGACAGGCCACGGACCGCGCGCAATCTTTCCTTCCTCTTCCTTGTCCTATCCACACAACTTACATACACACACACACACTAACATGCACTACACTACCACACATGCCGGGAGACCGGTCGGTGGCTTAGAGCTTGTCCCGGCTTGTGCTATGCCCCGTTGGTGGGATGTGCCTGGTTGGGGAAAACCCCGCTAGTCGACGGTCTGTCGGCGCCAGATCTCACCATCCAGCGGGGGAAGATGTCCGCCACCTCCCGATGACCTCCGTAGTTGACGCGCCCGGAATCTCTAACAATCAATCAATCAATCTCATGTGGGAAGTTGTTAAAATCTTTCGTTGTTCGTGAGAGTCAATTAATTCAAAATATTCTTAACTAACATAACACAAAACAAAACACAAAATACAGCTTTTAAAAGTGTGTAATGAATGGTTATTATCCCAATTCGTCATGAACGTCTTTGCAGAAAGCATTACGGTATCCTCAGTGGTTTAGAAATGGTTCCGCCGTTTATAAGGGTGGTCGTTATTTTCGTAAAATTTGGCTATTGAAAACACGAAAATAAAAATAAGAAGCACATGTATTTAGAGCGGGTGCGAAACAGGAACAAGTGTCTCCTAGCTCTGAGTATTACCTTTATGTTTGGGTAACGATTTTCAATATAAAACAAATGAATGTTGTAGATTTGTAAGAACTACAATTGTGTGAATAAAAAATGTTCAGATGTTAATATTGGGTCCTCACGTTTTAATATGTTAAGGAATAGAAATACATCTATGAATTACCTCCATAGTACGTGTATTGAACGAGCTCACTTTGGACTGCAGTTAGCTGGCCTAGAGCTAATGTCGTCTAAATTACAAAGAAGTGAAGCAATGTTTCGATCACAAACGAATATTCCATTATGAAAATAATACGTATTAGCTTATATTTTGAGATTCAAAGAACTGACAGAAATTGCATATAAACCACTTTAGTTTGTATTTGGGTTAGAAATTAATTAGCTTGTTCAAAAGAATTTAGTTACCTTGAATTGAGTGTTTTCTGCTCCTGATATTTCGGCTATCGAGGTGATTCCTCGTCCTAAACATGGCTGCCGTGTCAGTTTCTCTCTCTCTCTCTCTCTCTGACTCACTACTATTTATCAATATATATTTCTTTTTTTATTTGAGTGACCCTTCAACAATTAAGGTCGTTGAGACCCATGAGTGATACTCTAATGAGTCAATGATGAGATGTGTGATACTGGAGAAATAATGGAATGTGAGCCAGGGGACTCGGGAGAACATCGAAAAACCCTCCAGAGAGCTCACATTGTTCATCACATTCCACAAGGATTAGCCGAGGACCAAACCCACAGTTTCGGCCATCACACTGCGCCCTTCTTCAAGGCTAAATATTTTTTGATCTACCTTCGAGCGATTTTGACCAGTGTGCGGCGTTCGTCTCTTGTTCGCGTGGCTTTTTTGTGCGTCTCTCTCTCTCTCTCTCTCTCCTTTCTCTCTCTGTCTCTCTCGCTCCCGCGGCGGTAGCCGCGAGCCGCCGGGCGAGGAGGGCGAGGGAGGCGGCGACGCCGCCCTCGTATACCTCGGCACCTTGTCACTTTTTTTACGCTTTCGCCGCACGTAGCGAGCGCAAAGGATGCCCACACGCGCGTGCTGCTCGCACGTGCTGGCACAATGGAATCGGAACGGTGGTGCTGTGGCGGCGGTGCGGCGCGGATGTGCGTAACGTTGGCCGCTTAATGCGACGTTTAAAGATTCTACATGTTTCGTTAAAGGCAGTGCGTGCGACTTGCAGGCGCGGCCGTTGCGCCATCTGAGCGGCTACGTGTAACGCGTCCCGCCGAACGATGCATTTGATGTTTGTGCGTGTTGCATTTGAAGGTGTTGTACACTTCACGTACGCGAAAATCGTTATTTTCACTCCCTCTTCTCTTCGTACGGTTTCGTAATATCATGAACCCCCTCTTGACAAGTGGCAGTATTATACAAATGTATTTGCAAAAGTACATTGTAAGGTTAGGAGTATAAAAGGAGCAAAGAAATTACACTACGATATGTATTGTCTCTAGGAGAAAATGTATCAATACGCATCATGTCTATGTATTCTACTAAAATGCCTTCAAATGAGACTGCTATTTGTAGCGTGCGTACACATATTCCAATGACTCTCCATCCCATTGCACACTTTCGTTACAAAGTGGCTAAACTACTCTATCACCTGTAGTATGTATACATTTCTTGAATGATTCCTGAAGTAATTACGTGAGATTTTCACAAGAAGGGAGAGAGACAGAAAGATGTGTGTGTGTGTGTGAGAGAGAGAGAGAGAGAGAGAGAGAGAGAGACAGACAAAGAGAGAGCAGTTTTGTCATAAAGTGGTTAACCTCCTCCATTCCCTGTAGCCTGTACATTTTTCTTGAATAATCCCGAAGGTAATTGCGTGAGATTTTCAAAAAAAAGGGAGAGAGGTAGAAAGGTGAGAGACCGAAAGGGCGGGAGAAGAGGTAGAAAGGTGATAGAGGGAGGAAGAAAGATGGAGAGAGAAGAATGCATTTAGTTTCTGCGCTCATCTGCATTTATTTTCAACACGTCAGTTTTGTTAATGAGCATAGTTTCGTTTTATTGGAAGAACTGGTCAGGTAGTTGGGAATATATCGGTATAAATTTTAGTGTACAAGTAGTAACAAGAATTATTTAAAATACGTTTTTATCTTTTTTACAAGTTAAATATAGATTTTTTTCTTCTCGCACAGTTTTTATTACTTTCATGTATCTGTTCGTATATACGGAGTAATATACATAGTATAAAGTTAAGCAACGCACCGGAAAATCGATTTCGAGATTTCAACGGAAACACATGTTTTAGGGGTCCCCTGATACCGAAAAACTGCTGTTGTTGTTGTTGTTGTTGTTGTTTTCAGAACGTCCGTCCATCGGTCTATCTGTCCGTCCGCTGTCCGACTGTGAACTCCACTAGCAGCTAAAACATACGTAGGATTTTTAAAAATGAAAATTCACTTGTTATGTGCGTTACTTCATACTGTTGCGTCTCGTACATGAATATACATAGAAATATAAAGTTAAATAAATTCCGGTGTTTATTCGCAGATACAGCAGCGCTTGAAACTCAATGAAAAATACAGTTGTTAAAAAAGAAACAATGCTTTGGCCATTATTTATTTGTTTTTAGCAAAATAGACATAGATAAATAAAACTTCATCAAACATTGTTGATAATTATGATATAGGAGGTTTTACACTTGCACTGCAACAAATAATAAAGAAATAGAAATTCATAAGCGAGATATTCTGTTACAAATTACAGCAATATGTCTTTATTCAAGATATAGTTTGATATTGGATTTTAGTAAAATGTTGCATGCGGCTCCCCCAAACATTTTGCCAGCGCGGAACTCCCCTCAGAGAAACGATGCCACTTGTGTGCATCAACACCTCTTCCTTTGCATTTCATGCGCGCCCACTTCAGCCAGGCAGCTTTGTGCCGAAGTCGATAAGAACGTGCACGACTCTATTCGTAAATCGAAGAGCCCAGAGATACAATACCCCGAGCCAACTTTCCAGAGTGGCTTCGACCTGTGTATGCCGCGTGATGTGGTGCCCATGCTGTTCAATGCTATTACAGTGAATTGGCAAATCAATAAGGTTGAGTGGGCTTCTCATTACCTTCCACCGCGTACGAGAGAGCATAGGAAACGAGCGCTAATGTTTTGATATCATTGAGGGGTTTTGTTGCGCTTTGTGTATTTACAAACACCCGAATGTTTTATTTACTTTGCATGAACATCCATAATGAAGAGTAATCAAATAAATTTTCCTAATTCCATTACGCAACTTGCAAAAATTTGATGATGATGATAATGATAATAATAATAATATAATAATAATAATAGTAATTTTAAAGAAATCATGGACTTGCAAGCCATTCCATGAGCAATATCTACAAACAATGGACAAGATTTAAACCAACAAAGGACCATTTATCTGGCTTAAAGTGCACTGAACGAAGCAAAGAATGAAAAGCAGAGGTAATTACTACCCAAGATATGGCATTGCGAACACATTCTGGTAACGCGGTTTTCATGTTTCATTATTTCCGTATCTGCTTCTTAGGAAACTCGTTGCAACCTAGAGTAGATTTTATAACAGACACCTAATATCTTTAGTTGTGAATTTCGAGGATAATTTTATAAAAAACAACTATAATATTAATATTCATTTTTTCGCCAATAAACTATTATTGGGACACAAATGCTTATTACTCTGGTATTATATACATCTCTTTTACTAGTTACGCCATTACATCATTATTTTCAAGAAGTCAGCTATTTCCTTTGGAAACATAGTTTAGAACTGATATGAAAGTAAACTCAAAGCAGAAAGATTGATTTTATACCCTAACTTCTTTGTTTTATTGATTTTGGTATATGCTTACACAGCCATGGCTTGTTTACACGATTTACCCAGAATGCCCATAAAATGGTGGTTTTCAGAAACGATGTGCGAAGACAGTGCAGCGGCGATTCAGTTCACGCTTCCTGATTTCAATCCTTTTTTTAGTTGGAGTTGTAATTCAGCTGATGTCCAATCTCGAATAACTATAGCAATCAGCTAATCCATGACAACCTTTGACGGTCAGGTAACACATACGAGGAAACATCGAGCTTCTTTTGGAGACAAATTGAAGAAAATGTAGATGTTACTGTAGAGAGATTATTAACTTCTGAAATCATTGTGTGTTAACGGAGATGCATTGAGTTCACACGCAGGCTAGCGACAGGAGCGTAGCGCGGAAGAGACGCATACAGGCCATGGCACAATAGCGCACTGCAGTGACGTCCGTCACCAACATCAACCGCATGCGTCGCGTAACTCAACGGACGTTGGCCTCTAGAATGCGTACGTTGTTCCTAGCGGACGTTGTTGCTTCTTAGGCATCCATAACGTGCAGAATACGTGGATTATTAGCGACGTACGTTATACATATATTCAACCGCGTTAAACGATCGAGATTAATTAATTTAGTGTACATACAATTATTTCTTCTGGTGTTATAACACACCTCATATCGGTATCGTACCGTTTAATATGATCATGTAATTTCTTTAGCAATTTTCTAAAGGACGGGTCTGATATTTGGAAGTAATTAAAAAATGACTCACCGTCTTTACATAAAATCTGAAAGAGGTGTAAAATATTCCCTTCAAAAGCGCTATTAATGCTATGAACTCACCATCTCTTCCTCTCCTCTTTTATAAGTTTCATTCCAATGGAACACGCATTCTGAGTCCGCGACATCCGTGATTTCTAGCAGAAGAGCGCAGGACAAATGACGTCCGTTGAGCGGTTGTGATCGTCCCCGTGTGGCCTGTCAACCAACGGATGTCAAATTGACAGACGTCAACGACGTACGTTTTGATACGCTCGTGTGTCGCTAATTTAAGTATGGCGAATTTTTCCTTTGTTGTTTCCAAAACACTATATACACAAAATACGAGATGAAACGGAACAAAAGACAGCCTAATTACTAGGAGCATGAAGAATGCGTTCACAGTACTAATGGAATCTGTTGAGAATTAGGGACATACTTAAGTCAAAACGTCTTCTTGTTAGTTCCGTACAGATACACACTTGCAACTAACTTCTTTGTTTTCTAAACAAGCGATTGCTTTATGCCATATGTGAAATGTCGGTACTTAGTGAGAATATTTTCAATAGTAGTGAGAGGTTGAATTAGTATTACTACGAAATCTCAGAATCAAAATCACAGTAGAATTGCTGAATCTCGTTAGAAAACCCTGGACACATGAACCCAGTGAAATATTCGTGAAACGCTATTGGTGTTGTAAGAAATAACTTACCAAAAGAAAACGGTGCAATAAGGTGCTCTAAGTTTATTAATTCTTTTAAGTACCTTTAAATTATAGATCAAAAAGTAGATCTTTGTTAACCTTTCGTTAATCTACACTCTGCTCTCATCCGTATATTTCAAGTTTTCCTTATATCTCTATTTTCATTAAATGCCGTAAGATAAATAAAACACAAGAATACATAATAAAATACAATATTCAAGATTTAAGAATTGACAATAACTATTTTTGTAATGACCATTTGTCTCCTAAAAGAAGCTATCGTTGTGCAATAGACATTTAAGATTCGACAATATTTTTTGTGCAATGACCAATTGTCTTCTAATTGAAACTATCATTACGCATAGTAATGCTGTTGTGCCACGGCCTGTATGCGTCCCTTCTGCGCTACGCTCGTGTGTTGCTAGTGTTAGTGTGAACTCAATGCATCTCCGTTAACCAACAGAAATGCCTCTTGGGAATTAACGCTGTAGAAAATATTCTTCCTTCCCCCAATATTTCAACGTATTAGTCAGTATGTTAGTTATTTTATTTTATTTTCCCCAAATATCCAAAACTAGAATTTTTCTTTCGGAGAATTTACCCCTCGATTTCGTTTCGTTTTATTAATTTTGAACGCGATACAAACATTCGCAAATTCGCCTGGTACAGAGACCGAGAATACAGAGTGTCTAATCAAAGAACTTCGAGGAGGAGGTGAAGGAGTTTTTATACTTCATTGAAAAACTTCTTTGGTCCATCAGAAATATGGTCGATTTCATATTGTTGTCTTTAGAGACGGTTTAGTTAACGGATCACTTAATGTTTCTTGTAACAATGTATACTTTAAAACTCCGAATTACTCTGATAAAGAACGACAACCCGCCGTAAATCTTTCAAAACATTTAAACTCAAATAAATAAATATTCCATTTTTTACTACTATTACGTATTTCCTTTTCAACAATTTAATTCAGTATAATTATTATGAAAATATGTTGAGAAATTTTGCCTAAGGATGGTCCAATGCGATCCTGTTTTGTAATCATTTAAATGCTTTGTGATCATATTTTTTCAATAGTTAAATGCTTTGTGATCATGTTTTATAAACAGTGAAATGCCACAAGGAAATGCGGCGAACAGGAGAAAATGATTTTTTTTAAAATATCAGTCTATTTTCTTTACATATTGCACCGATAGAGCATGGCCTATTATATTATTGATTTCCCGAAGAAGACATAATGCGAGTTCCGTCGCCTCAGGGTTTATAGGCAACGCAGTTGTGAGCGGACTACCGTCTGTACGGGGAGCCATAAAACGCCTTCGTCATTACGTTCTGTCTGCGTCGAGAACCGCTTGTTTAGTCTCTAGCCCGAAGGTCGCGACGAGGGCAGAACTTGCTCATCGGAGATGCTGTTACAACGGGACTCTTGAATTCTCCCTGACTCAAAGAACATGATTGAATTGGTACATAGCTTGGAACTGTGATTAAAATCCTTTCTGAATTACGAACCTAGGACCTTAACAATTAATTTTGATTTTAATGCACCTTCCAATACAATATCTTCTGAGGGACTTTCCAAACCAACAAATAAAACATTGCCCACTTTAAATAATATGTATATCTTAACTATCTATCTGTTAATTTACTATTCTTTATTTACAAACATTACAATAGTTCTCAATACGTGAAAATTCTTACTGTTACATGATGTCAGCTGTATAGTAATCAGTGACGCTCTGGGTGTGAGAATGTAGTCGGAACGCGCAGTATGAGAATGGGCAGAATAACACAATCATATACTTGTATTTTTCAGTCAGAATCGAAAATCTTTGTATTTGAACTTTTTCGGAGTTCCTGGTATCTAACAAAATCGTAGGCACCTCTCAGAGTTGGAGACTGCACACTTTTCTTTCAATTTCTGCGCGTTTTGGAAATTAGTAACATAGTAATACAGTAACATATACAGTGTGTCCCAGTTGCGTTAGGACTGCTTCTGTGAAATTCCGCACAACAATGGTATTTTTTGTCGAATAATGGTGTTACGATAATTAATGTTCCAACAACAGCTGTTACGAATTTCAAACCGCTAGCATCGCTTCAGCAGGCGTCCTGGACGCGAATGTAACTGTACGCGTCTGATACTCGTCGGAAAATGGTGTTGGGCAGTGATGCAACATTAAGTTTTGTGTAAAGTTAGGAAAATCAGCCAGTGAAACGTTTGAAATGATGAAAATTGTTCAAGGTAATGACTCTTTAAGCCGTTCAAAAATGCTCGTGTTATCTCGACGTTCTCCATCATTTGTGGGCGAGAATTCGTCGCGTTTGACCCGAAAACCGGGAGGCAGTTTTTTCGTCATGGTCGCTCCTCCACGACAAAGTCCCAACCACAAAGAGAAGATCATGCACAATTTTTTGGCCCGCTAACTGGTCAAAGTCCTTGATCACCCGTCGTATTCGCCGGATTTGGCCCCAACCGACATCTGGGTGTTCCGAAAAATGAAGTTGGCCATGAAAGGACACCGTTACGACGTCGTGAAGGGCATCCAAGAAAATTGTACATCAGTATTTAATGCATTTCCAAAACAGGACTACTGTGGCTTTTAAAAAACATTCAAACGATTTCAACTGTGCATTGATTCAGGGAGGGACTATTTTGAATAATTAGAATGATTTTGTGAACATAATACATGCTTTTTATTTTTATAGCCACAGTTCTAACAGAAGTGGGACCCACTGAATACAAGAATACTCCTTGCTGTACACTATGCTCCACATCGCCATTTCTTCGTTATATTCGCAAATTTCATCCGACATCGTCCTATCGGAAGGTCAAAGGGAAAGTCGGCCATCTGCCAGGGCATTTACATGTGGAACCTAAGTGCAAATTTCGCTTTCGAGCGCAAGAAAGGCCATTCATTTTTGTATCGTGGATCCTCGCACACCATTTGCAGATACTAAAAGATTTCGGTCCCCAGGATTGGATACCCAGCCTTTGCCTACATTTTCACCCCTCCCACGGCCTATGGGCTCCCTTGGCCTAACCAGCGCCTCGCCTCGTGATCGTATATTTTCTAACCGAATATGACATTAACCGTCAGCTAAGACTACCATAATATGAGGTTGATCAAGTGTCAGAAAACCTCCTCACTCCCGGGACGCGACCAAACTCTTTATTTCTCGTGTCATGGGGCATTACTATGACGAAACCGAAGAGTGTATAAGGTCAACTTTTCCTAACCGTTTACCAAAAAAAGGCCCTAAACCGCTTAAGAAAATATCCCAAAAAGGCATAGCCCTACTCCATCTCGTCCTGTTTTCCTCCTTATGGTGATTGATTTCTACGTTTCCCGTTGTCTGCTGAGAATCACATTCATCGGTTATAATTCATCAATTTCCGTGTTTTTTCAAGAAACATTTGCATGTTCTTTTAGAGCACTGCAAACGTTGAAAATCACCGCTTAAAAGTTTATGGAAACAAAACATTAAATCACCTAGCAGGAGCATCTTCTTACCTCGCTGACATACACAGAATTTCAAAGATTCTTCCATGTTCGAGTATTTTTTCTAGACTGGTGCTAGAAGATCTGTTTGCACTACTTATGATCCAAATTTTACTTCTTCTGAAACAGCGGATGACCGAAACGTGATGGAGTTGGGCTGTGCCTTCCCAGGTAACGAAAAGTGAAAGGGGTATTAGATGGAAAGCAAGAGAGATGGAAAACTGACCGCGGGATACAGACGGACGATTCCCAACCGAAGGGGAGCCTGACTGGCCTAATATTGGGGCGCTTGCTGTCTCCTAACTGCGTGCTTCCATGACACTAACGACCTGGGGTGGATGAGTATCTCCAAGAAAACTCAGAGTACCGATAGGACGTTTCCAATCCCAACAGCCCTAGTTAGAGACCTTGGTTGGCTCCACTCAATATCTGGAGAAGAATTCAAGTGGCCAACTTTTCTTTGAGGTCGTCCATAAATTACGTAACGCTAAAGGGGGAGGGAGGAAGTCTGAGGCAGCGGTACGCTGCGTTACGTAGGGGTTTAAGGATGCGTTACAAGAGGGAGAGGGATTATTGAAAATACTCTAAATTTGCGTTAAGTAATTTATGAACGGCCCCTTATTGGTGGTTTTCCGTGTTTTCCTCCGGACAACACTGGCGAATGTCAGAGCAGCACTATAACAATTGGACCACGGATCTCTTGCAACTTTTCTTTCTTTTTTTTTACGTTTGTTGCGTCAACATTTGACGCAACGCGTCCCTAAGCTCCTTCGGGGCGTTGAGCGCTTTTTTCGGAGTAATTCTCTATTAATTACTGCGCACTACTGGGAGTAATCCTCCATTATTATGTATGTCAGTGTCTCGTTAGTTGTCTAGAGGACCGCCAGGTAGCATCTCCGCGTACGCGCCTCACACCGCGCGCCCCTGCGTCACTACCCAGCGTCCAGAATTGGGAAGGAATGAGGATGTGGATAGGTTTTAGGGCACTTCACAGGGGTTGGACTAGCCCTTGCGAGCAGGTAGACTCGTTTTGTTAAAACAAACTTCACATGAGATCGACGGGAATCGAACCCGGATCTCCTTGGTGAACGGCGAGCGACTTCGCTCTTGAGCCATGAGACACCAATAGGTCAGCAGTTAGGAGACACCACCACCACCTTTCTCATATTTACCTCATTTCTCCTTACGCACACATAGCTTTACACCTACACTACACTACTACAAACATCACGACACAGTCGGCGCTTAGAATTTGTCCCGGCTGGGTCGATGCCCCCCCCTAAGGAAATAGCAGGAGGGGTAAAACCCCGCCCGCCGACGCAAACCTCGCCACTTATTACGCGAGCTATAACCCACGGAGACGTGCCCAGAAGCGCCGCAGCCTCGCCGCGGTGGGCGTCAGGTGTGGGTGGACTCGTCGCTTGCGCAATCGCGTGCGGGCTAGACGAACCATGCCGTGCCGTTCCGACGCTCACGGGTTGCTGGCGGACGGCACGTCGCTGCGACACGCGTTACGACCGCAGCTCGCACGCGCGCACGCACGCGGCACGGCGACTGAAAACACCGCACGTGCAACGATGACGCACGGCGTTCCAGTGTGGTCGTTCGCCAAGCTAACGGGACTAGCGCCAGTGCTCTGGGCGGGAGAGCGAAAGGAGGGGGGTGATCTGGGCAGCGGAATTCGAGAATGGGAGTCCGTTCATTATAAACGTATGGGGTGTAGGTATGTTTTTATGTATGTATTTTCGGGCTGCTCTTATGCGTCATTTCCATGATTTGTTCTAACAGATGTCAAGTGGTTGTAGGAGCAGTAATTTAATCAAAAGAACAAGCACCATGCCCTCAAAGCGTTTTTAAAATAAATAAAATATATTAATTCAATCCACTTTAATTGTATTTTAAAACTCCGGGTCGTAAAAGTTACGACCTCGTGACCCGGGCTTAGTGAGCCTAATGGTCAACTCGCCTGTGGCGCAGGAATGAATCTAGCTAAGCAGTTCACGAGTGTTGTTTTATATATGTAATAAACGGGATGTAAATTAACACGGAGTTTTATATGTGTTTTACTTTCCTGCTTACTACGTACTCACATGGTAAAAAGAAAGTATTGTAATCCTACTGCGAAAAGTGATGTTTTTCTTTTGTCAGAAAAAACTTGTATTGTGGGGCCCTGATATAGAAAATGTTGATGGATCTTTTCTACGTACGTCGGTACGTGTATAATTTTTCGTTTTATAGTCCCTTTCTTGATACATTTAGTAGCCTTTATTTTAATTTGTGTTATGTACCTAAAGCATTATTTTGCAAAGTTTTAAGATGTCTAGTTGTATTATGTTCATATGTGTTTTGTGCACTTTCTTAACAAAGAATGTCTCGTCCTCATAATAAGTGCAAGAGTTCTATGCTCAAAAGCAGCATAGGATTCCTTGTTAGCGAACATGGTCTGACGACATCAATGTAAAAAATCCTACGTCTTAACGTCCTACGTCATAACAGTATGATCTTCCTTTTTATCTACATTTTTAACACAACCTGGCCCTGGAGCCTCTGCCTCCACAGAAAGACAAAATTCAATCGCCCATTCGTATTGTCCAAACTTGCAAGTATGTTTCTAGCTTGATCGAGATTGGCGAGGAGACAAAACCAAAATAATGACGCAAAAGGTAGAAAAATGCAAAATACAAAAAATACGCTAAAATAGGCAAAAATGAAAATCTGATAAACACCAGAAGTATATTGAAGTTAATCCTATTGTTAAATGTCACAAAATCATAGCAATAATAAAAAGGCATCTTGCTATACTTCCAGGCTCTTGTAATGAGTCTGCATGATGTTTTTTGGCGAAATCTGTATAAGCCGTCACATTCGATATAAGATTGTTATCTACATAAAGTTGCCATGGTAAAAAGTTATATCCTGAATAATGTTGTGTACTGTATGAAATTGAATTCTGTATGAAAATTGTATTCTGTATAAAGTTGTGTTCTGAATATAGTTGTGTTGTGTTCTGTACATAGTTGTTTTCTGTATATAGTTGTGTTTTGTATATGGTTGTGTTCTGTAAATAGTTGTGTTCTGTAACTAGTTGTGTTCTGTATAAAGTTGTGTTCTGTATAAAGTTGTGTTCTGTATAAAGTTGTGTTCTGTATAAAGTTGTGTTCTGTATAAAGTTGTGTTCTTTATAAAGTTGTGTTCTTTATAAAGTTGTGTTCTTTATAAAGTTGTGTTCTTTATAAAGTTGTGTTCTGTATAAGTTGTGTTCTGTATAAAGTTGTGTTCTGTATAAAGTTGTGTTCTGTATAAAGTTGTGTTCTGTATAAAGTTGTGTTCTGTATAAAGTTGTGTTCTGTAACTAGTTGTGTTGTGTAAAGTTGTGTTCTGTGTAAAGTTGTGTTCTGTGTAAAGTTGTTTTGTGTTTCAATATGTGTTCCGTATAAATTTGCGTTATGCATAAAGGGTATCCCCGGATAAGATGGTAAAAAGATGAGCATGACTTATGAGTATTTACACTATAAATCTAACATAAAAATAATATTGTTGAACGGCTTTTTAGCTCCCGACCCACCAACCACACCTATGTACAGCCAATAATGTGTTTTTTTATTTTAATTTTTTTCGTCTACTTAACACTATTTTATATCATTGAAAAAAAATATGAAAAATAAGAAAATAGTTTATCATATCAGAACAATATTGTTCAATATTTTCTGAACGCCAAATTAAAGCGCAAAAAATATTTTTGAAAAAATAACAAAACATTTTTATTGTGTTTTAGAGCCCTGTAAAAGGCCTGAACAATCTCAAAAGTTCCTCTCAAAACACACGATTAAGATCAGACTTTTTCGACTGCTGGGCTGTAGTTAAAAATTGAAAACCATTTTTATCATTTTCCCGTTTTTGTTCAACCCTGACATTGAAGTTGTGTTACGCGTCAAGTTGTGTCGCGCGTGAAGTTGTGTCGCGCGTGAAGTTTGTGTCGCGCATGAAATCGTGTTGCGAGTGAAGTTGTGTGCGCGTGAAGTTGTGTTGCGCGTGAAGTTGTGTTGCGCGTGAAATTGTGTTGCGCGTGAAATTGTGTTGCGCGTGAAATTGTGTTGCGC
>JAHLJT010008446.1:253266590-253281751 GCA_031308135.1 Acheta domesticus | reverse complement strand
GCATCTGTCTTTGCCCTTCCACCGACCTCCTCCACCTCCGGACGTTTGTGACACCCTCCGATGAAGTCCTCTTAGTCTTCCAACATCCTCGTCGCACTCGGACGTTCTCGGGCATCCTCTTAGGCACTCCGACACCCTTCGATTTCCTCCGCCCTCGGACATTCTCTCACTCTCTCCAACATCCTCAAACACCTTCCAACCCCCTCCGACGCCCTTCGTCGCGCCCATACATCTCGCGCCACCCTCCACGCCATCCGATGCCGACACCGTTACTCTCCGACGCCGTACGACGCCCTCCGACGCCCTCCGACGCCCTCCGACGCCCTCCGACGTCCTCCGACGCCCTCCGACGCCCTCCGACGCCCTCCGATGCCTCCGCACGCCCTCCCGACTTAGTTTTCATCTAGCGCCCTCGGACGCCTTTGAACTATCTTGGACACTTCCCTTCGCTATCCGACACTACCCTTCGCTATCCGACCACTAACCCTTCGCTATCCGACACTACCCTTCGCTATCCGACACCAACACTAAAGCGTGGCGAGCGGCGCATGTTCAAATCATGATCCGCGACTCCGAACGTGCTTCGAGAGCTCCTCAGACGGCCGAAAACGTGCGTCATGTGCGACAAGCGATCTCCAGCGCGACGAACACGCTTTTAAATTCGAGGCTGTTGCTTAGCTCAGCGGCGCGACACACGTTTGAAACGACTTGTACGTGAAAACATTGTGAGCATGTATTTTACTTACTATGTGTAATGAGAGACTGGTTTATCAAATTTCTAGAAATGTATGAGTTTGAATAAAATGGTATTTAGAGACGTAAAAGCGAAATATTCTTAAACCGTGTACCCACATTTTTGTGATATTAGCGCATAAATACCCAAATAATACAGATAAATGATACAAGATACAAATAAAAACAGGAAGCTGGCAGAATTTTCGGAAATCTTCGTAACATAGAGTAGAATGACGCAGGTCTGCTTCTTATTTCTCTTTATTTTTGTTGTAGTGCCCTCTGTGTAGTTTTATTTATATTGCCTTCTCTCACGGGATGTTTGATAGCATTTTCTCTGCAGGAGATAAGTTCTTCCAAGGACCATCTACACATCATAAGCTAAAGATGAAAGGCCACACAACGGTGCACGGATCGTCTTTTTCTTTTCTCATGCGTTGTTATCTTCGACGCCACGAGCGAGGTTTTAGCTCCACACAAAGACGGCAATCTCTGGAGCTGATGAGACTGTTTCTGGTGTATCACAGGACGGGAGAATAGAGCACAAATCTCTCTGAAAACGGAGAAACACATCTTTGTTTTGATCATCAAAAGAATGGGATTTCGTTATAAACAGCTATTTGTATCATTGCATTGTCGCAAGGAAAAGCGCCTGAAATAGACATTATATAAAAACGTTGATTCCATGGAAGAAGTTATTTCTAAGATTATATTTCTACACTTTCAAACAAAAATTATTTCTTGTGTTTTATAATTATGAAGGCACAAACGTGGACTTGCCCAATTTCCGTCTTCTTGTAGCATTTTATACTACTTAAAGGAAAGAAATTAGTCACAGTTTTCGCATTTGCTTTGCATAATATTCTACGTTCACGTATTTCTTCTCCACATTTATGAATACTCTCTAGTGGTATCAGTATTTAGCCGTGAAAAGAGGTCAGAAAAATAACATTTTATTGTAAATATTTTTCAAATATTTAATTTTAGTACAGCAATGTCCCATTTGTTGCAATTATAATAGCGGGAAAACATGTTTAACCGACAATATTTCAAGGGAAGAAAAAATATTTAACCTTAGCATTACCAATGGGAGCGCCTCAGAGGCCCATCGATGTTTGTTTGTTTTCTAGAGGTTTCAATATATTTTGCTGAAAAGCTGAAAGCTGAAAATCATTATGATGTGCTTTTTGATCAAAATATGATGAAATTTATCACAGGTTTTATAACTGATTTATTTCAGCGTCTTTTGTTGTGAAAAAATGGGCACTATTCATTCGAAAACTGAATATTCATAATGCATTTTGGAAATATTTGTTGTATCTGATTCGTAGGCTAAGATAGCGCGCCAGGAAAGTCTCTCCGCAGTGGCACCTCACAGTGGCGCCTTCGCTTGCAAGAGAAATTATGTTGAGAGTATGTGCTACCGCTTGAAAACGTAAATTGCGTTTCTCACCACAATTAAAATAGGTGTTGGAAGTGTTGTCCCCTTCACTGTTTCCCAGTGATCTGGTTGTTATCAGCATAAATGCAGTTGTGAATAGGAGGCCCTGACTCAGCTCAGTGCAGAGAGACTTTGCTGGCGCACTGTATATTATATAAAATTAATATGTAATGAAAACAGAAGTTTTTTGACATAAAAATGTAAAGGTTTTGCCATTAAATATAAATATTGATTCGAGAAGGTCCATTATTTTTTTCATATGCAAAGCCAGATATTGAATAATGATTTTGTTTTAATGATTTCACTTGTATAATATTTGTGATATAAATTAATTAATTTATGGAAATCGTCAACGAACATCAATAAATTCAAAATTTATGAGGCGAGGGGCGAAACCCCCGCCGTCTTTAGTAATTGTCAAAGAATACAAAAAACTTTAACAATTTCACAAAACTCTTGCATTGCTATGAAAACACAAAATGAAAGGTACACTGACTAGGCGAGGCTACCTGACTGATACAGTAAGAAAAATTAAATTAGTGTAAACATTGCGGACTGTATTGAAGGCTACGAGGCACACATGCCTAGATTTTTCAAACCAGACTACTCTCATAGTACCACAGCTCCTCCTTTTTACACAGCTGTCTAGTAGAGGGTCTCAATACACATAGAAAAAATGCCCTTCGCTGACGGGAATGCTTCACGCCAAAGTTTTTGAGCATTCCCGTGTGGAGCGATAAAGCTGCCCACCGCACTCCCCGTTCCGTCGTAGCCCAGCAGCACCACCCAGCACTCTCCCCGCTAGCCACGCCAGCTCTGACCACCGCCCCGAGAATGACACCGGGCGCATGGCAGGGGGTGGCTAGCCGGCCGGCCGGGGGAGGGGCGGACGGACGGAGGCGGGGGGAGATAAGGACGGCGACGGTGGTGGTGGTGGCAGCGGCGCCGGCCCCGGCGGCAACGTCGGCGGCGGTGACGGTGATGATGTCGACGTGACGTCATCGGTGTCGGCGGCGTGGGTGAAGCCGCGCGGCGGAAGAAGACGCCCCATGCGTAGAGGCGCGGGGGAACAATGATTAATTGATTTCTTAATTAATTAATTAATTATTTTAAAGTGGGACGCGCGAATTTTTGAGTTGGCGCCCCCATAACAAACTGGTGCAGCATGGAACTCCCATAACTTGGTGGGAGTACCACAAAGAGTGCCCAGGTGGGCGGAAGTCACAGGAACTTCGTCCGCGCCGAGAAAAATGCGCTAACAGTAATGCATGGGACGTTACACCTTGGTATGCTATGGTTAATAAAATTGCCTTCTGAAGTCTGAAGGTGCAGTTGCGTGGAATATCAAAATCCTTACAAAAATTGCGGATTTAAAATCAACAGTTTCTAAATCTCTTCTGTCCACTGCAGTGACATCAGATATTGCACTGAGTCACAGCTCCCGGTGTGTCTGTTTATCTTCCTATCACTGATCTTAATGTTTAGACCATGTACCCACAACAGTTCAGAACTGTATTCCACATGAGATGTCAATTCGTTCAACCTAATCCTATTCATTTCGTAATGTGACTAAATTGATGAAAGAAGGTAAAACTACATTCTTATCGTCAATATTGAACTTTATATAACTCTAATTAATCCGAATCCAGTTTATTCAACTGCGGCACGCATGTCTCCAAATACTGCGAATAATTATTACTCATCGTGTCGGTTTATTGATTGATTGATAGTGATTCTAGCAAGCTGACGTGTAGGTCGTATCGAATGACGTGTAGAATTTCAGAATCTATCGGCGGATGAACACCGCCACCTCCAGGCATAAAAAAGTTCACTACACTAACGGAAGTAATGAAATTCGCAACTGTCGTGTCTGGAAACATATCAATCATTCAGTCAACAATTTTGCCCGTGACTAGAAGTTTAGTCTAAGTTAAGATAGAGAATTATGGCCTCAGCTAGATGGCGCCAGTTGTGACCCTTATAGGCTGGTAATGTGGGCAACCTGGCACCACTTATGCCATTCATGTATTACGCTAGTATAGGCTGTAAGAATGCAAAATGCCGCCTCCACTTTTCTCCATGTACCACTCCTTGTTATACATGTTACAGGAAAATTCATTAAATTAATATTCCTTGTTGTTGGGCGCATTCATACTTTCTTTACGGTTTAGGGGGTGATTCACAAATTAAATTTATGAAATAAAAGTTTGCAGTAATTTGAATGCATTAAATTGTAGAAAAGGGTAGAGAGTAAAAAAAACTGCATTAAAATCACAATTTGTCACTATTTTTGAGGTTTGTGGTATTGGACAATTTTTTTTTTTCTCTCAGATATCACACAAAGTCTACAGGCTTTCTTCAGTCTAAAAATGTATGATGTACTTGTTATATTATAAATACATACAATCAACAAATGGTTTCCATTGTTTACTCCTCTCATTACGAACATTTTGTAAGCTCCGCTTCATCTGATCTCGCCGAGTCTATTGAGACCAGACCACAATATTGCACAAATGAACGTTGCACATTTTGTTATTACGTTTTCACAAAACAGTGGAAATTATAGAACATTTTCGTTGTAATAACTCAGAACTCTGAATTTAAAGCTAGTAACATTCTATTAAGTTAATATTTTGGTATTTCTGTTGGCTTTTGAACAACCTCTCTTTTCTGGGAAATGATAAAAATCACGAAATTCGATTTACTTGAGGGTAGAATATTGATGACCAAATTATTTTCATGTAAAGTTTATATTTAATGATTTGTTAGAACCAGACTAATTTGGGTACCTGGAATTGTGAAATGACTCTAGTTTTATAAGCAATACAAATTATCTTCAAAATATTATAACTAAGCCTCCAAATTGAATTCCAAATGAATATTTATCTTTAGTTCCGTTTTTAGCTTTGCAATCCTCCGAATATTAAATCTAAACAACACATTGATATAATCATAAATGTAATATAATAATAATAATAATATATAATTATAACTATTATTAAATTGTACGTTTAAGTTATGATTATAATTTAAAAATTGTAATTGTAGTATTACTCATTTCTGGTCACAAGATAATCGTCGATACTACTATAGTAATATTGGTACTCCAGTATATAATTTTTAGGAACAGTATTTTTTTTAATCAGTAAATAAAATTGTTGCAATTGATATTGCTACATGAATTCTGAATATTCGAAAATTGCAAAAGTTAAAATTTTTTCGGTCTTCCTACAATTGCAATAGTAAAATAGAGTTTTTTCTTAGTAAAATCTGTTCTCCAAAACTAGTTCTTTAAATAACATCGTGTATATTTCTATGTGTATCCATGTATACAAAATAAACGTTGCACCTGCTGCTGCATGAGCAATTTTGTACTGTGGGTATCCTCACATCTTATTAAAGCAGAGTACGTGTATTCGAATCCCAGCGTGGGAAACCATTTTGCAAGTTGCAACCACTTTTGCGAGTTCAAGTAGTATTAGGATATTACGTAAATAAGTAAAAATCTTAACAACGCGAGAAAATGATTGATCTTGTAGTTCTACTAGTTCTTCATTACGAATGTACGAAGTGTAGTAGCCTTCTTTTTACTCTCATTCATATTTATTGAGTTTCTCCGTTGTCTATTGATTTATTCACTTAAGATAAAAAAAAATAGTTAAAAACGGTGACGTATGAGGGAAAAGTGTAGGTCTCGATGACAATATGGGCTTTAAGAAGCAATTTAATATGATGACTGTCGCGATTTCTTTATCAAGTACCTCCTATCGTTCAAAGAACAAGTTAATTCTAGGCATAGTTAGTACGAAGAAATGATGTCTTATTTTAGTTACAAACATTGGTGGACGAAATCAGAAATAGCTCTCACTGGTATTGGGAAAAGGAATAACAGGTAGCGACCATCCTCTTTCGGGAAACTTGTTGTTGGTTCGTGATACCTCTTAAGATATTGAGTAGATCGTTTGAAGTATCAAGAGAAACAGTTTTCAACATCGATCATTCCATCTTTAGAAATGCTGTTTCAAAGGGCAGCATTATCGTCTGAAAGAACACGCCACGACAACTTAAAAGGCCCCTCCCATTGTCACGTGCTCATTCATATAGTGCTTTTTGACGAAACATTTGATCTTATAAAGGTTTTCTGTTCTAATACATTCAACCATTACAGTTGTTTCATTTTATGATGTGTTTATGTTAGCTAGTAACATTTCAGTTGATTAATTTCTGCAGCCAAACATGTAACAAAACTCGGAATTATCTCAGACTTTCTAGCTCACCGGCAACATCGCTGCATTTGCAGATTCGTTGATCTGGAAATCATAGGGTTCGACAGATGTCGGGTGATCAGTCGATAGTTAGAACGTTTCCCGACTGGGACTATGTCCTCTGGCGGAGATACCTGGAGTGAATTTATATTTGAACCTATGAACTGCGTGACGACAAAAGAATTCACTTCAGCTAACCATCGAAATGAGGACCTCAAGAGCGTTAGGAATACACGAGTTATTTTGGCCGTGGGGTGTACTTTAAAAAGGGTAGAAATATTTTTTTTTGCTGGGAACGCCAGTTAAATGGTCAGAAAATAAATGCCACCCGGGCAGCGGTTCATATAGAGGTACAACAGCCGCAGGGATTTTTATTATATTTTTTTCGTTGCTTGAAGCAAAACATTGCTATTACCTTTTTTGTTATACGCCCTATGGCGCATGCATTTGAAACTTCGCTAGCGGTTTAGGAATGCCGGCTTCGATATCCTATGGTGGTAGGCACATACCATACTTTAAAGGTTATGCAGGTGAGAGCACCAACAAATATTTTGTCAAGTATTTGTCGGTAACTATAAATGAATAGGAAAATAATTCGTGAAATTCAAAGCGGTGAAATAGCTTATAAATGCTGGTTTACTCTAGCCATCACGTCTTTTAAATGCTTAATCATAATTTTTCTGATGCGTGATTGGCTACTTCATTGGACAGACATGTGTACTAGGATACTGTAAATTACACTGTTGAAAACCATAAAGTCAAGATTATTTTAAAAACATATGTTAAGAAATAATTTCATTGCACAATTTATTGTTACATGTATAAATTGGAAGGGTTTTTATGCCCTTCTGTCAATAGCAACGTTTTCCAAGTGCACTGGGCTTATCTTCAGGCTCTGTGTATGTATTTATTTACTTATTTGTCAAAAAACAGTAAAAACTGTATATGACGTGTGAGGAAAGAAGTTTATCTGCGTATGTATGTGTGTGTATGTATGTGTGTGTGTGTATGTATGTATGTATGTATGTATGTATGTATGTATGTATGCTCTGCTCCGTCATTCATCTGATATTGATTGGAGAAAATACAGTAAGAGTCTGATCAGAGAATACGGGTGCTAGAATTCCCTCAAGACAGTGCTTGAAGGAGCTATCTAGCTGTTGTTGAATAAAATCTTCTATAATCATCAAATATCAGGTTGCAGCGACATGCCATGAGTCCCTGACTCATTGCTCTATTTGTTTTGTGGAGAGATAACTGAAGTACTTATAAAAAAATCTTCTTTGCATCTTTTTACATGATGTGTTACCTTTTTTCTTGTTCGCAAAAGAAGACGAGGTTGGCAAGTTTTCTTCATACCTTGTATTCTCATAGATTTTCTGAAGTGATCCATATCATGTAGCTTGATTTTCTCTCGCAGTTTCGCCATGTTAAGCGCAAATATTCTTATTTCGATAGTATGTCCCATTCAGTCCAGTCATTGAAAAGTCGGTGTTTCTGGTTCCCTTTACACTGATATCTAGTCATCGGAAAAAAAATAATTCAGTTGCCTAATTTATAAAATCTGTTAATTCATTCGCAGATCATCCGTTAAAAACTTACAGACGTTTTGAGTATCATGCATTCGATTTGTTGGGCTGCAGTGTGCAAACATAAATGGGAGGAATTTTGTGTAATAATTCCGCTCGCTCTTTAATATCGATATTCTTGTTGAATGTGGAACAGCTTTCTTCTTTGTATTCTTGCCACGATGGTATGTACAAAGGAAATACCACCTCCAATAGGACGGATATCGGACGATCGAAGGGAGGTATGTACAACATTATTTTCGGCTGCCTACACGCGTCAGTGCATCAGTAGCAAGTCGCTTCTCTTTAAGTGGAATTTAACTCAAGTAGTCCTTTGGGGCGTGTGGGTAAACCCACAGCTAAAAGAGACGAAGTTATTGGTATCCTTAATTGAAGTAGTCCCAACAGAAATTTCCCAACATTGAGTGTTTGCAGGTGTTTTGAAAGCACTTTGTAAATTAGAATTGGGAAGAATATCTGTTGTATCAATCTCGCATGCTGTCAAATTATAACTTACTCCTTGTAGCTAGCTATTTTCACACTGTTAGAATCATGATTGCCATGAAAGTGATTCAGGTAATTATTTTAAATATTAAGGCTTACAAACTATTAGGAATTGGCAAGAAGTACTCATAATTCATGTGCAGAGTACCAATCAATGGTTTATCGTAATTGTCTAACACCAATCGATCGATCAGCTCTTATTTAGTCATTATACCTTCCGATTCAACCAGAAACGTCTTCACCCGAAGCTACAAGAAATTGAAATAATATCCCAAAAAATTAAGTTAGCATGAATTAAGTTAGTATGAATTGCAATGTAAAGTTTGAGAATTATTTGTTACGAGCTCAACAGAATTTAAAGAATCAGAAAAACAAGAGATAAAATCGTAGTTCATTTTTTGTAGTCAAGAGAGCCACACAGGCAGAGATAGCTCAGGCTCAATCATGTGTCGCCTGCAGCACCGTTGTTTGGAAGGTTCTAGGATTCGAGGCACGACAATGACGGATTTTCGGCACTTGCTTTATAGCTCATTCAAATTCAACCCCTGTGTGGAGAAGAATTCTATCGACCGGCTGCTCTGATCGGCAGTTTTCCGCAGTTTCTCCAATCACTACCAAGTGAATGCCGAAGTAGTACCCTAACAAATGGGCCATGGACCTCGCGCGATCTTCACTTCCTCATCCTTGTCCATTTATGTCCTCTTACACACACATACACTTACGCTTACATGCACTACACTACCGCAGATGTCGGAACATCAGTCACGAACGTTAAGCTCGTCTCGACCGCATATACGTGAACTGCATATTTTTCGACACCGGGTCAAACTGAGTGGCTAGCGGGCGGGGAACACGAAATCGCGCGAAATTTGATGTGCGTATTATCATGTAGGAAGGGATCGAAGTTATACATAGGTTTCGTTTTTAAGCGCTCTTCTATAACTGTAAACTGAAGATTTAAATTTATTCATATTTCTGAAATGAACCTCTCTTTTATCGCAAGGATTATCTAATTTAAATGCCAAATGAAATGGAACTTTCACCGCACGTTGAATCCTGATTAATGTAAATTTTGTTTTTGATGTTAGAGAATGTCTCAATGCTCATGTTTCATTTATATGGTAATATTCATTTCCTATGTGTAAATTGCACAGATTATCACCAAATCAGTTTTTCGCTCATTTCAGAGTCTTCGAATAGTTGAGAAATCCTTTATTGTGTTCTTATACCAAATATTCATTCTGCTAGCTGTATGTCAAAATAATAGCATTTACTCAAAATTATTTCCTCAGAGATATAAGTCGTGTATTGGCTACATAGTGAAAATATATACCACAAGTTCACAATAATAGTAACCCTGTTTAAGGCAATCCATTGTTAATATTTTCGCAGTCGTCAATAATAAACATTATGAAGGTGATACATCTCTTCAAACAAATGAATAATCAAATATCAAACGTGTAAGTTCAACACGTACAAGTTCCTTCAATTTCTGCCGTACAGCATCACTATGGTTACTTTCAGCATCAAGATCAGCAAATTCAACTCCAAATATACAACAAACAAGATATATTGCAAACTCAATAATTTAACAATGAAGTGGATTCTAATCACGTGTTACAAAATAATAATGTGTATTAGGGTATGTGCAGTAACAAAAAGAAAAACAGTGGTTTTAATGTTATAATTTACGATCGATTATCTTAGCAAGATGAAAGAATCAAAATTTCTTTATTTTTTCTAATATTAAAACTATTGTCAAAACAGATTTACACCAAAAGTTAAAAGTCATGATTTTCAATTTTCTTTTGATCTTTTGAGTAGCCCTACTTTAGAAATTACCGAAAAAAATGTGTCTTGTATATTATTCAAGCATATCTATATTGTCAATATTGATAAAAATAACTTATAAGCAATAATTTACGATATTCCAACATCATACCCAAATCAGGAAATTAAACTTAAATTAAATTAAATGTATATTGTATTATCAGTTTGCGGACTCTCTGATAAGCAAAGAAAAGAAATGTGTGCAGTAGAAATGAAGGATACTTATGAAAGTCAAAAAATTTAAATTACTAATAAATTTGTGAGGGTCTTTTATCCAACCGATAGGCGGTTACGTTTACGTCCCTATGGGATGCATATTCGACCATACACTACACACCAACACACTTGCGGGCTCCTCTGATCTGTGGTGAGCAGAACACGAGCTCATCCGCGACAACACATTCATGAGAGACAAGGGACTAAACAATCATGCCCAAGGAGGGATTCGAAACCCGCGACCCTTCGGACCGAAGCGCTGAGTCGGTATAGTAATAATAATAATAATAAGAAGAAGAAGAAGAAGAAGAAGAAAATAATCTAAATTTCGATGTAGTCATCTTCTGTAAGGCAATGTACACAATTTTAAAGTGAAGTAATTATAACTTAAGAAATTACCAGAAAATACTTGATTTTATGTTAATTTATGTTACTCACAAATGTGAAAATTAGCATTTGCTCATAAATGAAACAAGACCATTTAGACATATTCTGTAAAAAACTAGATTTAAATCAATCCTGAATATAAAATGTGTTTAATGGAAGTGTCGATTTCAGCTTGTTATTTAAAATACATCATTTTAATAAATGTCGTAGGTAATTCTTGCTATACAATTGATGGTCATTTCTGATAAACGAATAAATGTAAAACTGACGTTCAGTTTAGAAAATTATAGCAAAACGCTTGAAAACGAAATCCTATAACCCAACCGATTCGTAATGGACATCCCCTCGCCATCAAATTTCGTTCCTTTCGTGCTCCGTGCCCATTACTCAATCAGATTGGTCAGGTGTAGAATGAATGTGCCGTTTGCTTACATGCATCTCAGCCGGAAGCGGTGCTACACTGAGGTATCTGGACGGGAAAACCCCACATGCCTACGTGTAGGTCGGTGTCGGACCTCGCGTTCCAAGGAGTGGCAGCAACACGTCAGGATACAAGTGTACGTGTACAACAATTATGGGAGTAACGACAGAAGTTGACGTGTACGGAATACTCACTCATCCAAGGGAGCCATCTACCGTGGCCCCCCGTTTAATTGTATCTCCGTGTAACAAGGTACAAATAATCCTGGTCACTGTGCTGTTTGTGGAAGCGGAAGATTTCCGGAATTTTTCCACTTGCACTATCTCTCGTTCTTGAGTTTCTGCATTGTAATTGATCTTATTTATTAGCATCAAGTGATTATATCATTGCCCCTTCAACAAGCAACGACTGAATTAGAAATTAACACGCACATTATACTCGGATCAACAACATGGTCCTCGGACAAACAAGTTGTTAGAAGCAAAATTGCAATTGTCTTTCCCTCCTGCGCTAGAGTCAAGTGTACAGATAAGTACCCCATACGTACAACTGCCGTATCCCATCTGTCTGACATTTAGCTGTAAGGGGGTAAAACCACTCAACATTTGATTAAAGGAAACGTTAGTTCCATTGGGCGGGCGAGAATAAGTCGCCGAAATTCAGAGGGAGCTCCATTTGTATGCGGGTGTGTGACGCGCCTCAAGGCAAATATCTCAATGGGCGGTTTTCCGGGTGGCCTCCCAGCCGGGGCGGAGGCAGCTTTCACTCTCGCTGGGCGCGCGGCCGAAGGCGGTCGCGGGAAGTTCATACGGCGCATCGGAGGCGGGTCGAGGTTATCAAAATAGACGGATGCCTGAGGACGGCGGGTCCCTAAAGCAATTTCGCAATGCCGGGAAGCTGGGGCCCGCCTCTCCCTCGCCCTAATTAGCGTTGCGCCGGCCGCTTCCCGCCGCCACCGCCGACGGGCCCCCTACCTCTCCCCCGGCACTGCTCCGGCCGCCGCCCACCGCCACCGCCTACGCGCTCGCTCCGTTCGGCCGCCGCCGCCGCTGGCCGCTGCCTCGCCACGTTGGGGGCCATATCGTGATCAATCGGAGAGGCCTATCGAACGCCAGACAAGAAGCGGCGACGGGGGCGGCGGAGGCGGCGGGGGCGGCGGGGGCGGCGGGGGCGGCGGGGCGGCGGGGGCGGCGGGGCGGCGGGGGCGGCGGGGGCCGTGGGGGCGGATGGGGCCGAGGCGGGAGGGGCGGCGAGGAGGCGGCGGGGGGCGGGAACTGCGGCGGGGCGGTGGCGGGTGCAGAGGCAGGAGCAGGGGAGGTAGCGCTGGTTGCTGCGGCGGCGGCAGCGTCGCTGTTGGGGGTGGCGATGGTGGAAACGGTAGCGGAACGGGGCCTGCCCGCCGTCACGTCGCGGCAGCGCTGCTCGAGAAGGACAAGACGCGAGAAGACATGGTGGAGGAGGAGGAGAGGAAGGACGCGGAGTTAACGAGGCCAGGCCAGCGTGACGGTACCCGCAACGCGGCGACGGATGAATTTCAATGCCAGTGACCACTGGGCGCGTCAGTGCAGCTCACGGAAACAATGCGATTATCCTTCAATTAAGAAGCGGAAATCCGTGCTATAAAAGGTGGTTTATTTACGTCTCTGCGATATTGTTATAAGATTAGTGATCTCGTGCGATTGGCTGTACTTTTTACACTAAAGGAACAGGGTTGCTTATGCTATGGGCAGCGTTGCCAGATTATTTCTCTTATAAGACAAATATAAATGAAAAAATCTGATTTGTTTGGAAAAAGCGGGACAAAATAAAAAAAAACAGTAATAAGTAATATTTTAGTCGTAAGAATCGAAGCAGATACATTTATACACATTTCAATCACAAACAGCGCAATCATATGAAATTTCAATGAGTATTTTCATAATCAAAAGAAGACGTAGATGGCTTGCGAAGTAGTCTGTTAAATTTGTTAGCAGCTTGAGATTCCGCGATACTTCACGCCAAGAACAGTTGTTTTCGAGTGCTTTGCGATATCATTTAGTCCATGATGAGCAACGCTCCACTCTTTCTTACACAGTCGACAACTAGTTTTTATACTCATTTGACTTTACCTCGCACAGCCAGTTATAGTCACATTCCCATTTAATGTTGTATTTTATTAACTGACATTTTGCTACTTTGGGCGATTAAAAGGTGTAATACGATTCGATGAAAACTAACTTTCCTTTTTTTCAGTAGGTTGTGTTAGGTTACGTTAGGTTAGGTTACAGTTTGGATTTGTCGGCGCTAGACACTCATTAGTGTCTAGCGCCGACAAATCCAAACTGTCCGAAGAACTATAATCTTCTTTACATATTTTTAAACAAAGCGTGAAGACTATAACAGCACAATGTACAGTTTATTCTTCAATAGGGTGTTTGAGGTATTCAATATGCTAAGCGAACACACATTTCGTTAAAAATAAAGAGCACGTTGCGATCTGCGACGGCGTTGACACCGCTATCTCGACATCCTACTAACCAAACGATCCGCCTCACTCCATTTCTTCTTGCGACGAACGATTCACCCGCTACTGTCGCTGAGATTTCTTCCGCGTGCTTTTTTCTTGCTGACTTTTTTGTTGAATTTTTTCGCATTGCGCCATTGAAATCGAAAGATTTAACAAAAACGTGATTTTGGTTGTACCGCGCGGGATACTCAATTATAGTCTTAAAAATCGGGACGTCCCTCCAAAAGCAATCATAATCTTTACTGCAACATATTGGTATAAATACAATTTGATGTTAAGATCCTACTATACTTTTATATTGTTCCTGAATACTGTCAATTTTGTATTTTAAATTATTGTTACTATTAGCCTATAATGTATTGTACTCCTCTGGTGTTAAAAATGATTTTATACTTATGTAAAAGTGCTCGTGTAAACCGAATGTACCTTGATGTAACGTCTCTGGAATAACTTCACGTCTTCCGCCTACTTTTTTCTTCCTCCTTTTCTTCGCTTCTTCTCCCTTCCCTTTGCTCACAAACTTCCCCATTTTTTCGTTATGACTCGCCCCTCTCCGAATATCTTTCTCTTCTCTTTCTCTACTGTGTTTATATTCTGCTCTATTAATGTTCGGCCCTAAGCCGCCATCCTGATTGAGATTTTTCTGGGTTTACTCAATCGCTTAAGGCGTACGCCGGGATGGTCCCCTAGTTTTGCTCTCACCAGATGTAAATGTACAGATGGCCCTCCACCTCTTAAAATATTATTTCTCTGTATTAATGTAGATTGAGTGGTTAGGCGGAAGAGCAGGCCCTATGACCTGAGCCTCGCCATTAATAAAGGCATTTTTATTATTATTATTATTATTATTATTATTATTATTATTATTATTATTATTATAAAGCGGGACGTCTGGCAACGCTGACTATGGGGATCTTCCTTTACAACAAATGTCTCTCCGTGACAAATTCTAGAGACAAACTATCCGACGGTTTTCCACATTTTACTTTCTCACATACTATTTGCCAAGTATAGAGAAATATTGTTATACTACCGAGAAAAGTTCCTTTCCCTCAGAATAACTCAGATTTTGAGGCCCGGATATCGGAAAAGTGGATTTGTCTTTTTCCTATACGTAGTAAATATCTACCTCTAACACGTTGTGAAGACAGAATCCACGTTTTGTGGGTCCTTGATACCGAAAAATCGATTGACGGCAAAACTCTGTCCTCCGTCCATCCGTCCGGTATGTGGTCAAGGCTAGGTCCTAAACCGTTCAGACGCTTCTCCCAAAAACTGATATTCCCCCCAC
>JAHLJT010008446.1:253215459-253266490 GCA_031308135.1 Acheta domesticus | reverse complement strand
TGCGCGGAATTTGTATCGACTAATTAACCCATCTGCGCCGCGTGACACGTCAGGTGCCCTGTTAAGAGTGATAACGCATATTCGCGTGATTAATGCGCCCACGGATCTCCTTCATAACGAAGTCGTCTTTCAGTCCCGCCTCTCCCCTGCTCCCCCGTACCACTCCCCCGCTGCTTGCCGTGGCAGAGGGTTGTCGCGGTGTCGGATGAAGCAGCAGTTGGGGGCGGAGGTGGCGAGGGGGAGGGCATGGCATGACAGGGTGGAAAACGTGATGCGGCGGAGGCCGTGGCGAGCGCAGGACGCGATAGAGCAGTGTTGTCGAGATTGATGCCACGAGAGGGAGTCCGTGGCACGAGTGTCACGAAGAAATAGCCTCTCCATGCAGTTCATCCCCCCGCCGCAAGAGACAACGCCATCATTTTGTAACACGGCGGGGTTACTAATAGTTTCCTTTCTCGACGCTAGTGGCGTAGAGAAGCTCGTGGCATGGCACGGTGCCGAGAGGCGTGCTACTGCCACCAGTAGGAGACCTTGACACGACTGTGATAGAGTGTACGTCGTGTCAAGATAATGAGCGTGGAGGGGTGGTGAACGTGGTGGGGCGAACTGCATGGCGAACAAACGGCGTGGGAGAGCGGGGAGGGGAGCGGGATGGGGAGTGTGGTGGAACGCGGAACATGGCGGACGGGGACCGCGGCGAAGCGGGGATCATGGCGGAGGTGAGAGCATCGTACTTGGCGGATGGGGCGAGGGTGGAGGTACAGAGACTCTAGCAGTGTGTGGCGGGGAAGAAAGTGCGGCGGAGCAGGGGACTTGCCGGGGACGAAGAGAATGGTGGAGCGAGGAGCTTCGCGGAGCGGGGGCTGTCGCTGTATGGAGAATGTTACAAGCCAAAGTAAAGCCCGGACGAGAAGTAGCGGGGAAGAAGGCGTGGCGGAGCAGGGGACTTGTCGAGGTGGGGGCAGAAGCTGCGGGGAGAGGGAGCCGGAGGACACGGCGGAGCGGGGTGGCGGAGCGGGAAGCAGGGTCCGTGGCGGGGAGAAACCGCGTGCTGGGGCTGAGGCCTAGTGGGACCGGGAGCGTGGCGGGGTAGCGGCATCGGCGGGGCGGGAATACGAGGCGGGACCGGAGGCAGAGGCGGTGGTTGCCGGCGGCCCAACCCCGCGCGGAGCAGTGCGTGGGAAATGGCGGAGCGGGAATGCGGGGATCAATGCGGGAGAATCCTGAGTAGGCGGGGAAGAGGACCTGGGGGTGATGAGAGCTGGTGGTAGCAGGTGAGAGCGGCGTGGGCCGGAGGCAGCGGCTCAACCCTCACGGCGGAGGCGATGAGTTGGGCATGGCGGAGCGGGACGCGAGGGACCATGACGGGGAGAGGACGTGTGGCGGGGCAGAGGGCCTGGGGGGATGACAGCGGGGCAGAGGAAGCGGGGAGAGCGGCGTGGGCCGGAGGCAGCGGCGGGGGTTATGGAGGCGTAGGAGGCTGCGAGCTTGGGCATGGCGGAGGGGGAAGCGGGGACCACGGCGGGGGAAACTGCGTGGCTGAGCAGAGGGTCTGGGGGAGGGAATGACAGCGGGGCAGAGGAGCGGGGAGATCGGCGTGGGCCGGCGGCAGCGGCGGAGGTTGCGGCGGCCCAACCCCGTCCAAACTCGTTCCTCCCATCCGTCTCCATCAGGCGACTGGCGCTCAGCGCCGAGCTCCCGGGGGGAGCGGCTTGCAGCTCGAGCCCGTCGCCGGAGTACTCGGTCGAGGTTGGATCACGCATTTGGGCTCCTTTTCCCATCGCGCCGGAATCAATTGCGTAGTTGACAGGCGGAAAATCAGGAAGTTGAAAAAGTTCTCTTCCTTTCCACGAAATCAAGACCCTGATTCTGAAGCGACCAATTATTTTGATGAAGTTTTAATTCCTATTCATTTTTTCCGTCACGAATCCACAATTATCAGCAACAAAGTTGCGAGTTAAAAGCTCCCTCGCATTTCTTATTATATACACTATAGTAAGAATCACTACAACAATTAAATACAATAATAATAATAATAATAATAATAATAATAATAATAATAATAATAATGCCGATCCGATGGCCGAGTCGATTCCCGCCTTGGGTATGGCTGTGTTGTGTGCGCCTCTGTATCCTTGTGTCTATTTCATCATTCATCATCAAAATTTTATCCCAGCCCCAGGGATAACAACCTTGGGGTATAAAAACAGAATCAGCATTAAAATGCTAATTGCACCTCATAGAAAAAGTAACGTGCACCTACCCCGATAATCAAGTCTGAGCCCCGGTGGGATGCACGTATCGCGTGGCTGGCCGCATCGCGAAACTAATAATACTAATACTAATAGTACTAATAATAATATAAAGGAATAAAAAGTAACAGAAACTCGGTGACACTGATTTTGTAATCCTCTTTCGCTACGAAACAACACTTTTTTCGGAAAAGTCGGCTGTTCGATCATGGAGTCCCGTTCTACTTCCAGCTGAGATAACGACGCCAGGCGATAACATGCAATTGCTGCCATCGCTCACGCTACCCCTACGCTTGTAATTATATGCAGACTGTTTCAGGAAGCAGTGTAACTCGAGCAGAGCCTCTCTGATGTCTTCGGAAAGCAAACACTCGCTATTGCCGGGGCTTGTTTTGCCATCCATGCCGCCCGCTTCCTTCCCGCCCCGACGCCCACCGCCCCCTCAGCTTCTGGCCGAGGCAATTTCTAAATATTTCCTTAACGATGTGCCCCGTGCCTCGCTCTCCCCCCCCACGCCGCCTACCATCGCGGTCGCGTGCATACTCCGCGCGACACAAGGGAGCGGACAACGTTCCGCGGAACGGTCTACCGTAAAATGCTTCACGGCCATTCATGAAGCTGCGATGCGCATCTCATTATGCCGCACGCCGACACCAGACCACACCAGTATATACGAGAGGACGGCGAAATGTGTATTGCACTGTGTTATGGGAATGGTTTGGGGAGGGAGGATATCGAAAACGAAAGTAAACAGGAAAATGTTCCAGAAACGAGGAACGTGGGTTTCAAAACAAAACATTTCTGACATTTCTCAAACCTAAAACTGCAGAAGCACTTTTTTCCTACTCCCAGAAAAAATTGGCAAAGAAAAACAACTGAGGGAAACAATGTTAATCTTGAAGTCGGATTTTCAAACAAGTACCAAATTTTGTAAACAAATATTGATACTAAAGCGGAACAGCCCATCGTAGCATTCACGAGCAAGACTCACTTGCCGACACTGTCTTGCACTTGTTTCCAATCTATCACTCCTGCTAGCTACCTGTTTCATTGTTTGCACTATGGACAAAATGCGGCGGTGACATATTTACAAACGGTCCAATAGAGGAGCAATAAAACTGATGAAGCATGCCCAGTATCTTTTGAAGGTTTGTTTCTATTAATTTATTTTAATATTTATGTAAATTATCTTTGTCGGTCAAATGAAATGTGAATACAACAAATCATGTGAATAAATAAAATTAATGTGAATAAGTGTGAACACAAATTAATTACAATTGGGAATGCCCAATGAACAAAATCATTCCGAAATGTTAGGACATGCCTTTATTTCCTGCGAAACGAACAAATAACTAACAGGAATAAGCGTACCTTTTATAAATACCATGTCGTTGTTCAACATACATTGTCCTACACCCCAATCCTCAACAACCCTACACTTATCAGCGTTACTATGTCTTTCTCTTTTCTCATCACTCATCAATATTCTCATCCATTCTTCTCTTTCATCGCCCACTCACTTTCATCTGCATTCTTTTAATGAACTGTAATTAGGCCTACATTGCTTTTCGTTTCTTTTATCTCGTTGCGAGCAATTTGAACAAGCAGATACGCACATTTCTTTTATTTCTGCTTATCTCCATATTTTTTCTCCTATTCAAATAATTCCTTTCTGCATTTCCACTTCCTAACCGCTATGTTAACTGTTTCTTCCTTTCAAATTAACAACTCTACTTCCACTTTTCTACTTCTCCCAGATTACCACCACGCGTCGTCTGTCTCGGGCGTTCTACTTCCTCTTGACGGTCCCCACCTAGGTCGCGGCCTCGGTCCTTGCCTCGATCGCCACCTTTGTCCACATGTCTGTACCCGCCTCGATACGCACCACGGTCCACATGTCGATCCCCGCCTCGGTCCCCGCCTCGATCCACACTCGGGTCCCCGCTTCGGTCTCCACGTCGGGCTCAGCCTCGGTCCCCGCCTAGGTCCCGCCTAGGTCCCCGCTTGGGTCCCCGCTTCGGTCCTTGCTTCGATCCCCACCTCGGCCCATACGTCGGGCTCCGCCTAGGTTTCCACGTCACGCCCCGCTTCGGGCCCCGCCTCGGGCCCCGCCTCGGGCTCCTCCTTGGTCTCCGCCTTCATCTCCACCTCCTCCACGTAACCTCCTCCACCACCCTCTCCCACCTTCACCTCCGCCTTCGTTACCGCCACCTCCGCCACCGCACGCGCCCTCGGTCCAATTAACGCCGCCGTTAGAAGCCCGGGTAATCCCCCGGCGGCGCCGCGCGGGGAAACCGTCACTCGTCTAAGCCGGCGCATCGCTCCACGCGCGCGTTTCGCGTTCTGCCCGCCGCCGTCCTTCCCCCACCCCGCCCCGCCCCGCCCCGCCCCATTCCCCTCCACGCCCATCCCCACCGCGGCCCTTCACCTCCACTAGAGCCCTACCGTCTGAGTTGAGCTCACAGCCGGCACTGCCGCTGTCTCTGCAGCGACGGGAACTCGCACGAATGGCGAATTTTCCACACTTACTAGATAGCGACGGTGAATTCAGACGCTGTCTGGGGAATTTCGGCGGTCGGCTGCTCTGATCGGTACTTCTCTGCGGTTTCTCCGATCAACACCAGGCGAATGCCGGAACAGTATCTAAACAAACCGTCCACGGACCGCGCCCGATCTCACCTTCCACTCATGTATTCCACACATACACTCATATACTCTGACACTGCCTCTCACACTCATTCTCTTATACATTACTAGGAAAACCCGGCAGACGTTCTGACTATCTCCCTTGTTCCCCTCCCATCACCCTCTCACTGTCTCTCCTTCCTCCCTCCCTAACCCTGTCCCTGTCTGTCTGTCTGCCACTCTCTGTCCTCATTCACATTTAATTGCAGATTCTGCACATCTCTGAGCAGGTGAGGTAATATCGGGAAGCGCCGGACCAGCAAAAATGTAATAGAATGTTCAAGAAGGTTTCATTGTGTAGATTACGGCGTGAGACATGCTTCTTTGAAGCCTTCCGCCTGAAAATTAAGGCCATAGATCGCATCGTTTAGGAGTTATTTAACGATATAGATTCAGAATCCTACCGGATGTGTTGCGGGTTGGATTTGACGCAAATATTTACTTTTTTTCTACAGCGGCATGTACTGGAGTTACAACAGATTTAACCGCGCATAAACCTTCACGGTGAAAAAACATGTAGAAGTGCTAATTTTCATGGAGATTGGGTCTACCGTTGTCGTAGTTCAGCTCTTATATATACACCGATAATTGGCTCTTAAGACAATTCTAAGCATATTTTGTCCAATAAACTACGTGGATATTCCGAATGGTTGAGCCGCAATAAGCACTCAAAAGTTGGTTCGGAAAAAATGATTTTTAGGCAAAAATATGCATTATGGAAGCATAGAAACACTCCAGAAAATGTAAATTGTTATTACTTATAAAAGAAATTTGTATATTTGCTCAGACAGAAAAATTAGCTATAAATAAAAAAGCACCCAATTTAGACAATTCGACTGCTTTTTAATTTCTCGCTTATTTTTTCTGTCTGAGCAAATATACTAATTTCTTTTGTAAGTAATAAACAATAAACTTAATAAATAAATTAAGCAAATAAATAAACTTAATTCAACTACCGAGACAACCACTGAATCACGTTCACTCGCACAGACACTCTCCCAGCCAATGCTGACTGATTATTTTCCTCATTCACCCGTCCCTCATTCGTTTACTCCTCTTCCGCAATATTCCTCCAACCTCCCTCTTCCATTCTGCTTCGCGTCTGCCTTCTCTCCGCCCAAAATTCATAGCGGCCGGCTGCTATGATCCGTAATTTTCCATGGGGTCTCCGTACCCTAACAAACGTGCCATGGACCGCGCTCGATCATTCCTTCCTCTTCCTTGTTCTTTCCTCCCCTTCCCGTCGGGAGCTTAGAGCTTGTCCCGGGTAGAGCGGTGCCAATGCTGACTGATTATTTTCCTCATTCACCCGTCCCTCATTCGTTCACTCCTCTTCCGCAATATTCCTCCAACCTCCCTCTTCCATTCTGCTCTGCGCCTGCCTTCCCCCCGTGCGAGTTGGTAACGGCGTCGCCGGTGGCGTCGCGCAGGGGCCGCGCGGATGGCGACTGGAGCCCGGATTTGATCCCTCCACTCGCGCGCGCCACCCGCCTGAAATTCCGGGCACTCGCCCCCCCCCCCTCCACCCTCACCCCAGCCCGTCTCGTCCTTCGTCTTCGGGTTTACGACGAGACATCGCCCTGAAAGCAGTTCGAAAATTCCATTCCCCGCGCCCGTCGCCTCGGCGCCGCGGCCTTCAAAGGCGGCCCGCGCCGGAAACGGGCCCTTCGCGCGGATGCTGTGCCGCCGCCGCCCCCGTCGCCTCTCGCGGTCCCGTCTCATCTCATCTCATCGCCGGCGCCCGTTCCGGCGCGCCGCCCAAGGGGCCAGCCGGCCTCGGTCCCTCGCCCGGAAACCGGGCCGCAATGCGCGAAAAATCGCCCCGAATGTTATGAATTTTTCGTTATACTGGACTGTTCTTTCGACGTAGCGCAGGCGAACAGAGGAATGAAAAGCCACTCTTAGTGGTCACCGTTATCTATATTGCCGAATTCCACCGCGCGCAGAAATTGAAAGGAAAACTGCAGGGTCCGGCCATATCAGAATTGTGTAACAATGGTGCAATGCACATGTAGCAGTGGTGGAATGAACGACAGGGGGCGGGAGGGGAAACAGGAAAAACCCGAGAGAGCCAGCTGCCAACTGATTTGTCCACCAAACATTCCACGAGGCTGGAGACATTTTGATTGCGAACAAAAATTAAAGAATGCATAAGAGTATTTTTGTCTAATAAGTAATATATATATATATATGTATATATATATATATATATATATATATATATATATATATACAGCGGTGGGGAAGAGAGAGTAGGGAGATCTAGAGCACATGACAACGTAGGCAGATTGCCACATTATATTTTTACTTATTCTTGACGATCAGTACGAAATAAGTGGTGCTACAAAAGCACTTACTTTTCGCATTATATGTAACGTTTAGGTAATATTATACTACCACATGAACCTGCAAAAGTGTTTCCAACCAGCAAAACTTTTTTCTCCGAGATTCGAACTCAGGCCCATCGAGGTAATTCCCCATGCGCTTTTCCTCGCAGTCCCTCGGCCGTACTCACTCTTGCCGACTCTTAAAAACCAATGGTCTCTCCCATTATTTCTAACTTACACAATTTTCGAAAACTCTGAGAGTTAAATGGAAATGGGACCTCCACCATTTTTAATCGTCCTTTGCTCTATCAGTTGAAACGAATTGTTATCATCTCAGTGATAACAATGCGTTTCGGCCCAATTCGTAGGTTTAAACTGCGCGGCACAGGCTGGCCAGCCGGCGGAGTCGGGGGGGGGGGGCCGGAGCCGGCTCAGCGGAGGAACCGAGTGCCGCGAACCGAGCACGGGCCAAGAGGCCAGAGTGGCGAGAGAGAAGCGCCCAGACATGGCGGAGGTCAGATGGTAGAGCGATGTAATATATGAAATCAGCGAAAGTGTGGTGTGGAAAAAGTAGAAGAATCGTGTGAGTAGACGCTTGAGTGATACAGGTAACTGTGGTAAAGCGGAGTTAAAAAGATGCGTGTGTAATGTGAAAGAACAGAGATGCTACCGATAATGTTGGTAGTAAGTGGCAAACACGTGGACATGGACGAGTGCAGCAACTAGTAGAGACGTTGAGTAAACGTAGGATAGTAACAATTGTGATTGTGAGGACTGTGCAGTAACACCAAGTTACAACCTGGGAAAAAGGGGGCGGAAAGGGGATAATTGAGACTTGTACTATTATATTTACACGAGCGAGTGCAGTACCCAGGCGTCGTTCACACGCTGGTGAGTTGTACGGAGAAAGATTAATCGTGAAACTAATGCTCCCGTTGCGTGAGAGACACGAGTGTTCGAGCACGCCGAATGAATTTCGTCTGCCAGTACTGTGAAGAACGAAGATTTGGGAAACGGCGTGGCGTGCTCGCGAGCATTGCTGGAGGAGGCGGCGGGCGCGGTGGCGACACGGCGGCGACGCGGGCGACCGAGCAGACCCGAGCAATCCCGAGGATAGCGCCGAGGTGGAGTCACGCGTCAGAACTACAAGAGGCATACAGCATAAGTACCTGATATCAGTAACCAGGGTAATCAGAGAATGGATGTCAGGGGAGGGAATGTTGTGCGAACAGTAGCAAACCATTGAATGATGTAATTTACAAGAGATTGGTGTAGGGAATACAGATCACATGGCAGCAAGTGTATGTTAAGTCCAGTTGCTTGTAATGATCATGGTTCTTTTTTTTGTAATAAACCATTGTCAATTTCCATTGTATGTATGATCAGACCCGGAACCCATTCCTGAGAAAGAATCCCTGTCCCCCTCTCTTTTATTAAATTTGTGTGAGTTAATTAACAACTCGTTTCACTGGCGCCCGCACAGGTTGGACTCGGTAAACTAAGTAATGTGGCTCCGGTAAAATCATGCAAGCAATGGAAATCAATAGTGCGGGCATAAATAAGATAAGAGAATATAAATAGTAGTACTGCATTTGGAGCATATTAAGGTATTTTGATATTGAACAAGCAGTTATAACAATAACCTTGAAATGTGTAAGAAGCATGTTATAATTACAACTTGCTTTGAATTGATTCAGTGCACAAATGTAATTAACAACTCGTTTCACTGGCGCCCGCACAGGTTGGACTCGGTAAACTAAGTAATGTGGCTCCGGTAAAATCATGCAAGCAATGGAAATCAATAGTGAGGGCATAAATAAGATAAGAGAATATAAATAGTAGTACTGCATTTGGAGCATATTAAGGTATTTTGATATTGAACAAGCAGTTATAACAATAACCTTGAAATGTGTAAGAAGCATGTTATAATTACAACTTGCTTTGAATTGATTCAGTGCACAAATGTAATTAACAACTCGTTTCACTGGCGCCCGCACAGGCTGGACTCGGTAAACTAAGTAATGTGGCTCCGGTGAAATCATGCAAGCAATGGGAATGAATAGTGTGGGTATTATTGAGATAATAAAATAAACAGTAGTATTGCAGTTGAAATATATTGAATCAGGGTGACATTAACAAGCAGTTATTATAATTACTTTGGAAAACAAAAAGTGTGTGATGAATACAAGTGGTTTTGAAGTGATCCAGTGCATAGATGTAATTTGTTAGCTAGGAAAATAGTTGCCAGGCAATAGTAATAACTTAAATTTGATTTGTCATTCATGTTTATGTTTGAGGTGGTGGGTTTCTGAAGAGGATCAAGTATAGGCATAATAATGCAAAAGTGTTTTTTAAGTGAAATTTTTCTTAATTGATGCCAGTGTTTTCTGAATAAGTTTGTATATTATTGTTTGTATGTTTAATGAGAATAAGAGGGCACATTAAGTAATACAGTACTCGGTGGTAGTTGAAAAACAAAGCATTCTCAAGTGATTGAAAGAATTTTGTTCAATGAAGTAATCATTAATAGTGTTCTAAGGGTGCATCATAAATGTTATTTTCTTGTGCAAGATAATGGGTGCATTAAAATAAGTGAGGTATTAACATTGTCATTTTGGAAACAAAAAGGGAGTTTTGCAGCAGAATAACAAATAATACTAGTAATAGGTAATAAGTTTGTAGATTGGTGAATTCATGTAATTTTGGAATGGGCATTGACAATAGTGTTTAATAATTTGTTATTTTGTGGTTCAGATTGTAAGATTAAAATCATACTAACAGCAGTGGTTAATAATTTTATTGGGGGATTCAGATTATATGAAGTAGTGTTACAGTGTTACTGGTATTATGAAAATCTATTTGCAGGAATTTATATTAATAGCAGTATTTATGTGGTGATTGAGATCATATGAAGGTTGTTGCTAATAGTGTTATATGTATTATGAAAGTTTATTTGCAGGAATTTATACTAATAGTAGTGTTCAATAATTTGCTTATGTGGTGATTTAGATTGTATGAAGGATATTGCTGGTAGTGTTATATGTACTATGAGGGTGCTGTGTTACATGTATTATAAGTGTTTCACAACTTGTTTATTTGGGGTTCAGAGTGTATGAAGGTGGTGTTGACGGTATTATGGGTACTATGAGGATTTACTCGCAGAAATTGTATTAACAGTAGTGTTAATAAGTTGTTCATTTGTGATTTAGATGGTATGGAGATTGCTGTTTGCAGTATTATGAGCATTATGAAAAATTATTTGTAAGAATTTGTGAAGGCGTTACCGTGAAGTTAATGATTATTTTTAAAGTAATGGTGTTCAAATAGAGTGTAAATCATAAAGTGTGAAAGGGGGTAGGTTATCTTGTACTCCACTGCTTATTCGATTTTGTGTTATTGGGTGATACAAGTGTGTAAATCTAATTGGTGAAGTGAAGGTTATTAATAGGGCCTATGATATATGTGAGAGTTTGTACAGGTTAATGAGAATAATTATGTGTACGGTCAATTAATAGTGAATATTGATATACGATTGGTAAAGAGCATTGTTGTGGGGCAAAACATAATTAGCTATAGAAATAATAAAAAGATCACTGTGAATGTAGGTGGACGGAGGAAATAGGCAGAAGTTTAGAAATAGAAATATTACTAGGTTGATTGGTAGGTAGTGGGAACATACGAATTAGGTTAGGGAACGAGGTCATTAAATAGCAAGATGGCAGCCCAACAGAGGGAATCGGTGCAACCAGAGAGGAAGGGTAGGATGGAGGATAGCGATGAAGGAATAGGTGGGAGCACTTTACTGAGAGGTGAAGATGTAGGGAATGGTAGTGGATGGAGGGAGGAAACGGGAGAAGACTTCAGCCATGAATTCAAAATTACATCAACACCGATCAACCAGACTGAAGCAGGAACATTGAATCGAGAGATGCAAGCAAGTACTCAACCGGACATAATCCAGATGATGAGTAAGATGATGGAACAACAGAAAATGATAGCGGAAGAACAGAAGAAGCTGATGGAAGAACAGAATAAGAGAGCGGAAGAACAGAAGAAGCTGATGGAAGAACAGAATCAGAGAGCGGAAGAACAGATGAAGCTGATGGAAGAACAGAATAAGAGAGCGGAAGAACGGGATAAGAAAGCGGAGGAACGAACGAGGGTGTTAGTTAAGGAGTTAGCAGAAGAACAGAACAAGAGAGAGGAGGAACGGACGAGGGAACTAGCTAATCAAATAAGGCAAGTAGTGGCACGATTTGAGAGGCAGGACAGAAAACCAGAAACACTAGCAAACAAGATGGAAGAGGAAAGGGAGACTCGTTTGCAAGAACAAATCAACGACCATCTTGGGACACAAGACAACAATATGGGAGAGATGGAAGTCAGGTGTCAAGAAGACGTCAAAGCAAATGAAAACAAGATTGAGGAATACCAGATGGAGATACCGGATAAACTTCGCGAGGTGGAAGACAAAGTAGTACCATTGGAGTCGAGGGAAGAAAACATGAAACTAGAAGAATCTGTGGTGAAGAGACACCCCATTACCGACGAGACAAGGGAAATGTCAAACGCGGTCCCCATTAACACCATCCAAACGGTGACCTACGACGACCAGCCGTGGCAGAGGCGAAAGAGCTCAGACGTTCGAATAAGAAAATGCCCCACGATTAGATTGATGTGTGAAGGGATGAGTACTGGAGCGTTAGTGGATACAGGTTGCACGATTACGGTGGTGTCGGAGAAATTTGATGAGGAGTTGTTGGCGGAAGGCAAGAAAATGAGGTGTTTGCCCATGAATAGGGCGTACGTAATAGGAGCAACCCAAAAGAGGTCGAGCCCCATTACAAAACAGATTATGATCAATGCAGAAATCGGCAACCAAAGGTATGAAGTAGTAGCGCTGGTACTGAAGAACTTATTACGTCCAATAATCCTGGGGACAGAATTCTTGTTGGAATGCAGGGTTGCGATCGATCTCGACCGGAAACTGGCGGAACTAGGAGGCCAGAAAGCTGAATGGACCAAGGATTGGAAGAAGGTTACGAGGTATGTTCGGGTAATGTAGTGGAGGAATCAGAAGAAAAACTATGGGAACAAGTCAAGCAAATAGGGATATTAGGCAACAGGCAAGTGTTTAGTAAGAATCAAGCCCCAATTAAAGATTACAAAGTTAAATGTTTTAAAGAGGGCCGGATCCAGGAGGACGACCCGGACATCGCGGCATTAAGGAGAAAACGGGATCGATGGAAAATTGTGGATGGCGTGGCATTGGTCAAGATTCAAGATAGACATGAAATAGCAGGATGTTCTAATGTTTATAACTTGCGACCATGCTCTATAGAAGGGGGCGACCTCGAAGACCCCACTCAAAAGTTAGGTGGATTTTGTGTGAAAAATCCGGAAAAAGGGGAGGAGGGGGTGATGAAACGAATTGTTATCATCTCAGTGATAACAATGCGTTTCGGCCCAATTCGTAGGTTTAAACTGCGCGGCACAGGCTGGCCAGCCGGCGGAGTCGGGGGGGGGGGCCGGAGCCGGCTCAGCGGAGGAACCGAGTGCCGCGAACCGAGCACGGGCCAAGAGGCCAGAGTGGCGAGAGAGAAGCGCCCAGACATGGCGGAGGTCAGATGGTAGAGCGATGTAATATATGAAATCAGCGAAAGTGTGGTGTGGAAAAAGTAGAAGAATCGTGTGAGTAGACGCTTGAGTGATACAGGTAACTGTGGTAAAGCGGAGTTAAAAAGATGCGTGTGTAATGTGAAAGAACAGAGATGCTACCGATAATGTTGGTAGTAAGTGGCAAACACGTGGACATGGACGAGTGCAGCAACTAGTAGAGACGTTGAGTAAACGTAGGATAGTAACAATTGTGATTGTGAGGACTGTGCAGTAACACCAAAGTTACAACCTGGGAAAAAGGGGGCGGAAAGGGGATAATTGAGACTTGTACTATTATATTTACACGAGCGAGTGCAGTAACCAGGCGTCGTTCACACGCTGGTGAGTTGTACGGAGAAAGATTAATCGTGAAAACTAATGCTCCCGTTGCGTGAGAGACACGAGTGTTCGAGCACGCCGAATGAATTTCGTCTGCCAGTACTGTGAAGAACGAAGATTTGGGAAACGGCGTGGCGTGCTCGCGAGCATTGCTGGAGGAGGCGGCGGGCGCGGTGGCGACACGGCGGCGACGCGGGCGACCGAGCAGACCCGAGCAATCCCGAGGATAGCGCCGAGGTGGAGTCACGCGTCAGAACTACAAGAGGCATACAGCATAAGTACCTGATATTCAGTAACCAGGGTAATCAGAGAATGGATGTCAGGGGAGGGGAATGTTGTGCGAACAGTAGCAAACCATTGAATGATGTAATTTACAAGAGATTGGTGTAGGGAATACAGATCACATGGCAGCAAGTGTATGTTAAGTCCAGTTGCTTGTAATGATCATGGTTCTTTTTTTTTGTAATAAACCATTGTCAATTTCCATTGTATGTATGATCAGACCCGGAACCCATTCCTGAGAAAGAATCCCTGTCCCCCTCTCTTTTATTAATTTGTGTGAGTTAATTAACAACTCGTTTCACAGTGAAAACATTTAAAGAAAAAAATTGGAGTAGTTTTTGAGAATTTTTTTTATAAATTGCATTCACATATTATAATAAGATATTGCATTAATTCGTTATGCTAACTTGAAGTTTTAGCACACTTTTATTTTTTATATAAAGTAATTTTTGTAGATAATTATGCTTATGTGTTTAAACCAATCTTAGCTAGGACTAAAATTGAGGATTTTTTCACGTACTCATTACTTTTTAAATAAATAAGTGCCGTTGAAGTTAGGAGTGCACGGGGTTAATACACTATGCACGGCCACGTGTTTGGTGATTTGTATACTAAGAGTATCAATGCCTTACAGTATTATTTTCGGAGATATTTTAATTAAAATATATTATAAGCATAAAAATTACATAAATTGAAAGAGGACACTTCTACACACACATACATTAACACTTTAGACTTGTTTCTATGAAAAAATTATCAAAAAGGACTTAAAAAATCAATTGCCTTATGGTAGTGGTCATTATGCACAGTAAAAAAGTATATAAAATAAATTCGAATATACTCCAAACGTAAAAGGTTTATTCGGTTTTCCAAGGGACATGTTGAAAGATGACGAGACATCCTTCAAAGATGACGTGGTTAACGTAGCGAGACATCGCGTTATTGGGCGTGAAGTCTTAAATGGCTAACAAAGTATTTCACATTTTGTAAAACAGTTCGGTATCCATGTCTTATTCTTAGCGATCAATGCAGTCATTAAATGCTAGAAACGTCAAATAATATCTTTTTGTGTTGCACAATATCTCGTTTCCGATTCACAATGCTCAATTAGTGTTGTTTACTGTGAAATTGTCTACATTTATTAAAGATTCTCATTTCCCGTGCCTTACTATTGTCCATATTACTATTGTCAATATAATTTAATCTCCTCTCTGTAATATTTTTCATTAGAATTATTTCCCGGCGTACAAAGTGGATATTGTAAATAAAGAAGAAGGTTAGTGGAAAGTCTTCATTTTGTAAACGAATTAATATCAGTCGTAACGGCGTCGCAAGTTAAAGATTTATTACATCTATACTACTTTCAATTTGTATCTCAAGGGTTTGGTTTTCTGACACGATACTGACATGCATCGGGCTTCAAGATTTATTCTATTATATAATATATAACTTATCTAAATCCATCCTAATCTAAATTTAAATTCGTACGAGTGCAAAAATTGAGAGAAAACTAAGAAGCCTATGGCTATGTGAGATGTGTTAATGGTTTTATTAGTTACCCAAGATTTAAGGACCATTTTATGTGATTTTGCCCGAAGCAGTTACATGCTACATGCTACATGCTACAAGTGAGTACATTATATTCTTTTCTTTGTAGGGCCGCCACAAAGGCACAAGCTAGGGAAATAAAAATTAACATGCGTTTGTTTCGTTTCTTTGTAACATTTTGAAGGACCAATCTTAATATTCCAACCTTCGGCGTCGATGACTCGTCGTGACCATTAGGAAATTTGCTTTCTGGAAAGAAAATTTAGCCAATGCCATCTAAACATTCGTGCGTCAATGCTTTGGATTTGATGCATCTTGATGAAAAGAGACGGCGCAGTTTGTCATCCATTGTCTCATTACGTTTCTTTCTTGTGACGTATTCCTTTTTAACGAAGTCGACATCACTATACTCTGAAAAAAGAGTTAACTATTTTTAAATGAAATTGTGGACAAAAAATATTGTTCGATTGCTTGCGTCGTACGAAAAATACAGTGGTGCAATTTAAGTAATTCCAGTTAACAATGTATACAATAAACTCTGGATCAAATTTACAACCGAGCGGTAATGATTTCATGTCAAATTTTAATATCTTCTGGGATTCCAAATATAATTCCCTTCTTTCTCGTTGCTTTTTTTTCAGTCTTGTGGATGGCCAAAGATGTAGTCATAAACTTTCATTTTCGTTCCTTACTGTATGCGTGTGGGCTACAGCCACCTTCCAAACGACTGGCGTTATACGCCAGGTACTAACTCTTGTGCATAAGGGTGATCGTGACCCTGGCGTTAGTGCGTAATGCTGTTGGCAACGAAGTGGTGCTAAACCCAGCTAAAAGGGTGGCCTCTTTTTGCCTCTCAGTGAGGGTGGGATGGTCGCGTAATAAGATTGCGATGCGGAGAAGGCGTAATAATAGCCAAATAGTAAAAATATGTGTACATTAGAACAGAATTAGATATGATTTGTTTGCTGGGAAATTTTGTTATGCTTGTTCATAATATACGGGTGTACATTAATAAAATATTTGTACTAATGGTTGCAGCAAATTTCACGTAAGCGTCGACAACCACGAGAACGGTACTCCTAATTACGACAATGAAAGCGAATAAAAACTCATCTCTCCAATGAAGAAAGAATGACAAGAGAAATTTTTGGCTGACAATGAGAACAGAGGGGGTTGATATTTTTCTTTCCATGTTAAAAATAAACGCGGTAAAAACACTGCCCGCCTTGGAATATCAGTCGATGCCCTTCCTATTAGCAATCACCGCTACTCCTCAGCAACATCGCTAATAATCTTCTCGAGTATATAAAGAAGAAATGTCAGCCAGCCAGCCAGAGTGGTGGCTCGAGTTCAGCTGAGGCAGCGAACTCCACGCGCCGCGGCTGGCAATGCTGCAGTTCTTCGCAGCACGGAGCGCGTGTATAGCACTGCGCTGCATCGCTTTCCTTATCAGTTTCTCTGTCCAAAAATGTTGCACGCTCTGTTCTTGTTTGCCTGTTTTTTTTTGTTTTTTAAACTTCCCGTACCGTTTGGTGTCCTCGTGAAGCACCTGTTCTTTGGGTCCCTGTTTTAGTTTTTGCATATTTTTTCACCCTCAATTTTGCATTTTTTTAAATATCCCCCTAGCCTTGGTGAAGATTCGTCCGCAATCCAGCACACTCGCTGCGGTCGGGTAGGGTTGACAAAGGCAGACCTATGACGGTGAGTAGATGTTGATTGAATTATCTCTCCCACTAGCAGGCTGCAGTCAATGGCCCTAGTGAGCGGATTCTCTCTGTGATAGGAGCTCTATGCTTGGATCCGTCCGACCGAGTTGGTGATTGCAGACCGGACCATACCAACTAATATTTAGTTCAGTGGACTGATGTGATAATGGATATGATAACTGGATAATATTTTTTGTATGACATATTTTATATATATTTTTAGTGAATAGTGCGACTTGTGACTCTAGCACATTCTCAAAAATTTTGGAGTATTTCCTTGCACAATTTATAATAATTTTTTTTAAGAGTTTATAATTTTTTTTTAAATCGACTTGGGAAATACAAAGACGTAAGCAATCCTTCCTATGTGTATTAAACATGACTCACTCTTACATTACTCCTGATACATTTTAACGCATAAATAATATTTTTTTTAAAAAAAGTGCCGTCGAAATGTCTTTGGTACTTGACGTACCCCTACAGGAGATTTAAGTATCAACGCGTCTGCTTAATATCAGCCTACAGCACTACTCGTAACATAGTAATATGATCAGCATATTTAGGCAACGTCGGTGCTTAGGGCGCAAGATCATTAAAGAAGGGTCCAATGCGTCCGCATCTACAACTGCAAGCCAGCCAGCCCGACAGCAGTCTCATGTTCTAACGGTCGGTAAAGCGGAGAAGTAAGCGTTGCACCAAGACTCTGACACGAACAATGCAATCATTATTCACGGACTATTAACAGCGAAAACAAACATGTAGTTCGCTATTTTAATCGTTTAGCAGCTGAAAATTGCTCTATAAATTACTAGTGACAGGCAAGGAAAATCACCATACATTAACTGAACTATTCAAGTAGTAAGTGAATAAATACTTGGCTATAAAACTGAACACCGATTGTAAACAAACGAAAAATGATATTCATCATGAAAACGTTTTTCATAGTCAATAATACGGGTTATGTATTCGACGGTTGAAAAAATTTTACGTTTTAGGATCATTTTACGTGGTCCTTACGTTTCTCCTTTTTGCGATTTAACATTATTTTATTTTTTCACACACCTCTTGCGTTGTAAGATTGGCTGATTTCGAGATTTCGAAGTACAAAATATACATATTTCCTCTCTGGTTTTCTGTGTACGTAGATAAGGCGACAAAATTATTGACTGTTCCAGTGTTCGCTGGGTGTTGATCGGAGAAATCACGGAAAACTACCAATCATAGCAGCCAGATGCTAGAATACTCCTCCAGACAGCGGATATATTCGATCCTGCGTTCAGCTAGTGTCGAAAAGCCTGCCACCGTTGGGATTAGAAAACTTGAACCTCCCGGTCAGGAACACTGCAGTGACATATATTGTATCCTCAGCTACCTTTGCCGATCTAGAATTGAACAACGATAATTGATTCAATTAAATAAAATTTTGAAAATGCGCAAGACAAGCCATCAAACACGCCCTGAACTTTTTCTCTCATATTTCGAAGACCGTGCAAGTGAGTGACTATAAAAGTGAGTGAAAACTTTAGTGAGTGAAAGTTGTAGGGTTAAATGCACATAACGTGCTTCCGTAAAACGCAAATAGAACTGGATAAATATAAAGAATAATGCAATAAATATGTTCGTAATTTTATATGAAAAGGATGCCTTTAGTTGAGGTTTGTGAGAAAATAATTCCGTATTTCCTGAACGAATCATATCGATACATGATGATAAAATAAAAAAAATCATTAGATCCATATCATAAATTATATTAATTATGACTATACATATAGAAATTTCAAGTGGTTCTATAAATCGCCGAGAAATGATCTCGAAAGCGGAAAAACCAAACCACTTCTCACGTTACAATATAGCAAAAATATTGCAATTGGTTTGAAAAAGTACGTTTTACTGGATATCATATATTTTGAGTAAAAGTGAAATGGAACCAAGAGAGATCTAACAGGTATTCACCTTCATAAATATAAATGATTTATCTTTATCTCTTCTGGCTTAGGTGGAATTCACAGCATTATGATGGAGCGTAGCTGCACAAATAGCAGGTAAACGTTATCTCACGAAATGTCTTCAAACGACAGTAAAGTATCACACAATACATCAACTTCCCCTCTATTCTGTGTCATAAAAGCTGAGTGGAGAAAAGGGCCACACTCTTCGTAACAAATTGCTCCCATTATTCTTCATCGTGCCTGGTCTTCGGCTTCGTACATAAAATAGACGATACTTTAGCAAGGCTGCATGAAATGCTGAAGAACTGTACAGACGCTTTCAGTCAATGTCAGAATTTGCTGACTTAGGCGATGGCACTTCGTCTACTGGAATTGCTCTAGTTCCGATCCTAATAAATGAGGTCAAATTTACAGTGCAAAAAAAACCTACTTGTTTTAAATCTTAAACTATTAAGTTACTGTTTCAATTACGGTAAATTGCAGATCTGAACTGCCAGAGCAGAACGCTTTATTGTGTTTCTGTCACCACATCATCTCGTAATACACATGCTAATATTAACGTTGTTATCGATACTATTTATAATATAATAATAAAAATAATAATATAATACTTTTCGGTTAATGTAGCAGATCTTTTAAACTTAATTGGTTGCAAGACAGATATAAAAAATAACTTGTGTATTTAACAAGTGACATTACAAAAACTGTCATTATTGAGTTAAGAGATGTAATATATTTAGAAAACAGTTTAGGTTTCCAGTTTACTCGTAAATATGTCTTCAAGAAGGTTTACAATACTGCCCGTTCAAAGAGTAAAACAGTATTTCAGCGATACATATATGGCTCCTCTTAGAAAAAATATACTCTCGCAAAGTGTCAATTTTTCTGATGTTTCACTTTTCTTTTGCTCAGGCGATATACCGTTTTTATTTCCACAAATTATACGCAGTAAATTTAGTAGCGTAAATTAGGGAACACTGTACGGCTGTCTCCGCCATGTGGCAACGCTGCGCGTCATAAGCCGTCGAGTCCCGTCTACGGTTGATACGCAGTATAACTATGAAGTAGGACGAGCAGCGGCGAGAACGACGTCCTAGAAACGAAACGACCTCGCGCCCGCACCTAGCTGCCTTCTGCCTTCGACCGCTTATCAAATATTCACGCAGCACGGAGAGCAGACGGAGAGGAGCGGGGTAGCCGGGGGAAGCAAGGGACGCAGCGCGCAGGCGCACAATGGGTCCTAACGCGGACACAGGGGTAAAAGGGAATAATAATAATAATAATAATAATAATAATAATAATAATAATAATAATAATAATAATAATTAGAAAATGGGAGAAAAAGAAAACAGAAGACAATGGCAGCAAGACAATTTTGTTTAATGTCTTACTAAAATCGAAAGTAAAACATTTTTTTTTTTCAGAAAGTTAAAAACTCTTCTTAATCCATTAACGCCCAACGTTCTTAGTTCATAACGCATATTTCTTGACAACTTAATTGTGTCCCTTTGCAAGAATCTGCAGACATAATATCATCAAACGACTTCCTAAACGAACTGTGTGTGAATTTTGAAGCATTTGAAACTAGAGGTTGATTTAGCATTGTTCACTCTTAAGCAGAGCTTACATACGACGTTTGGCATCTTCTTGAAAAACCGGGGTTGGCTGCTAACTGCTTGTGAATGAGTAGGCGGGAGAGGGCGGTGTAAATCAAACGCTGGTTCGTCTGCATCCAAGCTGACGAGGAATGTGCGTCATCGCGCTACTACATATTAAGGATAAAAATAGCTGATATAACGAATGACGGCGTTTCGTGCGCACTAGCAGAATTGCAACAAAACAACAACCCGGCAATAAAAAGGTGCTAACAGTTTCATCAACCCACCAGCGCGCATGTGCGCGACGACAGAACGCAAAATTGTTTCGGACGCTAATAGCTGATAATGGGTTACTAAATTACCTCTTTATCGTTTACGGGTGATAAGAAATATCGTAGGTGCTTCTTGCGGCGACGCCGGAAATTATCTAACCTATTTTAATATTTATTTGTTTATTTATTGTATTTTCTGAACGTCAAAATCAGTAAAAAACTGTAGGTGACGAATTATGAGGTAGAAGTGCATTTTTCTTGAACTTCGTAATCCCTACATTATCTCTTATATAAGATTATTTAATTATTTGCACGGATACATATTTAAAATATATCATAATGGAACATTAAGAAAAAATTTTACTCGATCTATCATTACATAACATTAATTACAATATGATAAGATAAAAAATTATGTTGTATAAATAGAAAATTGCTTTGTAAACATTATTACTTATTATAGTATATGGAATACATACTTACTCGCATAACATTTGATAATCAGGTGAATCAAAATGGTAAATTTAGAATGCCACATCTTTTTAACCTGTAGCTACAAACACTATTCAAAGAGGCGTTCGGTCAGGTAGAAGAGACGAGAATCTACTTTTGTTTCATATTTACTGCTGGTTTTTGATATGATGTCGTTGGCATATACTGTTGAAATACTGAGGTCACCGTTAATAGTGGAGTTCGAATTATACAGTGGAGCAGTAACATTTGTTTTTTTCTTGAAATTTTAAATACATTTTCAAATTTTATGTGTTAGCTGTTGTGTGTAGCCTCAGATTTGAATCCCGTAAGTCCAATTGCTTTGTACAATAGTTTGGTATGCTGGTAAGTGTGAGGGATCCTGGATGCTTTAATACAAGTAGATTGGCTTATAATATAGCTTGATTATTTCGTTTTACTGGAGTGCATATTCTTCGACAGAGCATGATGTTTACGTAGGCTAATTTCAGTTGATGATTGGAGAATGCACAATCGTTTTCTGAGGCCATTATTGCTGTGTCAATGACTTATGTTGCTAATGTAATTTGTTGGTATTAGAGATATCAGCTTTTATATAAAATATTGAGAAAAGTTGTACGAACACTACCTCGAGGGACTCTTGGTTTTGTTTCGTAGAAGAACTTACCACACCCTAGCAGTTATTCTATATTAAGTTGATTTATGGATTCAGGTAGTAAAGAATCTTTTGGGCAATATTTGATTATAAGGAAGTATTCGATGCAATAAAACGATGAAATGGAAAAATTCGAAGTAATAAAAACTGCAACGATCAATGAGATAAAGAGTTTTACTCTTACTCCTTACCTCATATCTAACCTGGTATATGTAATTTTGTATTTCATTAACACAAAACAAAAATACAATTTAAACAGATAATTTATTTACTTCAGAATGATAAGTCACATACTCCACCGAGGCTCGCGATGCCTTCCTTTCATAGATTAAGTATCGTTTTCAATAATAAATTAGCATGCTTTTAAAGTAAAATTTATTAATCAATAGTATTTTTGGAAACTTCAAATACCTATATTTTATTAATTTCTGAATTTTTAAGACTTCTCCAAAGTTAGACGTTTCCGCAGAATAATACTAATCCACAAGACTTCTCCAAAGTTAGACGTTTCCGCAGAATAATACTAATCCACTAGCAGTGAATATATACTCATAGTAGATGATTTATATCTTCCTTTGCCTAAAGAAATTTCTATAAATTAGCTATTATTTTATACACCTTGTAAAATATAGGTAGTTTATATTTCCTTTGCATTAGTAATTAATGCTTGTGATTAATCCGTAAGCAACTAAACTGTACCAAAACTGTAACTTAATCCACCTACATACAGTTTGGCGGCCGCTATAAAAACAGCACCAAAAACACTTTCGGAAAAAGAATGTACGTCATAAAATGAACAATAATAAATACTTTCCGGTTAAGATCAGTGTTCCCGACAAGCCCCTTTGGAAACCGAGATCTTTTAAAGTTTATATTGTACGGAGAGGAAAAACTAAACCATTTCCACTAATATATTTTTGACGTTACGATCAATAAACATTTTGTTGCATTTTAATGAGGGCGTTGCGCGCGAACTTCGGGTTTTAGGGTCTTTTTCAGACCTCTGCACGGCGCCGTGAGGGGCACTGAAGGAGGCGGGCGAGCGAAGGGGAAGGGAACGCCTGAAATGGTGCACGAAAGCGAAAAGCGGTAAACCGAAAGGAAGGAAAGATAAGGGAAAGGGAGTGCAGTAGAAAGAGAGGCTTAAAAAAATACGTCGAGAAAAGATAATCAGATACTAGAGAAGAAAACGGAAAAGAAAAAAATGGGAGAAATGTAATCGAAACGAAGACAATGGAAGCAAATGGTAGGGATGTGAAGATTCTAGAAGTGGGCTTAGAGACACAACGCTTTGTAGATGTAGGTAACCACTAACAAAATATACATTTTCCAAAACCAGTACCTAAGGATAATCATCAACGCCCCTTGGTGTGTTACCAACGACCAACTTCACAAAGAACTATCTATCGAACTTATAGCCAATCATATCAATTACCTCGCCTCCAACTTCTATTTCTCCATACCACAAATCCCCAATTTAAATACATTCGGCCGAAACCTCGGCCAAAATCCTATACAACCAACCCAAATTCAAAACATATTTCATTTCCACTTATTCCTAAAAAGATCGCTGAAATTGATCATTAACAGAGGTGCCTAATGGGCTTCCTCGCACATGTATTAGATTAAGCATATTATGTAAGTTTGCAGGTAAACAATCAAAACATATGTATAGTACAACGTTTTACTTATATAATTACTATTCAACAAGAAAATAAATTTAACCAATTTACACTCTTCCTTTCAAGGAGCGATTTCAGGGGGTTTTAGAGAGCGCGCGCATGCGCAGTGACGCATCTGATTTGATTTGATTTATTTGGTCAGAAAAGTGTGAAAACTGTATATGACGTTTGGGGGAGAAGATAATTTGTGCACGTTTTCCACAATCCATACCCAACACTTAAACTATAAATACGATGGTTGAAAGATGAATAAAATATATTTAAAAAAAAGATATGTTTCTGTGGTTCCAGAAGCCGCATAGCGCATGTCTACGTCCGCCAAAACTTCGAAATCGTTCGTCAAAAGGAAGAGTGAACGTCAGGACTGTAGAGCGGTGAGCCAAGTCGGATTGCATCGCAACCAGGATGCAAAACCTCGTCGATTCGTCAGGAATTTGAGATGGAGAAAACGGGTTCCCCGCAGGTCGTGTAGCATTTTTCCTGTTTCCCCCGCGTCTCATTCCACCTTTTTTTGAAGCTCGCTTTTCATATACTAGGTCATTCAGCGACTACTGTCATTAACATTGGTTTTTGAATCTTGGGGGGTAACGGCAGAAGAACTCGCGTATTTATAATGATACACCCAAACATCCAGACCCCCGGCGGGATTCTAACCCGCGACCTTTCCGGCACGAGGCAGCTTCGGCCCTTCAGCTTTAGCGATCTGCGCTATCCAAGCCGGCCTATTCCACCGTTGCTCCACAATCATACAACTCATATCATCATCATCATCATCATCATCAGAAACATTTATCTCAGGAAATGTTCGGTGGCGGAGAATCGTAATAAAGTCAACTCCCGATCATGTAGCCGTAAAGCTCCGGGCTACTGCGCGTGGACTGAATACATTCTATTTAAACAAAAACCTGTTCAAACTAATGGCCTGCAGCACCAAAAATTATGTTGATAAAAACCACACATATTTTTCCACACAATAGCACGTATACGTTTCAAGAACAACAAATAAAATACTCTCGTGTAACACTGTAATAAATTAAATATTTTATCAAAACTACTCCTCACGAATACTGCAATAACATAGTATAGCACACACGGATAAACAGTACATTTTTTTACATACCCAAAATTATTTTAAAAAATTGCTGATCAATTGAATATTAAGTAGCGGATGGCGTCTTCCTTGGAGTGTTTCTGTCGCATAAAATTAGCTATACGCAGTGACACATTGCATATGACAAATCAGTCAGTTCGTGCAAAATGGGAGTAGGTAGAATAGCATAATCAAATATTTGCATTTTTCAACTGAAATCGAAGCTTTGTTTTTTATAAGTTCTAATGAAATCACAGACATCTCTCACATAGCTGGAATCTGTACCGTTTTCTTTAAATTTCTATGCGCATACAATAGATATTTCTGTATTTTCCTCAGTTTCTGGGTATCTAACGAAACAATAGACCTGTCTCATATGGCCGGAGACAGAATAATTTTGTTTGAAGTTCTACGCACATTGAAACTTAGTAAAATATAGATATCTAACGATATCGATCATCGAATGAAGATTTTAAAAGCGTACTTGTCAGTATAACAAAAATAAAAATTTCTGAAAATCCAAGAATTCTGAAAGACCGACATTAATTCAATTACATTTTAATTAACACTCATTCTAGAATTACTTTAAGATCTCAGTACGTCAAAAATTTACGTAAGGAATATCGGATAATGCAAGACGAGTTTTGTTATGTATATAGTTCCAATGATGTGAATGCTCTTCACACATTTTCTAAAAGCCTCTCTACATTCTTTCCTCTCTACACAAAATCACTAATACAGATTTTGATTTGTATTGCTGACATAAATAAACCCCAATCCTCCCCCTCTTTTTAACTATCCCACATTCGTCCGCTGAATACTCCGGTACTGAGTTCCCATGTACAGCCGACAGTGTTTATCCCGATCTCAAGAAAGCCTCCTAAGATATGAACTCCGGTATTTTTTTACGACGCAGCGTCGGGGCTGAGGGGACGCATGCGTATAGGCATCCGTTCAACGAAGACGCGCGCTGAGATGGCGGCAGGTATAACTTTGAAATGGCGGGCGCGCGTGCCCGTTTCCGCTCGTCTATGCACCGACACAAAACAATGAGGACTTTAGTGCCATCGCGGCGACCAGCGCTAGACCTGGGACGGGCGCGCAGAGAACCCGTAATCCTCGGGGTGGAAGTACCGTCATTTCCCACCGGTCGTCGAGTACTCCCGAAAGTTATGCGCTCTAGCCAGAGGACCTCCATTCATATTTGGTGGGGGGGGGGGGGGAGGTGAGAGAGTGAATACATGAGTATTGATTCCGCGCGCGTACACTATTGAGGTATTAGCCCCGTAAGGGGAGTGCGTGTTATATATCGGGAGATGATGTTTCTTCCTCGTTGGAACGTGAGATCCCACGCAGACCTATATGTCAGCTTGCAGGTTTTTCTCTCCACTTTCTCTTCTCTAGCAGGGCACAGCCCCTCCGGGACAACCTCCAAGTTCCCGTTGCTAACCCGACATGTGTAGTAGTGTGACGCATGTAACTGTGTCACTGGAGAGGCGGGTGTAAGGATGAGCAAGATTAAATCAAGCGCGGATTATGGTCATATTATTAGGGTACTGCTCCGCACTTCACCTAGTATTGATCGAAAAAAAGCACGGATACTACCGATCTGACATGCCTGTCGTTAGAATTCTTCTCCAGACCCGCTATCTAGCTAGTGTCGAAAATCCCCCACCATCAGGACTCGAACCCTAGAGCTATACACTCGAGTAAGGTGTCCTCAGTTCTCATTGCGTAATCGACGAGAACGGCGGCTCTTGTCATAATGGTCGCAACCATCACCAGCCTCATCGTGGAGTCGATATTCAATTCCCGGATATTCCCGGGCGAAATGTACATGCCTCGGAATTTCACAGGGTATTTCCGTTTCCACTCACGTGTGTACCCCAAATTCCCAACACCGTTTAGGGATGTTTCGGCAATTGTTGAGATTCTTCTGCTGACCTCATTATATGTCCGGAAAGGGACGTTTCATGAATTTTCAATTTATAAATTGAATCCATACCGTCAAACCAACATGAATGGATCGCACCAAATCTGCGAGCAAACTTTCTCTCGTTTTATTTACTGAAAATTAACAATTTGTTCTTAAATTTAAACATTTTTAAATTTCTGGGGGCTCCCATTCTGTGTACGTTTCTGCGTTCCGCAACTCTACGAGAATACCGATTTGGGAGCGAGTGACCGTACTTGTTGTACAGTGGTTATAATGTCAACCATGCTCAACATTGCAACTTGCTCAACATTTGAAATAATTTCTCTGAATCCGAATTGTTCGTTTGATAGAACTTCTGTTGTAAGAGGCTTAAGTGTAGCCGGAGTTTTTCAAAGGCCTTTGGCAAGACTGGTAGAAGGCTTGTTGGACAGTAAGAAACGGTGTCATTGCGCATTTTCACAGGTTTCATTATGATAAAATCTCAGATAACTTCCCTTGGTAAGGAAAATGATTACATGGAAGATAGCGTTGAAGAGGGAGGAAATGAAGGCAAATTCCTTTCGCGATAGTTCTTGAAGGAGTAAAGGAAACTGATGAAGACAATAGTGAATATAAATAACTTCGCCTTTTGAAAAAAAACAACAAAAACATATAAGTGAAAGAGAAGAAGCAGAAAGAGAAGAAGATTAAGAAGAAAGTACTAGAAATGGCAGGATTCCAAGACAGGAAGGAAGAGAAGACAGGATCAAAATGGTCCCAGGAGAGAAAAAAGGATACATAGTGAGAAGATGAAAGAGTACTGGAGGAGGAAGAATGAAGGACAAAGGAAGAAGCATTGAAATTGGTGCTTGGTCCCTAGATGACCCAAACGAAAAAAAAACAAATTTGCTTTAAATTAAGTCTTTGAAACTGGTTCAGTAGGGCACTCGTGTATTGAGAAATCTAGTGTCTTTGTTCATTCTAACGCTGAAACGAATTCTTGGATATTGCTAGAAGGTATCGTAAAAGGTTACATTGCATCGTTAAATTTTCTAGAAAACGGAATTAAGTAATAAGCAACCGCGTAATTTCAAATTGGAAAATATCCACACGAGCAGTAAACTCAGAAGCACTACCAGAAATTTAAATATCGTGAATCCAGGATGCAATGAATTTCTTCGATTAACTATAAAAAACATATTTCGATTTATTTGTAGTGACGCTTTACATCAATGAGTTATTGACAGTGTCATCCAATCGGCAGCTTAAACGTCATCACAGTGACGTCACTGTGGTAGCGTTCAAGCTCCTGATTGGATGATACCGTAACAGCTGATTTACGTCAAACACCGATACCCGAACTACCGATATTTATGTGGACCCCCTCACTACATTGCATACAACCTTAAAAAACCAAGTGTTTAGCGTAATACATAGAATGCGTTACACTCTATAAATATTACTCATGAACAGTACTCAGCATGTCTTTAAAAAACAAATGGAAGAAAGACAATACACAAACGTATTCTAAACGAATGAAAAAAGGATTCCACAAAGTTACAGAAATGCGACACAGATTGATGACCTCCTCGGAATGTTGATATTTTGCGCCGTCAGAAATGCTGAAAGGAAACACTTGGGTGTTCTCACACTTTTTATGGAATTGCTGAAGTTTATGACATGCTACTGTCAGACCAATGTCAGACAATGGAATGAGCAGGCAACTGAAAACAGAGACAGAGACGAATGAGGGATTTTCCGCAACAGTAACACACTAATAATGATCCAAATGTTTCATGTGTTTATTTGGGAAGAATTCTGTTGATCCAAACAATATTATTACTTCAATTGTTTCTCGACTGTTCAAAGCTGTTACGGCTGAACCTCCCACAGAATTGTGACAAATAGTTTGCGTCTACACTTGATAATTGACGTTTTCCTATCTGACACAAAATATTCAATACAAAGAGAATATTTTTTCCGTTGTTATCTACATTACTCCCTTAAACAAAACTAGGGAAATAGAACCAAAGTTCCGTTTGTTTGGGGAAATAAATTTCTATAATAATTATAATCGATATTAGATGAGAGATTTGAATGATACCCCAATTTTGCAACTTCCGTTAATTAAATAAGAAAGACAGCAAAAGCGTTAAATGCCCCTGGAAAATTATTTTTCGCCATTTATCCTTCCCTCAATAATTCATTTTAATTCGTAAGTTTTTATCTTTCATATGTTCTAGACACAGTATTTACGTTTCTTGCAAAAAAGAAAATTAACATTTCCTCGTTTGAAGTGTCATATAAAAGTCAATTTCACTAGTGAAGAAATGTGTGCCATCTCCGTTATTGACACAGTAGCTTTTCACGATAGTTCTTTCTAGGGGCGGATTTTGATGACCTAAAATATCACTAAAAATGATCAATAAAATGCTCTTAAATGTTTTAAAAATGCCCCAAAAGAAAAGAGAAATCACGAAAAAAATGTGAGCAAAACCAGTTCGTATGAACAACTCAAGCTGTTGGATATGTTACTGATGTAATCGAGGATGGTTCTATTCGTCCAAGTAAACTCAGCTTTCAAGCTTTTAGATTGTTCTTTACCAGAAAATTTCAGTCTTAATTTATCCCGAAATCTGCTGAACAAGCAATGGCAACCGACAGGCGTCACAGGAACCTAAGAATACATACAATGGCTGACATTACAACTTCTGAGCGCAGAAATCGAATAAACTTTCAGGTATAGGTACTTCAGGAAGTCTGAACATTTGTTGCATCTTGTAAATATTATTTGAAGCAAGTACCATTAAAATGATATTAAAATCGATGCAATCGGCGAAAAATGCTTTCAAAATGACGGAAAAAAGGTAAAACATGACTTATCAGTCGAAATTGACGAAAAATGCAAAAAAAATGACGTATAAAAAATGAGTAATTTTCTTTTGTCATAACATAAAATTTCTATATTAAACGGAATTTATAAGTGAAAAGAAAAAAAAATACATTTCATTGAAATCCGCCCCCTAGTTCTCACCAACTTTCGACATGGCGGGTGAATAATTATCATACTTTTTATTTCAGAGTGCATCAAGAATGAGGCCCTGGACTTGATTTTGATGACGGATTATTATTATTATGAATTATGAATTAGTATGAAAAATTAAGCTAATTCAATTGATAAAAAAAGCCATTTCCAAAATTTGAAATCTTGAGACCTTTTGACTTTGAAACGAAGAAAAGGTAATTCGAAATGAAGATAGTCATAAAATACGAATAACTCTACATAATTAGTACGCATTACAATACTAATTAAATTAATAAAAGAAATGATATCATAAAAAATATGCATATTGTTTTCAATAGCTTATTTAAGAGAATGCGGAAAATCATATTATATCAAGAAATAATTTGTCGGAACAGGGATAAGGCTAGCATTACAGAGTATTAAGGTTTTTGTCACACTCATTTCCTAACATTTATCGTGTACGTTTAAAGACCACGATAGGCGCTCTGATTTATTTACCGAACAGAAAACATGTCAACTCTTTGTCTAATTGACATATCCAGGATGCAATTTACTCAACGAAGCGTAGACACGCGTATTTGAGTTACAGGCGGCATTTAACATGATCAAATATTGACAAGTAAAAAAAACAATCGTCGGCAAGACCAGTACCCTGTCAATGGTGACAAGAAATCGACAGAAAATTCAATGCTGGGAACATTGAGATTGCTGTTGTGCTTCTAACTACAAAATATTCATTATTCTCACAATACGAATTCTCTTTGGTCTCTAGAATTTCCAATATTGGTTCACCATAGCTGTTCATTTCTCTACTGAAATATAAACGTGATTTTTGTATTCATTTTATCAAATCTCTTAATTTCCATCATATTACAAACCTAAATATTTGCATATTATGCTTTACGAAGTGTGAACAAATTCGTTACCTTTGGTATTTTCCTTTACAAGTATTTACAAAAAAAGTAAAAAACTATAGGAAGTATTTTCAAAAACCGGTCTGGAGAATTCTAGCGGTCAGCTGTTCTAATCCGTAGTTTAATTGGTAGTTCTAATCGGTAATCATGTTTTTTCTGCTCTATACCAGGAGAATGCCGGAGCAGTAACCTAAGAAAACGAATGGACCGCGCGATCTTTTCTTCCTCTTCCTTGCCCTATCCTCACCTCTTACATACTCTCACACCTATAGGCATTTCAGTACCACTCATGTCGAAAGACCAGTCGGGAGCTTAGAGCTTGTCCCAGCTGGGCTGTGCCCAGGTAGTAGGAGATATCTGGAAGAGAAAAACACGCTAACCGACGTGAAGGTCGGCGCCGGACCTCGGCATACTCGCCACCTTCGTACAAGCCCGAAGAACATCGCCATCTTCAGCGATAAAAGCATGCACTACACTTACGAAACTAATAGCCATAGCAGTCGGCCGGTTCGGAAAGAAATAATCAATGAATCATCAACTCACGTTTAAGGAAATTTCAACGTTATTTCAACTAAATTTTATCTCATGTTTAAGGAAATTACGATAATAAATTCCACATATGAAAATGGCATTGAATCAAAGACAGAACAGTAGGTTTGAGACCCATCATTCGCTACATTCTTTAATGGATACGAAACGCGTTGTAATCTATTGAAGTGCATTATCCTTAAGTACGCCAACACATGAGATCACAAACCTGATCTGATGTATCGCGGGGTATCCTCCAAAGACTGAACGGACTGATTTATCAGTAAGGGTAATGGATTAATGTATTCTGATAAAGGCGAATTTCCATTAACAGAAGAAAATGAGAGAAATAGAGCGAGGAAGGCGGACGATGGAAGAAAACAAAATAGGGAGAAAAGAGTGACAATGTCAGCCAAATAACACAAAAATGGGCGAAAATGGAGAATAAAAAATATACGAAGGAATATGAAAGAAAAGCAACACCATAAGGAACGGTAATGTAAGAATGTGAGAAAAGAAAGAAACTAAATGGTTCACAGAAAGAAAACGTTAGAGGGAGCTGAAGAGAAAGAAACGAATACCAGAAGCGTAATTAACTATTGAAAATAATTAAGCTAGTTTACGACAGCTGGATTCTGTTACTGACTTTTGAAGCCCCTCAAGAAACTTCCTAGTTACGACACTCTCGATCCTAATAAAATTACTCCAAAAAAATTTCCTATAAGTTCAGACCTACGTACGTAACAATAATGATTATATGTAAAGGTGAGCAAACTCTATTCAAGAACTTCAAAACAGGATTCGTGATTGTTCTTCGTATCATAATCCAATTATCAGAAAATATCTGAAATCACAAAGAGCATAGCAAATAAATATCATCACCGCAACCTTTGATACAAGGGATATCAACTTGACCTACATTTAACAGACGTCCTCTCAGATCCATCACTGCAGGTATCCCCCCACCGCAGCATGTAACCAGGATATTCCTGAACATGAAGCAAGCGATTCTCGAAACTTTCTCTGTGACCGCACACAACGGTGGCGAGAGTGTGGATTTACCTAGGCGAACAGCTACATCAATTTTGCGCTCACCGACAAGTGGACTACGCTTCCGATCTGGACCGTGCAGTGGACAAAGACAATGCTCAGCAGCAGAGCACTGTAGGTCATTTGCCAAATCTGTAGGATATTACCCGTTACTAATAATTTATATAACACAAAAGTGAATGTTTCTTGCCAACAATTTTTTATAAATACGAAGGTCGATAATATCATTCAGAATTCAACTTAGTATCGGAAGAGAATGGGGATAAGGATTCCAGAGCTGAAGAAAACGTTCACAGATAGCACTTCTCCCATACATATTAGCCTTTTTTGACGATAAATAAATTAGTCTGGGCTCATCAGGCCGGTTTTTACCGGGCCGGTTTTTTACCGGGGACCGGGAGCCTTTTTTTAAATTTATTTTCTTCCCGTTCGACTTTCGTCTTTCGGGGATTTTGACGGGTACAATGTTATATACAAAGAATTTACGGGCCATCCTGAGGCAAATGCGGGTCTCGGTGCAACCCTTCACTATTTTTAAACTTTCATATTTGAATAACTTGACTAAGGGAAAATTTACATTTATTGTCTACAAGTGGAGGGAGAGTGTATGTGGGGAAAAGGGGGCAAATGATTTTATGAATCGGGGTGGGCGAAAGAGATCTTCGGGGAATCTGGATCGAATGCGTGAAGGATAATGTGCATTTTGACAGAGATTGAATATTGGAGTGTTGGGGCAATGCGGGGAGGAAAGAATAATATTTTTGAGAGGTTTGCGAGATGAATTCTGAGAGGAGAGGTACTTGAAGCTCTCGATGGATTTGTGAATTAGAAATGAACCAGGGTGCTTTCAAGGTTTGTCTTAAATATTTGTTTCGGATTGTCTGTAAAATGGATAGATTGGTAGGTGCTATGTTGCGCCATATTGGATAAGCTACGTCGTTGTGAGTCTTATTAGCGTTTTATAGATGAGCAGCCCAGTTTCTATACTAAGGGTGGAATTTCTGTTGATAAAAGGGTATAATTTGAAAACTTTTGCACGAGTTTTCTTGGATTCTGGCTGACAGATCCCTAATGGATTCTGCCCATCAGATCCTGCGGCGGTATCTGTTGTCCCTGAGCTATCTCAGCCGGTCCCCGGAAGTGGTAGTGGGCGTTAGCGGGAGCACTGCAGACGCGCGAAGACAGCCTGGGCTCTTCCGGCGAGGTACGAGCGCGCGCCCCTCAGCAGCCGCGTCTCGCCCAGCGGTTCGCGCCGGGAAGCCCATAGATTCGCGTGTCGCTATACGTCACCCATTTATGAGAAAGAACGCTTGGGCACTCACTCGGACTACCCCGATAAACCGTAAAATTGGGAAATTATGGCCTTAGCACTCAGGAGCCTGGATATAAAGGCTACTGAATTAAGGTTGGCCAGACATATTTTTTCTACAAGGAAGGGAATGAAAAACAGTCCACCGTTTGGGCGGGCATTGAGCGTCAATTAGAGTGCGAGGTAACTGCGGAAAATGGTTACTAAACCGTCCATTGAATCACTGCTGGTGTAAAGACTTTTGTGTTACTAATAAAAGGGGGTGAAACGGCCTAACAAAAGCAAGCCGGAGTGACATTGTTTACATATAATCATTGTAAAACGACCACGGAATGGAATAATATTTTGGTATAACATGAAATTCAATCCTCTAAATTCCATAATATATACAGCAGTATGTTGTGATTTACTTCAATAAACAAAATTATTGCAATTATTTTATATCATTATGAGAAAGTTTACCTGAATAACAGGCATACATATTCCGAATTCAATGTGTTAGTATAGGAACAATATTACGAGTACTAATAGAAATTAGTGTCAACATTGTGACTCCAATGACTAATTAACAAAAATCATTTAATATGATTATAAAATCAGCAACTTAATAAAACAGTCATCAGAGAGGATTTAATGGGTTTTTATGGCATGCTACTATTTTACATTTGTTTTTATTATTATATAATAGCTGTTGAAGGAGATTTTTCAAGCACTGTAAGCACCGTACCCAATATAAAAGGTTTTAATTTGAAAACTAACGAACGGAAAAAAATCTCCAGATTTTTCCATTAGTGAGGTATGATTAATCTGAACATTCGCTCTGTAATTGCAATGAAAACTCGAAACTACGATTTTCTGTTTCTAACAGTTCTCACCTCCAAGGGACTCGTAACTGAACCATGTTCACATTGGCAAATATGTTACGAATAGTCGATAAACAGGCTCCAGCACGCTTGTGTTCAAAACCCTTTCAATGCGACCCGAAATATATATATATATATATATATATATATATATATAATTCATATTTTCCTTTTCATATCAGTTGCTGATAAATAAAGTACGAAAGTTCACCATCACCCCTCAACAAATTTCTTCCATTACTGAATACTTTATTAGCTCGTGTTCTAATGTGACTAATTGTAAAATAACAAAAATGTACCTGTTCAAATGCCTTTCAATACGGAATATTCCATTAGTGACAAAATCATCCATACTCCAAAGGAATAGTTAGAAAGATATTTTATTAGCCAGAACATGACGTTACAACATAATAGAATTGTAAATCCACTCATAAAAATCTATAGAAGAAAAAAATCAAAGGACATGGAAACCAAGTTGCATTGATGCATAAAACAACCGACATCCGGAAAGCGATGTTGAAGTTTACCGCCAACAGAGCAATGAACAGGACCCGGAGATTCAAGAGCATTCGTATAACCTTAATCTAAAGTTTTAATAAAAAAGATTCAATTAACTTCATTCAAGTTTAACGATTCAGAGATTACGAAAAGCACATTTTGTTACCTAGTATAACACACGATTCGTACAGGTTTAATACGCGAAGCAGTTAATAGAGCAACGAGTTACCCACTACTACCCGACAGAGAATGCCACATACAGCATCTGTAAGCCCCTTAATATCCTTGTCGTGCCAATATTTTTTCCTTTCCACACGTCCCGTCGTTTAATTTATGTCTCACTTAGCAGTTCAAGGGGCTTCCATCACCATTGCGCACACAGGGCAAACTCTACACGCGGCTTACACGACTCGATCAGATTGGCCAACGAAGGGGACATCATGACTGATGAACCCGCGCAAGCGCCGCGCGTCGGAAAACCGCTCTGAGGCGCTTGTCCCGTACAGCGGGTAATGATGATTGTTCAAGCGGATAACGTCATACACGGACGCCCCTAATACTACCCGGCACGACACGCTCCCGCTCCCGCCCCTCCCCCGCCACAGCTTCTGCCCGAGACCTTGCCGCTGCCCCCGGCGCCGCGCGCGCCGCCCGCGCTGCCGCCCGCGCCGCCGCCCTGCCGCCGCTACCATTGTCGCCGCCGCCCCTGCCGCCGCCGCCGCCCACGCCGCCCGGAGGGCTTCAGCCGACTACTCAGCCGGCCCTTTGTGCTCTGGCGCTGTCTCGTCAAACGCCGGTGCACCCCGGGTCGATGCAGTGGGGAGCTCGCCACCGTATTAACCTGCATTTCCCCGCGCAACGTGCGTGAAAACTGATGCCCATTGTCAGGCGGCCGCCAGTATTCCATTAACTCGTCGAATAAATACTGAAATGCGTGTCTTACTATACCCGATTGACTACAGAGGTATTAAACGAGCGCAGTCCTAGTTGTTTTGTTTGTTGCCGATTGTGAGTGGCATCTCATTTATGGTAATGGCCCACGGGCCTTTCATGTCTCTATGAAATATCCGCCTTGCAGTTCATGTTGGACCGATTCGCATTCACTTCCGTATTGCCTGGAGCTTACGTTCCGCAAAACAGGACGATGGGCAGTGGAAACTAATGAAAAACGGCATTATTACAGAAACGCGGTGTACTATTGTTCATTCTAGTCAGTCGTTCAAAAGAGAACATGAGCAGCTTTTAGTTCGGTCCTTTCTATGTTCGAACAATACAAAATGTAGTCATGATATTGAGAAATGAAAGAATAAATTAGAAAAATACAAGTTACCCAAGAATTGGTCAGAATCTGGTATGTGATTTTGACAAGGCACATTTACAATCCAAAACGACTGAGCAATGCACCGAAATTTATTATAGACGTTCAAAAACATTGGAATATAAGTTCCACGACGCCATTTCCCCCAATCATTGAGAAAATCTATATATTTAAAATATTTAATCGGATTGATATCGTTTTTGAAAAGTGAAATGTAGTTTTATTTTCCCAGAAAAAAGTCAAGAAATGTAAAATGAGCCATTTAACCCTAGATTCAAACCGTACAATCTGCGGCGCACAATGGTTCAGAACATAGTATTTTAATAACTTTAAGAACACGTTATTTGAATACGATTTAAACTTGTATAATAATTTAGTGGGTACCTGATGATGAGAAAAAAAATAAAAATCGGAATCCAATATTATCATTTTAAAATGTATATAATCACTTCATTTAAAATATTTAATCTGATTACATGTTGATAGTGTAGCTCAATCCAAGTGTTCTTGCAAAATTTAATTATTCAAAGAGGTTCACAGAGATTCAGTGGTTCAGAGGTTCAAGGAGATTATACAAGATAGTCGATAAGAAAGGAAAAATTTATGAAGTGAATTTTTAGGGAGCGTAAGGTAGTAATATTTTCTCCATGAGCCAAATATCGAACGTTCGTGAGTAGTACCGGATAAAAATAAGGAAGTGATTTCTGTATAAATATTGATAAGAATAATATGTTTTCTCTAGTATTTACTGTTATTCTGTGTGTATTATTTTATATATTTTCTTATGTTCTGCAATTGCGAGAAGACCCGTGGAAGATGGAAGAAAGCATCGGTACCATCGTACGCCATACTCAATTGGACAAGTTAATAAGTCATTACATGCAGTCGCCAAAATTGTTCAATTCTTAATCTCATAGAATGAAAATAACGCAAGGTTAAACTTAAAACAGCGCTTTAGATTAAAACCGTAAAACTTTCACCCGTTTTTTCAGTTACCCTGTCACATATTCAATTCTCACCCGTTTCTTTACTCGCACATTCACCCACATATCCACTCATTCACCCACCCACTCTCCCATTCACCCACCCACTCTCCCATTCACCCACCCACTCTCCCATTCACCCACCCACTCTCCCATTCACCCACCCACTCTCCCATTCACCCACCCACTCTCCCATTCACCCACCCACTCACCCATTCACCCACCCACTCACCCATTCACCCACCCACTCACCCATTCACCCCACCCACTCACCCATTCACCCACCCGCTCACCCAATCACTCGCTCACTCACTCAGTCGCCTCCTGTTCACTCCCCGCCTACTCCATTACCTTCCCACTCACTCGTCCCTTCAGTCACACTTACACTATCTTCGTGTACTTCTTTTCCGAAGTGACTCCCACTATGGATTTTCTCCACCTGCAACCCCGAGGATGGCTGATCCGGTTGGTCGGCAAGGGTGGGACGGTTGCACGAAGGGCTTGATGTGGGCGAAGGGCGCGTGCCTGGCAACGTGGCGGCGTACGCGCATGCGGAAAAGGCACGCGCGTATTTTTGCATCAAGATAAAACCGTGAAAAAAATGCGCGGTGGCGGCCACGCGTGAATAACAGCAATCCCTAACCTTCTGCGTCGCTTCAATTTAAGCCACAATTTCATTACGCAACATTTAAAATGTACGACGTCATGGGAAACACTACGTTGGAGACAAGACTTAATATCTCCCATCTGCAATGGGCGGATAATGTATGCCTGTACTACTTTTGTCTTGTCAACACGGGGCGGGTAAGGAGACTTGTACCCAAGTTTTTTTCAATTTAAAGGGTAATTTGATAGGCAATGGATGCATGTGGGGAGTTGATAAAGGATCAGAACAAGTTGACAGATGATAGAAACTGAACAAGTTGATCATGACAGAAATCAGAACAAGTTTGTTTCGGGTTCCAGTATTAAGCCTATATGAAGTTATTGATCACTTTGCGATTCCTCCGTTTCCTTATGGCCTATGTGAGGTATCAGCAACCATTTGTGTACTTTGTCTTAATGCACACCTGGTCTAAAAAGTATCGATTAACTTTTCTAATGCAATGTTATTGATTCAACATGAGTGCTTAGCAGGGTCTATGGGAACCCCAGAGAAAAATAAAACAAACTTTGATCTTACTTTCTAATAATAATAATAATAATAATAATAATAATAATAATAATAATAATAATAAATTAAAGGAGTTGTGATAATTTAGGTTCCGTCTAAAAATTGTTAAAAGCATTTTTACTATGAACTAAAACATTACTATGAACTCCAACACCGACGATACATTGTTCAATTTGCGCACTCTTAACGTGAAATTGTTTGTTTATATAATAGTTTCTAATTAATTGCGAAACTTAACTACATATTTTTTGCATTGAATTCCCAATTTTGCTTTTCTGTCAGTCAGTGATTCGAGCAAACAAGTGCATTACACTTTTCACATTTCGATATTGGCTTTGAATTTCGTGGGTCCTAACTGAAAATAGTATTTTAATTAATGATAGTTTTCTCCTGTTATACCACTCTCTGTGTCAAATGACTGACTTTTCTAAAGCTCATTATAATCTTTTCATCGTTCGACTCACATCTTCTCGATCTTTTTGAAATTAAATCCTACTGGACCACACTACTACCTTTATCGCAGGAAACAAGGACTGTTCAGGAGAAACAAAAAGCAAGAACAATGTAAATATACAGGAGAAAATAGGAACAAAACGAGTCTACGAAATGCTCTCTTCAACAATAAATTACGAATTTCTACATTTCTTAAAAATATCTGTTCACAAAAATGCGGGTCTTTAATAGTAAATGTTTACAAATGAGTCCAGACAAACCTCAAGGCGCATATTAACTTTTCGTATTGAAATAATATCAACAATATTTTCATACTGTTGTGTAATAATTTTTCTTTAAATATTCAAGTGGTGTGACTCGCATGGTCGTAGTCTAAGTGAATACATGTTCTAGTATTCTCAGCAATTCAATTCATTTGTAAAACAGGGTGGCCACTCATATCTCTCAACAATTTTTCTGTCTATTACCAGTTTTCAAATACTTTTTTTAAACATTTTTCCTGATCAGATTTGTAATTTCGTACTATTAAAAGAAAATACTGATGCTACCCTGACACATATTGGTCAGCTCTCTCTTTCGCTGTAATAAAGTGCAAATGCTCAATATTCACCAAAAAATAAAAAGTAAGCAAAAAATAACGCTATAATAATGTTTTAAGGAATGATACCTACATTTATAACCTTTTCAAATTTTCCCTGCTGTTTAACGATCTTCAAATTCCCAGCTTCCCTGACTTTTCCAGAGGAATGAAATTTCTTGATTTTTTTTCGGTTTTTTATTCTTTGCAGAAAGATATTTAGCAAGGACACGTCTGGGTTTGGGAAATGTGAAATTAAACGAAACTCTGCGTAAAGGAACCCTTGTGGCTAATGAGCCCTACATGAATACACGTACGTGAATTCATCACGAAAGACTACCTTTCGGCAGCGAGTTGTGTGTAATTCCGCATTTCCCAATCCTGGAAGCCCCTTTGTAAATATTCTCATTTTCCAAGTATGCAGGTTAATTGGAATTGTTTCGTAGCATTTTGGAATGTTCAGTTACAATCTCGCATGCGCTGCTTCTGTGTTCACGCACAGAAGGTAAAGCTGAGTGATGGAAAGGATGAGACGCAATTTGGGCACGAATGTCCCGGCAGAAAATTATCAATAACAACTTTTCTCGACTTTGCAATTGCAACTTAAACTTTTTATTTTGCCTTTATTTCGTGGTCGTTTATCACTTTCCAAATTTTTTCCGTTGTTTATGTCCATCCGGTACATTTGCACGAGCCGGTAGTAGTAGGTTTGTTATTCACGAGTCAAATACGAAAAGCAGAAAAGAATGTACAAAATGTTCGTTAAATGTACCATTAAAAGAATAATTAAACAATTTACTTTCTTTACAAATATTCAATAAAGAACCGTAATCCATTTTTGTGCTGATCGGTACCATCGCCATCTGCACAAGGCATTTTTTTTATTTTTTAAAAATGAGTTGCATCTTTTTCGCAACATGTCTCTTGGACGTTGAGTATTGATGGTACTTACATCTGTAGTAATCCTGCATTTAGTTTTTATTGTCTCGTCACGTCGCTGCCGCTCAATGCCTTTAATCCTTCCGGTCAGGGGCTCGGCGCCGTTAGTAACTGGGGATCCCACACGGGCACCCGTCAAGGAATCCGTGGTGACTAGAATTGCTTAACTTCGTGACCTCAAGCAGCGTAGTTAAGCAATTCGGATAACGACGCCAGACCGAACCTTTCTTTGATTTGAATATACCCAGAGTTCTTTACATACTTCCAAATGATTCACTTGAGAAAGTTGAAGTATCCTCGACGCCCTCTTGGAAAATTACAGGTCATAAATAGTGACAAATTCACTGAATCAATATTTTCGACCAATATAAACAGAAAATTGTTCTTTATTATTTGATAACATAAATAAGAACTATTAACGAACTTAAAACTTTGGAGCCATTTGTTTGAAAACTATAAAAATGCCCGAGGGGCTTCATGTAAAGTACCCCCAAAAATTAAAATATCGACCTCAAATTCGAGAAGCCTGGACATCAGTCAAAACAATTGGGGAATATCAATTTTGAAGAAAATCGGCTGAACGCTTTAGGCGCTAGCGTTGACCACAGATGGACATTTGCCGTCAAACAATTTTTCGGTATCAAGAAGCAACAAAACATGGATTTTGGCTACACCACAAGTTAAAGAATTGTTTTTAGAAATTTAGCGATACAATTATCCACTTTTTCGTAACCAGACCCCAGATATAAGTTTTTTCTGGCGAAAATGCGCCGTTTTCCGGCATACGATAACATACATTTTTCTTCTTATGAAGTATTCGTAGGGCGAGAAAATAAAAACTGAACATAAATCCAACATAAATATAAAATTGTACATTCCACGTTTCGAACCCCCAGTTTCGGAGTCATAAGATATTAAAATAAAAAAAACAACCTAAATTACAAATATTCAAAGTTAATATGGCATATGAGCAATTTTTAATAACTAATTTTTCCACCATTTTTTTGCAGCACTTTCTTTGTTATAAATGTTCTCTTTTTTTCAAAACTAAAGAATAAATGTATGTTTACATTGGTAGAAAAAACAATTCCATATCATCTATACAGGTCTTAAAAGCATTATACACATCCACTGAATTCCACGAAATGTTCGGTAGTGATTTGAGATACCTAATCAATATAATTTGGAGTGATGCCTTCTGTTCTCGAAGCTTTTTCCCTTTAGTCACAATATTGGCGAAATATATAACTAATTTAAGACAAGAATGATAATTATTCTGGTAATGTAAAGAAAAATACTTAATCTTCTGTGAATATGGTCAGAGCCCATATGATTTATCTTTGAGTCTCCTTCGGAACATTTCTACGGAATTACCTTTTAAAACATTCAAAAACTAAAATATGAGTGTAACTCCTACTATTTATTCGTCTTTGTTTTACATATTAGCATTTCTCATAATGGAATGTCAAGACCAATATTTTAGCTAAAATAAATGAGACGAGAAATACTAAGTATATTTTTATGACTTTTGTGCGATTTTAAGCAGTTTTAAAAAAAACTAAATTTGGAAAATATTCACCAATTTTTATTCTTATTTCATAGAGAAGACTCTTGACCAGAACTGAATTCATAAGAGAAAAATTAATGATAAAAGGGAAGTTTTAAGGGAATAAGAATTCAAAGTACCTACATTCTTATCTCGTAACGTAGCACGCCATAAATGCTGTTAATAATAAGCCATAAATCTTGCACATGCCCTTAGTTAATTTTTGTGTGTGCAACGTAATGGCACATCATTGCATGATGTCATTTACTAGAGGGTTCAAGGCAAGTTAACTATTTGGAACAGTGTATTTTAATGAACTATTATGCGTAAGAGAAAACTATGGACACACAGCTTCCAGAAATGTACAAATGGGTCTTATGTTAAAATAAGAAAGAGAGATTGCCCTTTGACAGAATGCATTTGATTCAAACAGTAACAGTTTTATTTATTCGAACTGAAATTCAAGAAGTGTATTGACTTTTCATGAGATATGATGCGAGTTTGCTTTCAAGCAATTCATCATACAAATTGTTCAATAAATAATGCATTCTCAATGACTGTCGAATGACAAGATGATATGTTGCATCCCGTAACGACGACTGAAGTGATTTCGCAGGAAAAACTTCTGTCTTTGCATCTCATCAGTGACATTAAATCAGATTGCTTAATGCATACCCATGAATTATTATATTAATATCAGTTTGCTTATTGCATACCCATAATACATTAATATCGCAAATGGAATAAAAATAATATGCATTAAATTTTACCACATAAAAGTAAAATTATATAATAAGACTTTTAATCGATGGATATTCTCAATTTGACACCTAATGCCATGATGTTAAGTACATTTTCAACATTGCGTGTAACTTGTACGATGATTATCACTATCACAAACCATACAGCACGCAATTTTAGGTCGGAATTGTTTTAAGGAGCTGTGAAAAATACGATTATCTAAATCAAATTCAAAAGATAATTATGATTAACGTTTTTCAATAGGATGTAAATTGTAGCATTCATATTCCGTTCGCGCCGGTTAACAGACAGAATTTTAGAAACGCTGTTCAGGTGTTACATACTGTCACGTTTTAATAAAATATTTCGTGGAAAATCAGTCGTATCTGTATCCGCGATTGCCGATTTAGGACGTTTAACAGCATCAACGCTTGAAATTTAAGCCAAACCATAAACGAAACCACTAAAACCGTGTCTATAGAGAGAGCGAATTGGAAATAATTTTTCTTTCATAAAAAATTTGCCGGAACCGGAACGGAATTAAACGATTTCGATTCCGGTTACGGTTTTTTAAAATACATTCATACTATTGTGATGTAACGTATTACATAGGGTTCATTTTTACAGAATATAATTATTAAAAATTATCAAGGTTCTGCCCTAGACGGAAAAAATCTTGGGTACAAGGCAATTCTATAATATCATTAGATATGAAATTATATAATATAAATATAGGAAATCTTTTCAAAATCAAAATCAAATATTTCGTCAACAGAAACAAAAAAAGAATATCATTTATATCCGAACCTATTAAAGGCCATGATAGAAATATAATTTTAAACATTTTTCGAATAATTGGCCCGTTGAAAATTTATAAAAATGAAATAACATCAAGAAGTCAACGACAAGGCAGAGCATATTAATTTTTTCCACACCAGGCCCGAATCATAGCGGAAGCAACGTCCTTTCATAAACAATAATTTAATATTTGCTGTGTCCCGTAACACAAAGGCCGATAACTCGCTTCACATTGTAATAAAACCATAATAACAACACAAACAACACCTGCTGTACAACAGCGCAGAACACCACTTTCAACGCGGTAGATCACCTTTTGTTTGCTATAACTGGTGCATTCCATCTATAATCACACCCGCCTCTAACAAAGAACTCAGGTCCGTTTAAGAGTCAGCCCCTCCGGCACCCGAGCCACGTTTATTGCTAAGGTGAATGACGCCAGGAAGGGACTTTTACACCGTGGCGGAAATACCAAGGGTTTTATTCCTCGATATACCTTTAAATATCCTCTGTATCTGCGGACCTCCTGTAAAGTTTCGTTTGTTTATACGCTATATAAAACTCGTAAAAGGTCGCGGGGTTAGCAGAAGATGAGGGCCGCCTTTCTGTTAGCATTATTCCCTGGCTTGACGCCGGGGAAAGGGGATAGGGCTTACGCCTGAGGGGGGGGGCGAGATGGGGAGTGGCGAAGAGAAGAGTGCGAGGGAAGAGAGGAGAGGGAGGGCAGGCAAGGCGGCGTATTGACTATTTCTTCTTTACTACAGTACGGTTCCCCCCTCAAATTTTGTCCCCTTCTGATGTGTTCGCTTGTGGCAAACGTAGCTGTAGCTCTCACAATAGTCGTTTGTTGCAGTTGACTCACACGGGTTAACGTGATGAATTAGGTTCTATTATGGATATGCATCATTTTTACTGTAATTGGTTTTACGATAATTTTTTTACAATATATAGTTGTCTCCCATGCAAATTTTTGTATAGTACCTGATGAAACCTCTTCTTGTTTCGAGGTTTTAAAGGAACCACTGTTTTGATGGCTCCTCCTCCATATGCAGTCACCAATGAACTTACCAACTTTTTTCCATCCATCACCGGATCCAGCACTTCCCTTCCCATTATCTGATGTGGCCCGCGGGGACTTACATTCAGTGTATGTTGCTATACCTCACAAGAGTAGCGCGCCGGCCCATCGGAGTGAACCGTATTAGCGGAATGGCGGGACACATGGCCGCACCTAGATAGCACCATCTGTGGGCCGGAGGCCCTGCACTGATCACAGCCTGACCTCACATCTCATGTTACGACACCACCCACACAGACGAGGAATGATGTACGATGAGTGGAAGAATCCGCTATGCCACGAAACAAGGGTAATTGCCTTGCCCAAGGGGGATTCGAAATTGCAACCCTTGCGACCGACATCGCCAGAACGCTACTGTCATCATGATCTCGGTTGATCGAGCCAAGAATTTCTCCTATGCCATGCAAATATTATTTTTGCAGTTTCTAATCAATAATTTAAATTTACTTTGAAATTATGCAGTTGATCAGTATGTGCAATTATTACATTGAATAGTATACACCATCTGGCCAAATGCCATCTTGTATTCTGGAGACTCAACATACAAGACGGCGTTCGAACAGAATAAATTATTAAAGTATATCTTTTAAATACCTTATCTGTTCCACGTTCTTGATGTGCGCTGTAAAATCACTAATGATGGGGAAATATTCTTGAAAGTTATCTGTATGATGTTTTAAAACTTAATATTTTTCATTATATGTCGGAAATTATATATTTTCTCCATACCTTCTAAATCATGGAACTTAATATTAAGCAGTGTACGAGGTTATATTTCCAAGAAATGCAATGCGGATACGGACAAGTTCAACCAAGTGACTGCATCATACCTGAATAAACACAGACGGTAAAGTAGTGTTCTGTAAGTGTTCTCGAGTGCGCCGTGGCTGATTTATTGATGTCTTCGGATACGTTCACAGCTATGGACATTACTCCCATTAGTGTAGAGAAGCTTTTATCTCGGAAGGTAGCGTTGATTCCTTCCCAACTGGATGATGAAACCCAGCGTCGACCTGCACATTGCGGGATATTTCTCTCTCTAGTATCTCTATTCAGCAGGACACCGCTTCCAACAAGATAAGCTATAAGGTCCCGACTGGTCTGCAGACTGTCTGATAGTGGAGTGCATGCACGTGTGTTAGTAAGGGGTAATGATCCGCTTTTCAACTATTTGTAATTACAATGTTGAAGTAATATTTTATTATATAGGAGCGAATATTTTTGTCAACAAAACTTGAAAAAAAACGCTCTTTTTTCTGTATTCAAAATTCGAGTAGAATATGGTTTACGATAGAGATCACAGAATTATGAAAACGTGCACAAATTTCACTTCTCCCCATAGCTCGTCACATACAGTTTTAAACTGTTTTTAACGTAAATAAATAAATAAAAAATGTTTGGAAGGGATTCTGCAGCCCAAGAAAACATGGGCAATAATCCTCTCCCCCATACGTCACACACAGTTTTCACTGTTTGTTGTCTAAGTAAATCAAGTTATATCAAATCAACTGTTTTTGTCTCTATACTGTTTCTAAACAATTCGAGACTATGCCGAGCATCAAAAGGAAAGTAACATTAATTTTAACCATGATAGTTAATGTAATTATTTACCATTTGGACTGTAATTCTAAAGAACCTGTAACAAGTAATGTACCACAACTTCTGGGTCGATGACCCTCATGTCAATCAGGTTTTTCGTCCAGTTTCCCTAATTCTTTGAGCAAATGCTGAGATGGCCCCTGTTTTGCTTGTGGACATAGATGTAATTTCATTATTTGTGCACGTCTTCTAAATTTCAGTGAGAAATGTAATTATTCAAATTATCGTTCTCCATGTTGTCGCGGCAAAAAGTATTATGCTTTCATGAAGAACATGATGAGGGTTAAGGGCACAAATTTATAGCTAATTTACCCTTGAAATATATTTATTATACAGGAGCGAATATTTTGTCAAGAAAACTAAAAAAAGCTCTTTTTTTCTGTATTCAAAATTCGACTAGTATATGGCTTAGGATAGAGAACACAGAATTATGAGAACGTGCACAAATTCACTTCTCCCCATAGCTCGTTATACACAGTTTTTAACCGTTTTTGACGTAAATAAATAAATAAAGTTAAATCAAATCCGTAGCGTATTTTTTGGGTACTGTTCCGGCACTCCCCCGATATTGATAACAGAAACCAAGGAAATCTATCGATCAGAGCATCGGTGCGCCACATTGGAGATTTTTTGAACGCCATAGCGGACAGCAGTATCGATCTTCTGCGCATGCGCCGTTCAAGTTTCGCGGCACTTTTGTGCATCTGCGCATGCGTAGATCGATAGTGCTGTCCGCTATGGCGTGCAAAAACTCTCTATACTGCGATTTTTCTAAGAGCGACCCTCAAGGCCACTCAAATCCCATCTTCGCGATGGAATATGTCACGGCATTTCGCATCTTTCTCGGTCTTGCCGGTAGAAGTCGCATGATCGCAAGCACTGCTTCATACGGTCGCGATCGTGTGAAATCTAGCGGAACGACTAAGACGCGAAATGCCGTGACATATTCCATCGCGAAGATGGGATTTGACTGGCCTTGAGGGTCGCTCTTAGAAAAATCGCAGTATAATTCTCGTCCAGACGGCGGTTGAATTCGCTCTGGTGTTGAAAGGCCGCCACCGTCGGAGCTCGAACTCTAGTACCTCCCGGTCGAAGTCGCTGCACAGACAGCGGCAATGCTGGCGCCGAGGAGCGCCGTGGCTTCCGCCTAGCAACGCAACCGCGAGGAGAAAATGAGGCCTTCAGACTCAGAGTGCTGAGACGAGGACGGAAGCTGCGCTGGTATTTCCGGTGCACGCGTTGCAAACGACGCGATTGTGTCATATACAAATGCCCTCTGCCTCTCTGACTACCTAGCAAAGTGAGATTCTGCAGCGTTAAGAAGGTGCTGGTTTAATACTGCCCGAGCACGTAAAGAATGAAACATTACTCAGGATTGTGGAATGGTATGCGCAAATTGAAATAGACTATTCCCACTGCGCCAACAAAATATTGACATGTATTTCAATATTTAGTTTTAGACATTTATTTTTAGATCTTTTAAAAGCTTGTGATGTCATTAATCATAACCTCTTACTTTCAAAATTACCTTTGTATGGAATCCGTAGTATTGCTCTAGAATGGGTATGTTCGTACCTTAAAAACGATCTCAGAGAGTAGAAATACCTTACTGGAATGATGAATCAGGGTTAAGCAAAATACTTCAAATTTTGTATTGAAATACTTCGCCAAAATACTTCAGAACTTGATGTGTAAATACACAAGTATTTCAGATACTTCAGATACTCAAAATACTGTAAATATATAATAATTTTGTATGGTACATTTTTATTGCAACAATAGATTGTGATTGTCAATTATAATAAATTAGTCATTGACAGTCATACAAATTTCTGAATAATAACTATTGTAATGTTTTGTAATAATTTGTACAAACATTTTGAAATAAAAATTATATAAAATATGTCTATCACAAAGAAATGGAATTTTATTTTAAAACGACTAATTTTTCAAACAAATCATCAGACAATAAATCCCTAGTTGGCGAATGTATAAAACCTGCAATGGAAAACAGCTGACGTGGATAAACATAAACTAGTGTTTTTACGAATAAACGCTTTTTATTGCCGCATAATCGTCCAGAATTTTTAATGATTTAGAATTATAATTTAAAAATTAAGAGAATCCAAATTCAACAGCTGAAAGGAGCTTTGATTTCTGTTGCATTGAGTTGTGGTCACTAGCGGAATCAAACAAAAAGAAACTATCCTCTTTCTAAACGAACGTCTTCTTCGTCTGTATTTAAAGTATTATAAGTATTTCTTTTTTAAATACACTTACATTATGTATTTAAATATATCTCTAAAATACATACCTAAAAAGCACAAAAATACAATTTTGTCAAATAGAAAATGTATTTCAAATACATATTTCAAATACGTGTATTTAAATACTGCCCAACCCTGTGGAACATTATACACACAGCGTTCCCATTCATTGTCCATGGAGTCCCGCAAGGATCGATTTTAGGTTCTAATCTCTTCCTACTATACCTAAAAGATATATCCTCGACGATTCGAATCGGAAGAATAGTTCTCTTTGCGGATGTTACGATACTCTTTGCAATAAAGAAACCATAAATAGTACAATATCAGTTGCTTCAAATTGGTACCGTGATAACAAATTAATCGTAAATGAAAAGAAAACGGTTTCAATGCAGTTTTCTAATTCAAATAAAGAATTCTGAACTCCATTGAAAATGAACGGTGTGCCCTTAACTGAGATTATGGTAACAATCAATTTTTGGGTCTCACAATTCAGTCAAATCTCAAATGCGGAACGTTCATTTAAAAAAGAATTCTTTCATATTCAGTCAGCCTTTGTTGTGTATATTCAATGAATCCGTGAATTTTGTGAATTATATGAATATTTAGAATCTAAAAGGAATTCTAAACAAATTAAATGCATGGTGTCATAGTTTAAAATCACTTAAATCCCTTTGAAAATTTGTATCCACCTATTTTGTTAGCTTCATAAGAGAGATGCACCAAATGTATTGAGAAAATTTCAACATTAGCAAATAAACGGTTACCATAATATATTATGTGTATATTAGTGATTCACATTTCTAAATTTATATGTAAATCTGTGTTCAAAGTCGAGCCTTCTCCACGATTTGTTAAAGAAATCACTTCTCTAAATAGCAAATATAATTGAGAATTCTTGCGTGGAAGATTTTTTAAATGAACAATACTCTTCGTACGACGACGTTCTTCCCTAGGGAGATATAACCCAGATTCGTATGCCATCACTGACACTGCATTACTGAATAACACGCGCGCATCGAGCGTTCACACAGCGCACGCACGCCTTCGGAAGAGCGAAATGGCATCCGAGCAACGTCGTTCGCAATATAGACTTTGTATGTCCCTGCATTCTACCGCATACAATGCCGAACAGCACGGTTTGAAGCCTGGCGTAGCGAACGCACTGAAATCGCTCACCCACGAGGAAAATAGTGACGAAGAGGAATTGGTAGTTGGTGACAAATAGACGATGAATCACGAGAGCGTCTAAAAGTAGTGAGAGCGTCGCTTATGATAAAAGAGAACAAACACGTGCAGTATGGCTTATTTAAAGAGATGCATAGTGAGACACATTTTACAGAAGACGTGAGTTTCTTGCACGCCAAACCTGGATGAATGCCCAACTCATTTCTGAGCGTAGGTGAGGGAGGAGGTTCACGGCTTAATGATTGATTGTTGGTGATTCCGGACGCGTCGAGTGATAAGGTAATTAGTCCCGTAAATGTTGTGTATGTTTTTCTCGTGGAGTGGCGATGATTTCCTCCGTTGGATAGCGAGATCCGACGCCGACCTACTGTCGGCTAGTGGGGTTTTCTCCAACCAGGTGTCTCCCAGCAACGAGGCACCGCTCCAGCCGGGACAAGCCCTAAGCTGGCGACCGGTCTCTCGGCATGTGTGGTATTGTAGTGAATGTTATTGTGTGTGTATGTAAGAGTGATCATATGACAAAGAAGAGGAAGGAAAGATCGCCCGTTTGTCAGGGTACTGCTCCGGCATTCGCTTGACGTTAACGGGAGAAAACCACGGAAAACTACCGATCAGCGCAGCCGGCCTCTAGAATTCTCCTCCAGGCAGCGACTGAATTCTACCTAGCTGACAAGCTAGTTTTGAAAATCCTACAACCGTCGGGATTTAAACCTAGGACTTTCCTGTCAGAGGCATTGCAATGACATTTGAAGCCCTGAGCCACCTCCCCCGGTAACACGTCTTGATGTCATCTCATTTATTAGGCAGGTGATGACAGTGGCGAAATGCCTTTCAGTGTATGATAGTGAAGGGTGACGATGAGTGACGAATGACGAATGATTACGGGACGATGTTCCGACAAGACATGTGTATGACATTCTGGGGGGTCATCCGTATCATAAACACATGTGAAAACACCGATGCCTTACGCAAGACTCGAACCCACAACCTTCGGTTTCCACGCACATGGGACATCGCTCGAAGCCTCCGCCACCGCTACAGGCTGAAAGCCGAAATTAGTGTCATAAGTTTCCAAAGATTCTGTGTTCGTACCTAGGAGAGAGTAATCAAAGAAAACTCGATTCAACTATCAGAAGATGATGCTAAAACAAAAGTATCATGAGCGTCTAACAGTGTAGAGATATTGGGAATAGAAAATATCCATTACAAATTTAGTATTTGTTGATATACTTGGAAATCAATGCAGTAACAGACAAAGAATTCACAATTTACAATACTCATACTCAATTCTCATTCGTATCTTGATTTGCTCTATTAAACTCCACACTAGATATGGAGGGGAACGTGTAGGAACACCTCAATATTTGAATTTTTGCCCATTTATTATGTCCGAAATTGTTTGTACCAGTAGTACGAGCCATCAAACAATTTCATCAGAACAAAGCTAGTTTTTTCATAAATTAAAGTAACAAAATGATAATTTCAAACAGAAAAAATTGAAGTACCTAAACTCGTGAGTTCTAAATTTTTGCCGTCTTTTCTGAAAACAAAAACTGTTTGTATTTTCACAGTAATGTTTCAGAGTATTCTATATGCGACAGTTTTCCTTGAAGCAGCACAAATTCTTTTTTGGAAATGGAAAGGTAATTTTATTTTATCATTGTGTACAAATGGATAGTAGTGTTTGTATCAAATTTGTAATGTAAAAACATGTAATGTAAAACATCAAAGCAAAATTCTCGTTTTTCTAAATTGAG